>JAVJGG010000008.1:654476-677067 GCA_035590195.1 Aviceda cuculoides
GTTTTGGTTTGTATTTTTTTGAACGCAATTTTGGTTTCACCTTGTGAAGGCAGGAGCTGAAATGCAATCTTTAGAACACAGCACCCCCTGAAAGTGTGGTTATTTGCAAAATGATATGGGCAATACTATACTTGAAAGCTGTATGTAGGAGTATGGCTCTTAAGTAGATAGTCTAATTCAGTATTTTTTTTTAGCAGAAGTGTGATGCTGTAATCTAATACAGCCAGTAAAACCACAAAAGGATGAAATATATTTATCTATTTTTATTTTCTGAGGCTTTCTATGATTCAACCAAATAAAGTACAATATTTTTTCTGGTGGTGTTATTTAAGTATCAGATTCTTTGAGCCTGTCTTACTTCTTTAAGGAAAAGAAATTATGAAGTATCCTAGAGATCAATTAAATATGCAGATTCTTCATTTAAGTAATACTGGCAAACATTGAGGAGTGAAATCACAAAGATCCTAGCAAAAAATCCTAGTCGAATGATCGAAAATAAAACTAGAGAACAAATTTATTATGTTGTTATGGCAACTCACTATTCAGATTCAATTTTATGTAAGCAGAACTTCAAGGATTATCCTGGGCAAATACAGTAAATATATTTGCAAACAAATTAAATAATCCCATCTAGATATTCTGTTTCTAGTAATCATCAGTTATGTTTACTGTAGAATTATCTAATGTTTTGGATTCCCAATAACTTTATCATTAATCTGGTTTTGTATTTTTTTTTTTTTTGTGTGTGTGTATGTGTTTGGCAGCTGACCACTGATCCTTCATGTTATCCAATCTGATTTCAGCTAGTGCTGGTTTTAGATTTTATTTTTCTCTACTGCAGTTGTTTTCTTGCTTCAGGTGTTGCTTTAAACAACTGCTATTTCCCTCTCATCTGTACACTAAGCTGCCTTTTGTTTTCATGCCCTATGATCAGAGTATGATTCCTTTATTCCTCCACTTTTTTCTTACACCAGGGCAATCTCTGTTGCTAGCATCAATTTATGGCAGTATATGTGAACTGAGGACGTAGCTTAATGTGGTTAAGATTATTCTGTGCTGATGGAATTTATAAGCAGCCTGTCTTTATAAGGTGATTCCTAGTGTTTATTTAGTTTCTCTTCAGATGTATAAAGCAGGTTTTTTTTTCACAATGCCACAATGTAGTTGAGCAAATGCTGAATATACTTAGCACCTAAAGAACACTGTTATTTTCTGTTAAAGAGAAAATCAAATAAAATATGATTTTTATATGCAGTTTTCAATACTGACTTTGTTTAATATTACACCTTTAACTGAATTTGTCATTTGCAGTATCACATTTAATAAGAAAGTGCATTTCAAACGTAGTCAATCACTGGATCGTGAGAAAATTAGAATTTGGGTGAATGAACTGCTCTCTAATATATATTGTCTTGTAATTAGTAACTTCATGTGCTAATGCAACTGTGTTTTCTAAGCAGTGACTTGCTCCTTTAAGTAGTGGCTGGCTCAAAAGGTGCAAAATTTGACCACCTTTGAGCATTAATCTTCACTGCTGTGTGCCAGATCTCATTCTTTCATTCAGTTTTGTGTTCTCAGCTTCAGTAGTGTTTCTATTTCTCAGTTAAGAACATTTTCCCTACTTGCAGAAGAAAAAAAATGGAAAAAACCTTGCAAGAGAAATCACATTGTTTTCCATGTGCATTGTGATAAACAGTCATTAAATATATTTGCAAATTTTCCTCTAGGGCAAAGTATACTTGAGCAGAATACTTCTTTCAAATTTTTCTGTGCAGCAGGAGGGCAAAAATATTATACAGTCTACCTTAGAGAGCTGGGGAAGTGTGGGTCTGTCAGTTAAACTGGTTTACAGATACACAGGCAAAAAAGAAACAACTCACCAAAACCAAACAGAGAAGTCATTGTTGAATAAATAACTAGCACTACATCCAAGGTAGGGCAGAGATTTCTGTAAATTCACGACACCTTGTTTCAGTCTCAAATAGATTAAAACAAACGGCTGCAATTCCTGTATAATAGACTTGCTTATCTGATAAATAGTCTTGCAACAGATTATTTTTAAATAAAACACAAGTAAATCGTAAATATGAACAATCAGGGAGATAGCTGCTATAATGATAGCTATGCTATAATTTTAGCCATGTTATAATAACTTGATCTGAAACAGTCTCAAACTGACTTCTATCTGATAGTCAAGAGATTTTTGACATAAGATACACGAAGATGTTTTCAGATTGCATTGTATAGTCTTCCAGTGACATACTGGTGTCTGGCTGTGGCGGCTTACAGCATGTGGCACACGTCAAATGCAGCACACTGCTTAAAATATTTGGGTACCTTTTGTTACTGAAATGTTTATGTTTTCATTCGTGATTGCCTAATATTTTGAGCAATCTTAGTAAAAAAGCTAGATCTATTTTTGTGAGTTAAGAGATCAGAATTTTATGATAAAAGATACATTTTTTGTAAAATCCCAGAGTTAAACACTGGCACTCTGTTATCACAGGGCTAATGAATCACAAAGTGTAATCATAGTTTACATGTTATGTTTACAGAAGTTTATTATTTCATTTCAAAATATCATATCCTCATTTCAACATTTTTTGATATATGATTTATTAGTAGTAACTGCATCAGGTGGAATCAATGAACCATATAAACTACCATCAACGGTAGTCAGTGCTAGATGTTCATATTAAATAGGAAGAAAAGTTATAGTGGATAATTCTGAAAATAGCTACTGCATCTAAGAAGATTCTTCATAGTCTCAACACTTAGTGAGTACACTAAATAATGTGAATTTAAACTCCTTAAAATTTGTCTCAGTTTCCATATCAAATTACTACATGAACATTGACACCTTTTAAAAAGGAACTTTTGAATTTATAACAAGCATTAGTATCTTTCCAATGTGTCTTCAATTCAAGAGTCTCTGAAACTCAGGACTTAAGTACAATTTTAGCTGATTTCCAAGCTGAAATATTGAATACCGAAAGCTGTTCTTTTGACCATTATTTATTATTGTTTATTGTCATTGTTATTGACAAAATGGCTTGTGTGTACAAGCCAGATGTTAATCAGTTTCTGATTTGAATAATGCCATTTAAGAACATTTAAATACATTCTACAGTGTAAAACAATACTAGTTTGCATAGAACCATTCATTTTAATGAACACTGAGAATTTTTTAACAATAGCCTCTGTTTCTCTACACACTTCAAGCAGATTTCAGGCGTGTTCTCACAAATCCTCAAATGATTTCTGTGGTTAGTAATGTACTTCCCCAGAGTAAGTTCCATTTGAGATGCTATTAGGCTATAAATGCTCTGAGATTGCTTTGAGTGGTTGAATCAACGGCTGTCAAATTAGTTTATAAAAACAATAATGAATCTTCAGTCTCGATAATCTATTATTTTGAATACTAAAAAGTAATTTATCCAACTCTTTGTAAACACAGGCACCCAAAATAGCACAGTAATTTTACTAAAATAACTCTTTGGCAAAACCTCCTATTAATTCCAACAGAATGTCTGTGCTCTCTCTATAAACTCCAGCAATTGGTTGTATTCATTGAGCTAGACATCTTGACAGAGTACTAGTTGGACAAAATGATAGTCTGGACCAAAACTGAAGGAAGATTCATAGTTTAAGAAGAATGTAATACGTAACTGAAAGGATATTCAGAAACAATTTTCCAATACTTTCTTCAGTGTAGATCCATAATTAAGTCTTAATTTTAAGTATCCCTAAATTAAGATATTCTAATATATTTTTCTAAACTACCATCATTATCCCAGGCCTAACTGAGAAGCATGCCCTCTGATTTTGTCCAATAGAGTTCCCTTTGCAGAAGGAAACTCTTCTTGTTACCATCTTCTGTTTCGCTTATTTAAAAATTTCCCTAGAGAAAGAAGAAACAATTAACGAATATGTTAAAGTTTCTGTGCGTGTCTGTACCCAGTGTTTGTTTTGGAAAAGGATAGAAGCTGTAATACTCTTACTGTTCAAAGACAAATTCTGTCGAACCTTCAGGTACAAGTTGTTCCTCAGGACTGTTAAGGCTCTAGTTCAATTTCTAGTATTTACTAGCAGTAATCCTCATTTCCCACACACATCTCCAGCTCCTGTTCTGTCATTTTTGTGGAATTTATCACCACTATTCTTTCTCTCCTCTCTCCCCATATTCTTGTACATGGAACAGTCCTGTAACACAACAGGAAAGGAGGAAAAAACATATCGGCATTTTGACTTTCCTATAACATGACAAAGATCTAGTGGCTTGAGTAGCTTTAACTTTGGCCTTCCTTCACTATCCCCTGTTGTAAGGATTAGTAGAGTGTAGTCTATTCACTTTAATTCTTGGACATTAGTTTGCTCTAAAAATTTAGAAGACATAATCTTTCGGTATTTTAATACTATTGAAGCACTATTGAATTTAGTAATATTTAATAATTTAGTATAGTTATCATTATTATTTAATTATATTACATTTTGATCCTGTGTTTGCTTTATTTTCCATTTCTGGTTGCTATAGGGGAGCTCTAAATTGATCTCAGTAGACTATATTCTCTGTGGAAGACAGAGAAATCTGTGTACCATAGCAGGGCCTTATCCCATGTTACCCTGAATGAAAGGAAGGTCTCTTATTGATTTTAGCATTATTTTGATTCTGCCATTACTGGTAAATGCATGTAATTACAGATGTACACAGATACAGTTCTGAAGGACTGATTTCAAAGGAGCAGCTGCTGCAAAGCTCAGAGTTGATCCCCAATTCCAATTGTCACTGCAGTCGCGGTAGAACCTCTGAGGCCAATATCATATTCTCCCGTAATTTTTAGTATTAGGTTTGTAACTGCACTGATTTTTTTTTTTTTTTTTAAATAGGCAGTCAAATATTAGAGGAAAGAGTTTGTGAGGGTTGTCTGATTCTGTCACTTGTTACCAGTAACTCACTCTAATAACTACTCTGAGTCAGAATATTTGGGGGAGTTTATATTTCAGCTTAAATCTCTTAAAAGACCCAGTCACCACTGTAATCAGGAGATAAGAAATATTCATTGACTGTGTATAAAATATTGAGTGGGCTGCATTCACACCCTAGGCTTCTGGCCAAAACCAGATGTAACAGCTGGTGTTGTTGGGTCCATCTGTAAATTGGCTATAATGTGATAACTTCATTCCCCCAAACGACCTGCAGCTGAATTGCCACAGCCTACAAAACTGAGTATAATGGCTTGTGAAAATAAGCAAGACAAAAGAACTTAAAGATTTCATTCAAAATTAAATAGGCTTTGATAGTGGCCACAGTATTTTAAAGTCCTTCTGTAGTGTATTATGTAAGCGACATGACTATCACATTGGCAGGAAAGGCAGAATTGGATGTGATACACGGTGTAGTATATGCTTCAATTTTTTTTTTATTTCTATTGATATTATTTGTTCTTACACTGTACTGTGTGTTAGAGAAAGCAAGTTTTTAAAACTGTCTTATATTTCAAGAGAATTCTGCATGTCTTCCTCTGCTGTAGTTATTGGCTTCAGACATGGACTTAGGTGGATAACGCTTGCAATGTTGTGTGTTTCTACTTGTCTGCATGAAATAACCAGACAGTGAGAAATACTGATTAGTAGCCTTTGAGCTGTAATAAACCATAATCAGTATTATTATTTTTTTAATTATGGCAATATCTAGAGATCCCAATCTTATAGGAACAGCTCATGATTTATAGACATGGTATATCATGGGAGGCAGTATATCCAGTTTTCATACTACTGCGTTCATATTTCTTTCCTTTTTATAAAGGTTGCATGAAAGTTTGATAGTTGTTTGTTTTGTTTTTCTCCTCAGCCAGCCAAACACATCTTTCTTTTTTGTGACTGCCTTGGTTCAGTATCTGTTATTTTTGGTGAAGACTTCCTATCTTAAAACATATGTGACTTAGAAATTTGTAATCATGCACTTCTTTTACACGTGACATCAAATACATATGAAAAGTGGTCATATATGGGTTTTGGTCACTAATAACATGGCTCACCTCAAATCACTGATGGGAAGGAAAAGCATTCCATCCTATGCCATAGACAATCCTAAAGTCTGGCCGGCTTCTATTTGTACAATATGAAAAATCTTATCTTAAGCCTTACTGCTCAGCCAAGTGGTCTATATAATAACATTATTTCCACATATAATGCTTTTCCACTAATGTTCTTAAGAACAAAGAAACTGCTGCTAAAAAACATATTTTACTGGAATGTTTAGTGTATTGTTTCTATCAGTAATTTACTATTTTTGAAAGCATTTCCAAGCAAGCAAAATCTGCTAAGTAAAATTAAATTATATTGTTACTTTATGCTGAATACGTGCAACTATAAATGAGTTAGACATAGACAGCCATTATCTTCATGAAGTGGTATCTTTTGCCATCTTGTTCAAAGAAGCATTTAGATTACTAGTCTTTGAAGGTTTCTCAAATAGATAGTGTTTTAACTGCCAAACAGTTAGATCTTCACACTTGTAATAATGCCTTATAAGAACAGTATGAAGCAAATGTGATGATCCAGTAGAGCAAGACAATAGATACTGAAACCCCTGAAGCCATAAGACTTGGCACTTTGTTTGGCAGTGAGCTTACATAAGGTCCCATTTCTTGGGTATTCATTCTCAATCCCTGAACTCTGACAGTCATGACACAGTAATATTTGAATTGTCATACTGATTAATTTTTTTCACTCTTAGCAGAGAACCTCTTGATTCCCTATATCTCCTTATCTGAATGTTGATATCCTTAACAAGAATTCATTATGATTATTCTTTTTATTGCAATCTCCAGGTTTTCTATATATCTGAAAAAAATTTTTAGTTCAGACTGGCTCAAAGGCATTGAACTTCAAAGAGATTCCATTTTTTACATAATGCTAAAAAAACTGGACACAGAAAGGACAGAATATTAGCCTTATTCCTGAACTGGATTTTTCTACATACTGCTCAAGCAGTTGCAATTTTTATTCTGTAGGAACAATTTTAGCAATGTATTTTCTGCTATATATAAATTTTAGTGATAATTTACTTTGTTTTTCTCTAACCTCTGGTTAATCTCTTATCTTCTGTGATGTATGCATTTCTATTCTTTCTATTTTGTTTTAAAAAGAGATACGTAAAATAAATGGTTAACATTGTGCATTTCTCAATGAGCCATATTAATCCACTGAACTCAAAACGATCTGTACATGTCACTGATGTTGCATCTTCACTAGTATTTTACAGAGGAGTAAAATGTATTGAAAAGAATCTGAGATTGTATTTTGAACCAGTATGAACTTAAGGATTTAAAATAAAAATATTTTTCTAAACTGATTTTTATTATGGAAGATCTCAACTTTTCTTTCAAGGTTCTAGACACATTCCTTCAGGAAAGTAATTATTTGGAACACTGCAACATGCAGCTAAGGAATAGAAATCACTAGTAAATTGTGAGGAAACACATCTGCTAACCTAGTGTGTACAGTATCAATGGAAGAAGAGACAAGAGGAGAAAATAAGAAAAATACTTCTCTGATAATGTGAGAAAATTAAAAAAAAACCCCACCCCGCAAAAAACCCAAACAAAATACCCTGATGGTTTCAGTTTTTTGCAATAGAACACACTTGAAAGAAAGGATAACATCTTGAATAAATCTCAGTTTTACGCTGGTGCATCTGCTTTCTAAATCAGCTGTTGGAAAGCTAAACATATCAATAAGAAGCTGTGTTTAGAAACAAACCTCTGATATTTGTAGGTCAATTATGTATCTTCAGGCTAGTCTTAGTGGTAGTTTGCCATGATATATAATTTTTTGGCTTGAATTATAAACAGACAAAAGAGGCTCAAAGGAAGGGAAATATCACTACCTTCATTTTACTAACAACAGGAAGAAGTGGTACAGAGGTTTAAGTGATTTCTCAGTTATTTGCCTCCAGTCAACATAGCTGCAAGACTGTGAAAGGCTTCTCCATCTTCCCAGGATAGATATACTGTCACTCACAACCCTACATTCAGGTTACATCTGTGCATATATCCGTCTCCCGGCCCCACAGCAGAGGAATGAAAGCTTTGGTTCCTATGGAGAAAAAAAACGATTTAACACACTGCAAGGCTCTCGCGATACTCCAGACAGGACCCAGCTGGGAAACCACAGCGATGGTGCATGTTGTTAAACCTAGCTCCTGTGAATGAAATCCAGTCTTAAGAAAATACCTTTTCTGTATGACATAAGGGAAAAGCAAGTTGCTTCAGACTGGGATCCGCGAGAGGATCTGAAGTAGGAGTAAGTAATAATAAGTTATGTGCAGGGCTGAAAACCAAGCTCTGCCATCGCTTACTGGTTCCTCTAGCCACGACCTTTCAGACACGTACCTTCCTCAGCCTGCTGCCGTCCTTGTTGCCCTGCCCTCCCGCTGTTAACGTTCCTTCTCCTAACAGCGGCTACGAGGGCGGCGAGACCGACCGCGGCCTGCACGCAGAGTTTGGGCTGCACTACCCGCTTTGGAGTCCTACCACCTGTAAGGTCTATTCCTGTGGGAACTAACGTGCAGGTACCTACAGCACCTATAGGGTCGTTTCCAATCTTTATGATCCGTCTTTCAACGGAAAGCTAACTTCCTTTAAAAATCCAATGCTACGTTAAGAAGGACGTAAGTTTGAAAAGCTGGTTTTATTATCAGCTTGCTTTTCAAGTACTAGCGTTAATTTTGCTCTTCAGTCACCCTTATTCTCCTTCTTGAGAGAATGCCTCAAGCTTGTTCTTTTCAGAGAATGTCGTGATTTCCTTGTTCCATCCTCTGCTTGGGAAGAATGGATTTTATTCAGAGTACAAACTCCTGTGCAGTGTATTTTCCCAATTCTTAATATTATTTGTTTACAATGATCATGAGCTGCTGGAGAACGGAACTGAATAAGGTTTGCTGTCAGCCTCGGATGTTGCATAAATTGGAATTTCTTAATGCTTGATACCAAACTATTGTACTTCACAGCAGGTGGGCTGTAAAACCTCTCTTTCATGTATTGGAAAGTAAGTATGAAGTAAATAAGTAAATATGATGTCCATATTGGAATGCCACATTTGCTGAATTTCTGAGCACATAGTATGTGCACATCTTAAAAATGAAAGCCTAGCTTACTTGAAGGAGATGTATTGCAAAGAAATAAAAATTAGGAAGTTTTTGGAGAAGATTACAGAATAAGTTTAAATACCTCCAGTTTTTCAGACTTAAAATCAATTCCTATCAGGAGGATAAGGAGGAAATTAAATAGGGGGAGTTTTGAAGAAATTGTTAATTTTTCTGAAATATTTTAGAGAGAGTTTGATGATGATGATAATCCTAAAAAGCCTGTCCAGCTTTCTAGATTGCTTTCACTAGCCCTTGAACCTAGCTCTTAGTAAGCCCTAGATTATTGGTCTCAGCTGCTTCTAATACTGTTCAAGACTTATTTCATAAATTTAACTTTTATTTTTGACTCACAGAATGCTGAAGAATCAATATCTACTGAAGCTAAAAAGAGCTGTGTGAAATGCTTTTAGGAATGTCATAGTCATTCACTTTGCATAAGCAGTTGCTTGAGATCTCCATAAAAGATTTCATTAAGACTGGAAGAAGAAAACATTTCAGAGATAATTTGCATCCAGTGAGAATTCTGACATCTCTCAGTTTTAGAGTTTTGAATTAGAAAGAAAAACATGAACGAATTCCTAACTTTATTGTAGACAAAATGGCATGATAAGAGTGAAGTCGTTTAGTAGAAAGGGAGAGATAAAAGCCTTTGTTTTGAATTTATTGAATCAACTAATGCAGCATGACTGAATATGATGTTGTATAATTTATTTTTAAAATGTAAAGTAATCGTGTGTAAATTTTAATTAGTCATTGTTAAGTTGTAATTTATACTCCCACAGGTAATCTTAGGTAATTGGCAATATATAGAAATGGAAGCAGGACTGGAAAATTACAAAGAATAGGCATAAAAACTCGATAGTATTAAAAAAAAGGAAAAAAAAAAAAAAAAAAAAAGGGATGCTGGGCTTCTGGCAGGCTTTTTCTCATGTGTTCCCCTGCCAGGTAAGGAGACAACCTGCTGGCCTGCAGTGCCTCTTAAGAAACCTCCCAGACAGTCAGGGCAACAGGCCATACAATAACAGGAAGCATGGTTTTAGAAGGTAATTTCTTGTTATTGATTTAATTTTATTAAAAATACAAAACAAACACAGTGAAAGACAGATATACGCTATACCAATTACTATAAGTAACAGTATGGGCTCATTATAACAGAGTTACAAAAGTTAATCAGATAATGCAAAGGATCATGTTAATCTGTGCACAAAACACTATTCATATTATCAGCAAAAATGTGAAGAGAAATAGCGTAAATTTTATCATAATCCCCAGCTTTCCTGACCACACACCACACACAAAAGAGGCTTAAAAAAGAAATGTGTTATGTTTTGAGGCGTTTCCTTTCAGTCAGCGAAGAAACTGTGGGCATTATGAAGGTCATCTGCAGTAAAAATCAGTGGCTTTCCTTAAGTTTCAGAGAAGAAAAAGATTTTAATGATAACCAAGAATTGCACATGAGAATAGACTTACTGGGTCTTTGGGACCATTCATCAGTATAGTGCAAGGGCAATTCAAAAACTGTCCTAAAAAATTTGGATTAATGAAGGTCTGAAGAGGCTGACACAGTGCATGAGGTTCAGGAAAGCCTTGGCCATGCCTTCAGAGCCAGCAGTCACAACTGAAATGTAATAGCATATTATTTATCTAAACAGCTGTATTGGATATTGTATCTCAGAACAGTGCTGCCGTAGCTATCATGGCTTAAGCAGATAAGAAGAAACAGTAAAGAAAAAAAAAATCACTGAATTAATAGAGATACTAGTTTTTAATATCTCTAAAAAGCAACCTTCCTCCAACACCAATACCTCTATATGTGTTGCTCTCTCTCTCTTTCCCTCACTTCTTTGCTCCTTCTCCCTGCATCATCTTTTATTCTACTGGTACCAATTACCTTTTCTTCCAGAGGACATTTTGTTAGTACATTATTTGCTAAACTCTGACAAAATCTGCTCCAGAATTGTAGCTACACCCTCTATTTCAGATCTGAAGAAAGGCATATGCACCCAAAAGCTTGTCTAATTTTTTCCCCCAGCTATAGTACTTCAGCCTAAGAAAAGATTTGTCCTTTATTACAAGCCTTGCTTACTTGCCCTGCATATGTGGCCTGGCACATCTAATAGTGAAGCTACACATATTGCAGTATAAAGTCAAGGGCAGTCCAAGTTATTATTACTTTTTACCAAGGTTGTTTCCCCCCCCCCTTTTTTTTTTAATATAAGCATTACCCTGTAGTGAATGCTTTTTTATTTTATTTACATCTGTTAAACTTTAGAAAATTGTGCTTCCAAATTATGTAAGACTGAAGCTGCAGCGGGTGGCAGAGGCTGTGAAAAAGGTAACTTTTCTGTCTTCAGCATTTAGAAAAATATCTAGCTTTGTTTCACTTGTGTTCTCTCGAACTCTTAGAAATCACAAGCGTCTTTTGTGTCCACCTGTCCCTCTGTGACTCTCTCCCTGCTCCCCTTCCCGTAGATCATTCTCTCCTTTCTTCTTCTCAGGCTACAGGGGAGCTGTAAATTCCTGGAAGAACAGGAGAGAGCGCGTGCTGTAATCACCAGCACGAGTACGTATCCAGGCCAGGTAGCAAACACCTACCTTTGACTACTAACAGCAGTGTGGCTCCTTTGGAGAGGAGGAGGAAAAACTTCCCGTGACTCCGAGCTGAGGCGTGAGCTGCCATCGGCCAGGCGAGGGGAGCTGAGCCGGCGCCAAGGCCGCGGGCGGCCGGGCCTCCCTGGCCGGGCAAGCCGGTCGTGGCCCTCTGCAAGGCCTGGGCAGAGTGCTGGGGAACGCTCCTTTCCAGCAGAATCTGCAAAAGGAAACAGCGCAATGCGAGAATTAGTTTGTGAAATTCACTGGTTTTACCGGTGGGTTTAAAGGACCCCTTTACCAGTAGAAGTTTATCGTTTTCTGTAAACCTCCGCAACCTCTTGCTCTTTTTTTCTTTGCTCTGCTGTATGCAGTTTTGGTTGGTTGCTTTTGAGCAAATTATAGCTGACAAATAGTTTGGTACAGTGGGCATGAGGAAATAAGGGACTATAAATGCCAGCCACCCATGAACACATAAAGATGACGAAGAAAACCAATGAGCTAAGTCAGAAAATGTCACCTGTTTGGCTCAGATGAGACCACAGTACTGCTGCTGTGCGAGGCTCCAACATAGGAGCTTCAAAACAGGACCTTTCAGTAAATACCATTGCCTTGTCTTACATCGGGGGGAAAGAAAAAAATCAGAAAAACGAAAGTATTCCCTGAAGGTAAAGGAGATTGACTGTGGCTTTCGTTTTTTTCACTTTTTTTTTTCCTCTCTCTTCCCCCCCCCCCCCCGCCCCCGCAGTCTATGACGAGGAAAATAGAAGAAACTAATTTTGCACATTTGCAACTCAGTTGGTTCTTCCTTTATCTTTCCCTTGGAGAGTTCATAAAAAGTTTTAGTCAAAATAACTAAATCTTTCCCTTTGGCACTTTCTTCCGTTGAGAATGAGTTTTTTCAGCGCACGAACAAAAAAACCTGGAGGATGGCAAAGGCTGTTTTGACTGTGTTCTTAGTACAGGCTAACTTACTAAAAATGTGCAGAATATGAATGCCAGACATAGCCTACATTTCCTGCTACACTTTGGTCCTTTGCTTTTAAGGAATTTATGTAGAGTATATGTGGATCGTCCTTTATCTAGGTTGCACATCTTGTGTTACTCCTCATGTTCTATTATATGGAAGACAATGTCTTTCCAAAGGATATCCAAAATGAAGATGTATCTCACAGATGGAAGCTGCCTGCTGCTGTGCCTGCTGTCACTGCTCCTGTCACCAACATAACTGCTGGCAATCAGAGCAACAGAGAGGGAGGCAGCGGTGGGGACAAAAGCAGCAGTGTCAGGAAAAGAAGCAGCAGCAGTGCCACAGCTCCAGTTGCCATGATTTACCTGTACGGGGAAAGCTCGGCTTACGCGCTGCTGTATTTTAAAGCCTGGAAAATAAGGGATTGCTTATTTTTTTACTGCCCGATCTTATGAAGGGTTATGTGTGTGTTCAGCTTCCTACGCTTCAAGCAGAAGCTGACTTCAAAAGGCCGTTCATGGAGCATTAAGTTCACAATCAACGTGTGTGCACAGACTCCCTTCCTTAGGCACAAGAAAATCCTTTCTTAAACACAAACCTAATCTGATCAGTTACGCTGCATGTTCAGTGAACACCCTGTGTGTTTAGTGAAATGATGACAACTTAGTTTTCAAATTTTATGGAGGGTGAAAAAAACAAAAGGAAGAAAAAGCAACAGAGCTACGTCACAATGCTGTAATAACATTTTAAACATGCAAATCAAATAAAAAGTGCCAACTGATGCTTAGGGGTTCAAAGTACATTTATGAATGCAATTATCTGTTTCTCATATTTTTGTGTTAAATTGTTCAGTTGTAACGCTAGTATAACTTTAGAGCTAAATTTAAAAGAGAAATAGAATTAGCAAAAGATTTTTTTTTTTCTTTTTCGGATACAGAATCAAATAAACTAGGCAACTTAATTTCATACAAAAATTCTGTACTGTGCTAAGAGCTGATGAAGAGCCCAAAATTAGAAAACTGGACTGAAGACTGCTATAAAAAAGAGTTTTAAAGAGAATGTCCAAGTAACTAAAAAAAAGTTTTAAAAAAAAGAGCTTGTGTAACAGTTAATTTGAATATTGCAAGGGTGCTCACTAGCTGACTGAAAAAGTTTTAAAGTTTACTCAGTTTTATAGTCCGTACCCTGAAATGTCCTGTATTTCAGGCTAACCATAATGGGACTTGATTCTTAAATTGTACTGGATTCAAAATGTCCAAGTTCAGTTTCCAGGTCTCCTATGAAGATCTTCATTGCTTTCAGCGAGTCTGAACCTCAATTTGTCATCATTAAAATGGAACATAATGCTTTTTCCAGTCTTCCGAAATAAGGGAAGAGGTTGTGTTTATGATATGCTGCATGATGCCTAGCACAAAGGATCCCCAACCTCCTTTAATATCTCTTGGCTCTGTTACAACATAGAGAAGTAACCTCATAACTATGTTTGGGGTTGTCCAGCATTGGCTGAACATTTCCAGGAGCCACTCTGGAGGAGACTGGTTCCCCTCCTGCTCAGCTGCGGTACCTCCCACGACTCCCATATGGGCCAAGAGCCCACAGGTTAGGAAGCCAACAGGAGCAGCACTTTTGTGGAGTCCGCCTATTCCTGCTCCCACTGCAAATGGGTGACAATAGTTGGTGTAAGAGTGCAAGGGGAATGCCCTTTACATTTAAAATAAGCAAGATCTGCTCACTTAGTAAAATGTAACTGACTATACTATGTAAGAAGCTATCCATATTTAGACTATGCAGTAACAGTATGGGTCATGTTCGTAGTTATAGTCAACATATGACTTAATTCCTGCTTACTCAGCCCAAGTCGTGTTAATTGAAAACTGCTTTTCTCCTTAGACATAACAGCTCATGGTAATCTACAATAATGTTCCCCTATTACTTTAGGAATTTAGAGAAAACAACTCCAGGCATCACTTCAGTGATGAAGATTGGTCTCCAGCATTGCCCAGTGGGTAACCATGGAGCATGTTTTGCATTAATCCCACAATGGGCCAACTATGTAGGGGAAACAATAGCGCTTCTGAGTACAATTGGTTAGTCACTTTGGGAAAGATCGAAGAGTGTGCTGCAGCTAACTTAGTCACCTCCAGAGACATAAATTCAAGTAGGTGACATTTAGGAAGCTTCCCGAAAGTCACAATTTATGTACATCACTTGGTCATCTCAAAAGTGGGACAAGTGAGAGTTTCTGTTCAACCACAGATCTTGAAGGAGTAGGGACAGGGAATTGGGACATGGTAACATTGCCAGACGTTAAAAAGCTTCTAGTGTGCATACCTGCAAACCAATGTGTTTCCTTTCGCGTACAAAGATTCTCAAAGATAACTCATGAATAACGGGTAGAAAAATGAAATTCCTGAAGCCCATAAAAGATGCATTTTCCAAAAGTTTTTTTTGGCCTAGAGTAACAATAGCAAATCTTACCACCTTCTTCTTTATAGTAGGAACAATAAATCAAAAACTCAGCAAATCAGAAACATATATTGCTGGTATCCTGCCTAATGTTAACTCATGTGTGATCCATAATACCTGCAAACCATACAGTATTCAAAGCCGCAGATCCCCTGACTGAATCTAGATGCTTAAAAGAGAATTCGTTTGGCCGCTTTCCACATCTTCCTTTTTCTCTGTCGTCCTACCTTCTCCCTTTGAATGTGTTTATGGGAAAATTTATCCACCCAGCAAAATATTTTGATTTAGACCTTTTCTGTATTCTTCATCAAGAAAGAATTCCTGCTCTGGGCAGGACATTGCCAGCAGGTCGAGTGAGGCGATCCTCCCCCTCTGCTCAGCACTGCTAAAGCACGTCAGGAGTGCCGCATACCGTCATGGGCTCTCCAGTACAGGAGAGACATGGACTCATTGCAGCAAGTCCAGCACAGGGCCACAAAGATGATGAAGGGACCGGTGCATTTGTCAGATAAGAAGAGTCCGGGAGAGCCGGGACTGTTCAGCCTGGAGAAGAGAAGGCACAGGGAGATCTCATCAATGTGTATAAATCTCTGATGGCGTGAACTGACCTCTCCTCTGAGCGGTTTCATATTCAATTAAACAGTGTTAACAATGTCAAACATTTTCTACCAATTAACCAACAGGGCATTAACTTGAAACAAAAGAAAATGAGGCTCAATTTGTTAGTGTGCATTGTTATGAATTTGAAATTTGATCTCCTAAAAGCCACAGAGTTTCCAAGTGTCTGATTTACTGGCTGTCCAGGAATGATTTTTCTTCTATGTGTTTCTTGCTGGAAATCCTATGCTTGTCAAAAGCCTCACATATGTACTTTTATCCAACCTAGATTTTCTAGGAAAAAAATATTAGAAGAATTGCAACCAGCTTTCCTCTGAAGTGCTATGTAGAGATGTTCGTATCACCATGAACTGCTGTCTCTTCTTTTCCCATCTGACCGCTTGTTTTTGCTTTTTAATCTGCTGGGTCCTCTTCCTGCATTTCATTAAGAATGCACCTAGAGCCTGGCAAAAGCTATCAAAACCTTCAGTTCACATCTCCCTGAAAATATTTTTTCACAGCTTCCTGGCACTCACTGAGAAAGACCAACAAACAAACAAATACATTTACATTTAGCATATTAAAGGATTTCTTTGAGATTCTTCTCCTCACCCTACTCACTGGTGTTTCCCAGATCCCTCTTGATATCATCTTACATAGCAATATATATTTTTATATATATATATTCATGCCATTTTGTTATTGTAAACAGAAATCTCCCAAAAGTAATCTCCTGTTACATAACAACTTGAAGGTCTCCCCATGGCTTGCAGTATTATTTTACTTGACCTTTAGTTAAAAGATCTGACAGTTGTTATGAACAGTCTTTGTAAGTCCTTTGGGTGATCACTGACAAAGCTTTTATAGTGTGCTTTATATTTATATTCCTTAACATCAGGCTATAAAACACAAGCTTGTGAAAGCCTATAATTTACTGGGAGATAACAAGTATTCGTGTCTTTTATTCTTGTATTTACTTTGAATGCCATAAATCAAACCTGGCACAAGATGAAGCAGCGGCTTATTGTAGGGTTTATGTAGAAGGAGAATTAACACTGAAGACTATAAATTTTCAATATATTTACAGGACTGTTTTTCTTTGGTTTTGGTTTTGTTTTGTTTTGTTTTTTTTTTTCCTTGACAAGGACTGATTGAAATGCAGTAACCCAGGACAGACATGAATGACAAATACACATCCAGATTTTTGGTTCTAACATTCATGTATAAAATTAACTAATATATAGTATATGGAAAAATTATAAACATAATTTCTTCAAAGCCATGCATATTAAAGTGATGTCCTTGTGAAGATTTTATTACCATTATGTGCAACAGTCTCTGGGATGTATTTTTCCTTACTGTCACAGAACATGTTGCTCAATCCAGTTTAACCTTCTGAGATACTCTTAGAAACTGAACTCAATGACTGGTAGAGTGGAACCAAGTTCTTTAGTGAAATATGTTCAAACCTGAGTTATTCAAACAGGCCCCTAAACTTTGTGTATGTACACAAAATCTAGTTTCAAGACATTTTGCAGAGTCATTGATCCCCATTTAAATTAATGAGTACTCACACTCCAGAAAACTCAAGTCATTTTTACTAATATTGCTTTACATTAATGTAGCTAAAGCCTTGAACAATGTTGTTAATGTGATGATGTGCTTTTTGTGGTGATAGAATTTCAAAAGAGCTTTCCTGCAAGATAAGCAGGTATGCTAATTTTTGTTGCTGGGTTGTCTGCAGTTAATATAACAATGAAAATATGTGCAGATGGCGTTTTACCATACTTTCAGATATTTTTAAATTACTTCATGCTATCATTCACAGTTCATTGCCAGATGTCTCACCTGGTGACATGAATTTACCAATATACTCTGTCGACATTGCAGATCGAACTAGGTTTTTTTAACATTCTTGTTGCCAGTCCGGTATCTGTTTCTACATTAGCCCAGTTTCTCTGGTGCAATCTTCTAATTCATGTACACAAAGAAAAATTTTGCTAGTCTATAACACGTCTTGCTAATACCAGAAAAGACTGCAGATGTACTATCTGTCACAAATCCAATGTACAGTCTTAAAAAACATCTACTAGGAAACAACTTATCATCAGATATATAGCTACGGATGTTTAGTAAAGTAGAATTTGAAAAATATTTTTTTTTTAAATCAGGAATAATATGTCTGTCTTAAACTCTATATATTCTGTAATGTGTCTATAGTAGTACTATAGAGAAAAGAAGGTACAAAGAACACATCAGCATTGTCTGGTAAGAAAGCTGGGAAAGAAGGAAAGCAAAGGCAGAAAAGGTAGAGGAAGAAAGCTACTTCCGGAAAACTGATTATAAACATTTTATTTAAATTTCTGCTTCTAGTTTGTGATACAATAAATAACACAAAACAAATGTTAGTTTATAATGCTACAAGCTTCTTGCAGCTTCCAATAGTGTCAGCCATTGGAGATGAGGCTTACACTCTAATCACATAACTTGATTATTCAGCAGATTGAGAAATTTATCCATAAAAAGTAGCATATTCAATATGAAAAAATGGTCTGCTGGTTTTGTTGTATGGCAGGTGTATATCACAAATGTACAAATAACTGATGACAGGGTCAGAATACTGATTTTTTGCCTGCTAGCAGAGGGAGACATGTTGTAAGGAACAGAAGTTTGACTCCTTGTTGATTATCACCAAGCAACTCATTTAAGTTGAAAAAGCCTGATGTGTGTTCTGTATGGAAGATGTAAATAAGTACTCCAATTCATTCTCTTTGGAGCTGCAAAACTTCTTTCTATTCCTCAGCTCCAAATAGTCACAATAACTAATAAGAACCTCTTAGATGACTTGATGAGTCCAGGGTTATCACTCTCTTGCTCCTCTCTGCCCATTTTGCTGTTGCATGCTAAAAGATTACTCAAAGATTTAGCTTGCCTCAAGCAAGTTTCAGATTCCTACTTCAGCCTCCTCATAGGGACACATCTGAAAGAGATGCAGCTCACATTGATCACCTCAAATGTTGGTTGTAAGACTAAATCTAGAGAAACAAAAGAAAACGACTTTTAAGGAGGAATTACAGTTGATGTAAATGAATAATGTTTTATTCTTGTAAGACAGCCTCCTGAGAGGTTTCAAAGGCCTTTGAAACACTTTAGATAGAGATAGATGTGTCTGATTGTCTGTATCATTAACACATAAGTTTTTGTTCAAGTAATCAATTGGTGGAAATGGAGGTTATTCCACAATAAAGTTGCCTGAACTGGGTTAGGATGATGGCATCACAAAATGTAGATAACATTGAAATGGTCATGACTCAGTAGGGTGTCAGACTTTTGTTCACTCCTTCCACCTGGGTGAATGCACACCACTGTCATTTTAGCCTGCCATACTTAGCACTCATCTATTGTCATTATATACTCTTGTGCACTTGGAGGCTTGAAAAAACACTCTGTATAAAGGAGTTTTTAGTTCAGTTTTTTTAGATTGTTACTTACAAGCTGAGCAGACTGAAGAATCTTTTCCTTCATGATATAATCTGCAAAGTTGCTAGTAGCATCATAAAATTTTTCAGATTTACAAACAAGACTAAAAATAGAAGTGATATAACAAGAAAAAAAACCCACTCAGAATAAATCAATAAATGGTTACACCACCACCACCAAGGTATTTCCAGGCTTACATAAGATATGAAGTGGTCTGACTAGAGAAATACATTTCTATCACTCAGTTACAGAATTCAAGCACTTCATGTGATACTCTGAGATTAAACTCTTTTTTCCTGAGCTTGTCCCTGAATGTCTGATTCTTTCTGCCAGAAGAATGTCAGGAACGGTGACTTCTTCCTTGAAGCATCTGTCCATCTCCCTACTGCTCTCTGTCCTAAAAACCTTGTCCTTTGTAAACTGTGATTTCTTCATGTTATTTAAGGTATGACATTCATTATCATAATAAGTGTATTAGAGCAAAGTCGCATTCAGAATTTAACAACGTGCTGCCTATTCAAGTATGCCTTGTCCGTGACCTTCATGCATCAGCTACTGTCCCACATAGCAATGAGTTCACAGTAGGAGTAGGTGAAAAGAGTGTAGAAGATAAGGATGGAAAAAGATTCAAGCCACGAGGTTTTGAAACTGGATAAAATGCCTATTACTATGGTATATAGGAGTTAGTGAACATCACAAGACTATTCACAGAAGACAGCATGCTGAGAAAGAATGTTTTTTTTGTAGAGGAAAATAACCTGCAGTGGTTGTTGGTATTTGAAGAGATGCCCACAGAGCTTGCTCTTCAGTGGGAGACGTAGTATAAAATTTCGTCAGTTGTCTCAGCTCCAAGCATTCTTCTAAGTATGGAAGTTCTGTTTTAAATTTGCAGGTAAGTTAAGAGTAGAGAGAAAACCACTTCAGAGGCTCTTTCCCCGCCCCCCCCACCCCCCCACCCCACCCCCAAAATATAAATACATAATTTTGAATCCAGAATTAGGGGGAAAAAGCAGAACCAACAAACATGGGGTTGCATGATGTTTCTTTTTTTGGTATGAAGTTTACTAAGTATATTGAGTTAGATCAATGTTGGTGTGAAATTTTTCAACCTGCCACTTTTAGTTTAGAAAATAGCCTTTTGCTGAGAGCAGAACCTTTTAAGGAAATGTAACTCCGTTGTCCTGAATTAAATTTCTGGTCATAACAAAGAAAAATTCTCCCCTGCTCACTCCCAACTCTAAACCAGCCAGGACAGCAAGCAAGACAAACATTCAGGAAATGGCAGGCTCAGATTCTTCTTCTTGTTCATCCTTATATGTAGAACAAAAGACAGAAACAGATTTCTTATACCCCATCTGAATACTCTAACAACTAGTACTGGACATGTTTTCAGCCTGAAATAGTAGCAGTTTCATCACAATATGGAATGGAAATATTTTTTTTTTTAAATCATTCTTTCCATAAAATGATAAAAATATATATCCACCCAGCTATATATTGTATTTTCAAGTCAAGGCAAGAGAATAGGCTGGTTCAGAAAATTCTGTAAGGCTCTTTAGACATCCTTTTCTGCGAACCGTATCATTTGGTACCATCTGGTTTATTAGAAGTGTAAGTATTTCCTCTTCAGAAATATTACTTTGTATGATAGAGATGATAATTTAGCAATTTCCTGAGTGAAAAGATGAGGTATATGAGAAGAAGGCAAATCACTCCAATTTACCTGAAAACTTAAAAGCCAGACTTTTTGGAATCCTTTCCGACTTCTCAGACTCACGTGTAGGATGTTGCACATAGAGAACGACTGTCTTTGGAGGAACAGATACAAGAAGTGCAAACTGTGCTTCCCTAGTCTGCTCTGTCATGCCCAAGTACACTTAGAAATAACATGTAATGGATAGTCTGTGTCTGAGGAAAAGGACAGGTACAGGAGATGCAGTTAATGAGAAAAAACTGGAACACCTTTGTCTACAGAACAGCGTAAGAGTGGCCGTTAATTCCTAAACCAATTCATTTCTCCTTAAGTGGTGATTTCTACTTTGTGCAGGAAATACTAATAAGAACAAGTGACTCAAATTCAGTCTAGAAATTCAAGGCTGGTTTAAATGAAATTTACTGCTTACATACAGAGACTCACAGTTCAATAATTTAACTTGGTTTAACTTCGTATGGATGCAGTTCAAATTTAACTTGAAAAGAATGAGGAAATAAATTGATCTTTTAACATCATTTGACAATAGTTCTTTTAGTTCATATTAATTAGAAAGTTAAAGAAGGAGTTTTCTTCAGAAGGAATGATGGGCTTTAATTTTTACACATCTCTTGCATCACACAGTAGTGTAAAAACAGTATCTTTTAATGATATGTGTATGTAATCCTTACTACAGCAATAACCATATCTAATACTTTATGTTGGAAGACTTAAAAATGCAGAATAACAACTTATTCACTAAGAAGGAAAAAACAGGACATGGCTGACTTTCTTTCCTAGATTGTCTCAGAATTTTAAACATGTGGCATTTTGTTGTGCTTAAAGGGAATGTGTAGTGCTTGAAAATCATCATGGTACCATTTATTACAGCCCTGACTGTTTTGCTCGAAAGGTTTGTATTTAGAGAAAATTACATCTGTTAGTATACTCCCACATTAAGTTTTAATTAATTTTAAGCTTTTGACTTATAGTGGGGCTGAATGGATATTCCAAGCATCTTCTGTGAGGTACTTCAGGCTCTTGACTCCCATTTAATGTAATAGCACTTGAGGGTGTCCAGCACTTTTTAGGATCAGAACTTGTTTGTCATAGAAATTCGTAATGCTTAAACAGTTGTTAATGACAAAATATCACCTACAGTATAGCTCTCCTCAACAACATTTCATTGCCTATATTGAAAATGGCATGGTGGCAGAAATCCACAGATATCTAAACTCTTCTTTGAAGTGTTTCTTTTCTTAGTAATGAGTGGTTACCAATTCAGACAAAATCTGTGAATTGTTAAATAAGTGTTTCCTAAGGATAGAGTTTTGAGAAAAAAGACATACAAGCACATTGAAAACATACTATTTACCATTTAGTTTGTGGAAACATTTAAATTCCCATATTTAAAGTGAATTCAGGGAACAAGAGCAGCTGCTTCTTTTTTTGCAGTCTAAACTATGCCATAGCATACGATTCAGTAGCTTGAATTGCAGATCTTCCATTTTCATCTGAGCTTTTACGTGTAAAATCTTGGAAGTGTTTCAACTGTTCAAACCAATTACAATTGCCACTGCTAAATTAAATTTTAATATAGCTTGTTTTACAGTCAGTTGCTTCTTTTTTTTTTTTTTTTTTTTTGTTT
>JAVJGG010000008.1:701061-711742 GCA_035590195.1 Aviceda cuculoides
GCCCAGAGAGGCTGTGGCTGCCCCATTCCCAGCAGTGTTCAAGGTTGGATGGGGCTTGGAGCAACCTGGTCCGGTGGGAGGTGTCCCTGCCTGTGGCGGGGGGCTTGGAACGAGATGGTCTGTAAGGTGTCTTCTAACCCAAACCATGATTTTATGATTCTCTGGTTTGGGTCAAAACGTTCATGTCTGCACTGAGGTGTCACAGGCATTTTAAGACCCTTGAGCTATTTTCTTTCCTGAATAGATGGTCTCGTGTAGCTCCTTAGGCTCAATTTGACAAGAATCAACACAAATTTCATGAATGAGCTTCAGTTTTCATACCAATGGAGAAATTTTGGCTTGTGGATGTATAGAAAGTTGAAGGAGGTGATTATCCTTGGGAATATTTTTCTGCATCGCACAAAATAAAAAATGAATTCCAGTATCTCAAAACTATTCTGCATTTCTCCACACATATGTTAAAATAATAGCATTCTCCATCACTGTTGAAATATAAATATGCAAAATTTTATATAATTTTTTTCTGTATCTGGTTCTATTGCTTGTCTTTTTAGTTCATAAAAATACCAGCTGACAAATATAACATTAAGCAGGAAATGACTTTATGAACATGCATTTATAAACAAATGTGCTTCATGTCACACCCGAAAAAGCAATAGGATTAGTGCTTATCAGGCTCTGAGGACAGCATATTCCAGAGATAAGTGCCTTTCAACACAAATGACCTCCACAAGACATTCCGATTTTGATAGAATCATCACAATTCTCCATCTTGTTCTGCACATATACAGTGATTTACTGTTGTATAGGGATAAATTTCTTATTTTTGAGGTAATTTTAAAGCATTTTATGCATTTGGTTGGCAGAAAACAGCTCACTAGATGTCAAAAAGTGGAGAATTAAGTTAAAAACTATTAAACATTTCCATTAGTCTCAATCATTATGGTAATAAGTCTTAACTTTTCCAGACTTTGTGCTTGATTCTAGGAAATATAAGAATATTTCATATCTAGAATTCACTGCATGAAGTTCCCTCAGCACACTGAAAACTTTCATAGGCAAAATGAAATAAACAGAGTGAGAAACAACCAGGTGTTTTCCCTTTGCATTTTATGTCTTATGGAAGAAATTACTCCAATCTTCCTCCTTTTAATCTGAACTATTCAGTTGTTCAAATGTCATCCCAGCTTTATTTAGCTTTCCCCAGTTTGTATTAATGATGAAAGAAGCTGATCAGAATATATCATTAGCACAGCAACAGAATGACCTATTTACTTACTGAATGAAGTTTTCCTTCAGAGAAGTCTGCAGCTCATCTGGGGATTAATGACATAAACAGAAATGGAACGAAGGTAAACACCAAATTTTATAAAATGCATACAGAAAGCTTGTATTTGCTAAGATAGGCAAGGCAGGATAGGAGCTGTGCTTGCTGCTGTGAGTTAGTTAATTTACCACCAGTGCTTTAGGATTTACTAGAACATTGTATTAGTTGTTGGTTTTATCTTGCTTACTTGTCTAATCGGTTTTTTTGCCTTTTAGCGGGCAAGCTCCTTGGGGCAGGGCTTTGTGCTCTCTAGGTGTATCTTTCTGCGGTGCTTAGCGGAATGAGTCTCCAAGAATTCAGAGCCTCCAAACCACAACTGCTATTATAATTAATCAGTCAGAAAAACCTTCTCACAAAAATACACCCAAGTGATTTACAAACCACCCCCCCCCCCCCCTTTTCCTGGAGAGAAGAGAGGAGACCAAAAGCTGATACAGGATAAAGAAAAAGGAGGACTGGTTGGATTTGGCCCTCCTGCTCTCCATCAGGGAAGCGGAAAGTTGAGGGTTATGTTCGTAGCTTCCTGGGTAGGTCCTGCTACTAAGCACTGGTTGCCCTCTCTTGCAGCAGTTTTCTCCCTGACAGCTGAGTAGCAAACCTGGCTTTTCACCTCTCTGTTTTGGCCAAGTGGGCAATGGGAGGTGAATGCTCTAAGTCTGTGAATTACTTAGCAGCTCTGTAAATAGTAAATAAAATGATGTGTCATATCACGTTATCCTGACATTTCAGGGGCAGCAGACTTGCAAGATGCATTTTTTTTAATTTTCTCTTGAAAAAATATTAGTACACAAAGATGTTTGATACTTTCTCCCCAGTCACTGGAATACGATATAGAAATTTCAGAACTTTGTAACTTTTAGATTGTTCCAAACTCTTGTATGATCTGAGGAAGGAAAGGATAGAAAGTCTTTTCTGTGTTTTATATCTCACTCCTTAAGAGCTTGGAAATTACAGGGAGAGCTCTGTTTGTGATTTTTAAAATAACTGTGAAAAGGAGAAAAACTAGGAAACAGTGTTGAGCCAATGCACTAAGTCTCCTTTAGCAAATTGCATTAAGAAAATGAGTTGGGCACCAGGGAGCTTGCAGAAAGGCTTTGCTTCCTCAGATTAGTTTTCCCACTTTCCTTACTGTTGTGTTCCCCTCTGCTATGATGACTATTTTATTTGTAAAAAAAGTACCCAGTACTTCCAAAGTCTGAAATAGGCTTTTTCATTTAATAGGAGATTGTAAAAATAATTAACAATTAATGAAATAATCTCATCTGTACAGCAAGGGCAGTATATCTTCACTACATTTCAAGATAATACACTTTTATTATGATGATGATTACTGTTATCCATTATGCACATATTTTTTTCTCCTGTGGTTACCTGTTCTGTTTCATATGAGAAATTAACTTGACCTATACCCTGTGCTCTGTGTCAGCATATTAATTTTCAAATAGGGCTACTGGGAAACATTTCCTTGATTTTTTGCATAGAAATTACAAAAGTAGGTTGATGGAGTATAAAGAAAAAAAATTTAAGTTAGAAGAAAATTAAGCTTAATGATAGAGATCTTTTCTTAATTTCACCTTGGATGAATGAAGTTTGCTGAACAATATATAGAGTAGATGTAAGCAATCATAATGAAAGAACAATTGTTTTCAACAAATGCATCCAACTCATTCATATTCTTTTCTTTTTTTAGAGATCATCAAAGTTGATATTCTCATTCACAGGTGAAGAATTAATTAGTTACATATGAAATAAAATCTTGATTTGAATTTATATTGGTATTGTGGAAAAAAGAAAGTAGCTAACTTCTGAATTAACACTTCTATAGGTAACTTAAGGATTTATTTCGTTTGTACATAATTTATCTATATCTTAGGTATTAATATTGGACTAAATTACTGATTATTAGCTTCAAGACATCCTTAACATTTTCAATTGTGGATCTTAAATTTGAATAAATTTATACGCAAAATAAGTACTCTGATTTTTATACTATGAGACAACTTCATATACTTTGTGCAATTATTCTTTAATGTTTTAAAGCTGTAGCATATAGCCTTGGAATATTGTTACTCTAGAGGAACATGATTTTATTTCTTAGAGTAAAGACCAAAGTTTCATTTCTTTTGTTTGGAGTTGAATTTTATATCTACCCTCAGCATCTTACAGATTAAAACAGGCATTGGACATTTATGTGGACATAGACCTACACAAAACTATATTTTGTAAATGTAGAACAAGTCTTATTAAAGTACACATAATTGCTATTTGTGTATATATATAGTATATAAGTATATATCATGCATATTTCTCATACATCATAATTATTTAAAATACAAAATTGCTTAGTTCTACACTTTATCATCAGTGGGAAATCCTTTGTTATACACACATATCTATATCTTTTATTCAAAGGTAACAGACATCACCATGAGTAAACAATGTCAGTGTTTAGCAGTTTTATTTGTACACATACATATGCACACGCCATACCTACATGTGCCTGTTGAAAGTGAAGATCAACATAATCTGTCCACAAAATTCAGGACTTCTTATTCTTATTCACATTACTTACTCCTGTCCTTGTTCACAGTACTTCAGAATATGAGTCTACCTTAAGAAAATGTTAAGTGTCACTCAAGTGGGTATGCTACTCCCAGAATTTTAATTATGCACTTATTTAAACATGCTGCTACTTTGCTCCTAAATTCGTATCTTTGTGCACATTGTTCCGAAAGGTGAGGGCTTTGCTGTCTTACATTGTTTTCCAAAGGAATTCAGATTTCTTGCAGGTAAATTTTACAAGGCATTTTAAAGAAATATTATAAGAATGTCAGTCCCATTCCAAGCCTTACCTGGCTGAACATATGGATCAGCTACAAACTCTGACATACAAGAGGTAAGCTGTAAACTGTCACAGAAATCATTGAAATCAAGAGCCAGGTAATAGGAGTAATATCTTAACATCCAGTGGCAGAGAGATTTAAACCCAGGTTTTTACTACCCTGTTAAAAACTAACTAAAATTATGTTTCTTGTTAAAATCACAGAATATTAGCCAATTTGCAATTTTTAATTTTCTGTTTTCTTATACCAACTAAAGACAGAATCCTTATAAAACTTAACCGCATGTCAGGTACTAAACTTATTAAGTATTAAGGAGATTTAAATGAATCCATATTATAGCTAAACTTATTTCACATTTCAAAGATAATATCTTCCTATATTCTTCTCCCATATTGAACAAATTGAACAGACCTTCAACTAGAAGTGCTCCTGGCACGACACCAGAATATTGATAGTTACTGAAACAATTAAAAACAGAAGGATTAACATTTGGGGAAGAAAAGTAAAGAAAAGGAAAACCAGGATTTGTGTCCTTCTTCTATGTGATTTTATATTAATTTTGTTTTTGATTTTCACCAAAGACAGCAAGTATCGTTAATGAAATGTTTCATTCTCACTAAAATATACAAACCATCTTTACACACTCTGTTTATTAAACTCTTTTTTTTTTTTTTTTTTTTTAAACTTAAATAGAACAGTTCAGGAAAAGCATTGACATGAGAGTTTTATGAAATTTAACAGTCAGTAGGAGATATTTTTCTTTTTTTTTTTTTTAAAAAATCAATGTTAACAGTGTTGTTAACAGAATATTGAATATACTACTGCAACTTGATTAAGCTAGTATAGCATACCAGTGGAAATTTTCACCTGTTGAGCTTTTTCCTGAATTGCTGTGATATCAAAAAACCCCCAGACTTAGCATGCAATTTGATGTTACAGCTATGCAACCTTAAGGCTAGCTGCTGCAGAAAAGGGCAGTTCTCCCTCCACCCTTCATGCTGACCACATATTTCCTCATCTCCCTTCTATTTTATATCAGAACAAAAACTTGCCAAACGGTTGGTGAACTGTTTCATGGAGTTAAACTGGATAAAGAGGGTTTTTTTAATCTTTTGGGGGTCATAGTAATTTTGTATGAGCTTAACTCCCTGAATGGACTCACTGAACGGTCAGACCAGAGAATAGTGACGGAGTAGGAGAGAGGAGGGCAGAAACTTTTTTGATGGTAGAAACATAGAAAAAAATGGTGGGAAGAGACCATTGACCATCATCTAGCCCAGGCTCGCACTCACAGCAATGCTTGGGAGCAGCTAGTCAGTAGATCAGACCAGCTGTAACATCAGTCCAGACTTTTTGTTAATCCAGCACAAAGTGGTTGTATCAGTATCTGAGAAACTTGCCGGGGTGGCAGATTGTCCGTCACTAAATCTCAAGGTCCCAGTTCTGCTTATGCAGCAGCTCGGTATCAGGCACAACCTTGCTGCAGCTCTTCGGACACAACTATACATTATATTCTTCTACGCGTTAATGCATCCAGTCACTTAATGCCAACGCGGCTATGCAGAGAGGGAATAAGCGAGGGTACCGAGGGGGAGACAGAGAATGTTTTGAAGAAAGAGCTGACCAACCTAAAGAGGAGCCACATCCCACCTGTTCCCACCATTCGGCCCTAGTGCCTTTCCCTGTCTGGAGGTGGCTTTTGCCGGAGTGGGCAGGGGATCCCTCTGGTTAGATCATCTTCCTGCTTCCCGGCATTTGTATGGCAGCGATGTAACGGGAGAAAACGACGTCGCCATTATAGTGTCCTGCTGGAAGTGGTTATCATATATCTAGGGTTATTTTCAGAGGAAGTTTCTCTTTTTCATGACTCAGAACAAGCTGTGAAAGCTCAGCTCATGCATTATCCTTCCTTGTAATTTATGTCTGAGATATAACTTTGTTGTTAATCACTGTATCTGATTCTCCTTTTCTTCTATGTTTACACAATCAATCTGTACACTAGTGACTGTTCTGTCTTCCTCCCTGAAGGAACATACAGATATATATTGAAAGAAATTATATTAAAATATTTTGTAACACATGGAATATATGGAAATAGTTTCTAGTGATAATTAATCTTTGTGCTATTGTGCTGGTACAGTACATGGCCTCTGTGGTTATACATAATATATCTTTAGGGCATAGACCATTGCTTCATTTTATTTATGTTCCTCTCAGCCTGACTGCGTATTACAAGCACTCTTTCTTGCTAATTAACTCCAGTGATCCCTTTAAGTCCTGATTAAGTTCTATTATTAAATTATTAAGACCTTTCCCTAGTGTTCTAAATTTTTTTTCCTCTAATTTTAGGTGACTTTTTGAAGCAATAAATATTCTTATGAAAAAAAATTTTCTCTTTTTTTCCTATGCACATATTTCAAGACTGTCAGGCTGTCAAAGTATTAGACTTAGAGCTGATAAAATAAGGGGCTCCACCTGGAATAACTCTGAGAGATGTTTATGGTGATATTTTCACATTGTAAATTACCTAACATTATCCAATGGATTGTAGTGATGTTTTAATTCCTAGATATGGAAGTAAAAAAACCAAAACCACAAACCCCCTGAACTTCCTTTCAAAAGCATGGAACACTTCATGCTGTAGAATTGCTGCAAAAGAAATAAGTTTTTGAAAGAAAGGTGCGTATTACACTACACTTTCTTTTAGTTCTTCATGTTTTGTTTCTTTAATGTCTTTGTAGACAGTAAAGGCTTGCATATATGTAAGGGAGGAATAAAAGACATGTGCATGGCATAAAAGTACTCACACACATACACACGTATATGTACACATGCACACACACTCATCCTCATTGTCACTCATATATACTGTCTCCTATATAATATATACTGGCTCCTATATATTCCTCTGTCAACTTAAAAAGATAATGTTAGTAGAGAATGAATAGGTAATCAAAATTGTTACATTATTTAGATATGAGGAATGAAATCATAGACATTTGACAATAAAGTTCTAAAATTCAAAACTTCAATATAATTTTGTGCAAATTAGATATGGTATATACAAATCAATGGTTTATTTTCTATTTTGCCTAGACCTCTGCAAAAAGCATCTGTTCTGACTGACTACATCAAAAACTGGGGGAAAAAAAATCAGAATTAGGGGATGAAAAACCATAAGCATAAAATTATTTTTTTTCATTAAAAAAATCATTTTAACATCTTACAAGTGTAGCTTTTTTTAAACAAGCACACTAATTGTATATGAAAAGAGATTCAAGTTTTTTACAAGTAAATGAAACAAACCAGTCACTATAGGAAACTTCTTTATAGGCACTAGAGCTTGAGGATGTTCTATATTAATATGTAGATACCATATATGCAACTTAGATGAACCATGAGGTAATATTTAAGAAGGATTTCTTTAAAAAGTAGGTAGAAAAGAAAAATAATTAATAGAAATTAAGATTCATTTTAGAAAATACTTTAATGATTCTTTAGACATCTGTGGATCCCTATCAGATGAGTGGCACTTATTAACTCCCCAGATTTGAAAGCAAACAGCAACGGTCTATGATATTTTAAATTGCCTTTTGTGTTAGGAAGAGATAAGCACGAAAGAAGGCTGTGGCAGAAGGAGCCGATCTACAGAGACACAATTTGGTTGCGACACCCAAGAAAGAAGGTGTGAGATGAAACATATATGCAAACCTTTTGGCAAATTTTAATAGGTAATAGGAAATGTGTGTAATGCTTACTTTTAGTACTTCACTTTCTTTAATCTATTAGTTTTGAGTAGAACGAATTAGGTAATTAATCATTTTAACTTTTGATGTACCTGTCCTGACTTAGAACTACACAAACTGTAAATTGGAGAAAAATTCATTCTGAATCAGTGAAAATATTTTGGTCAAATCTAAGCAGAATATTGATGTCAAAATTTTTTATTTCTTTGCTCCTTTACAGTTGTATCCAATAGTCAATTTATTCAACATTCTACGTAAAAATACCATTTTGAAAGGGAAAATAAAAATTCTTTTTCAATAAAATATCCATACAAAGCTTTTGAATTTAATAATAAACCCCCTGTTTTTTCCAGCTGATACTACTTACTAATTGAAAGTATACAGCTGTGAAAATTTTCAGTTAATGCAAAGTATTTTTTATGAAAACTTGATCTCTTTCCAAAGATATTGTCTATTCTATTTTTGAGTTACTGCATTCAGCACTGCTTGTAGGTATCAATACAGTTCCACAGTTGTTTTCAAAGCAGGCTGGGTAGTCTTTGGTGAGTTAGGTTAAAAACTGGTCAGGAGGAAAACCTGGTGATGAGCACAGCCCTGGACAGTGAATTATGTGGTTTTATACAATGAGATGAACACCTTTCTTTCAGAAAATAGAGTCAAAGACAGATTTCAGGGAAGAGCAGGGGATGGTGAGAAGCCAGCCAACTAAATTTTAGACTAATAGCATTGCTCCTTGTATGTAACAAGACTCCAGTGAAAGGTTCCTTTTTGACTTTTAAGGGTTGCTTTTTATTAATAATTATTTGGACTTCCTGCAGCATCTTTATTATACCGAATAATCTGTCTTAAAACACCGACTGAAATTAGTATGTTAGTTTTACATCCATATCAAAAAGACTAAGCAATTTCCTTTAAGAACTGCTGCTTTTCTGGTTCTTCTGCCTTAAAATTTTAGCTTCAGCTCCATTAAATGACCTGATGTAAACTCTGGTTTTTGAAGTACAAGTTTGCCGTTGTGAAGTATGCACAAATGAAACCACATGTGCACATTTAAAACAGTAATGGGATGTGACAGCACAACATGATTCAATCATGTAGGAAGATGAGAGTCGTAGAGAAGGATCAGTCTTGAATTTTCTCATCTTTCTGAATGGCTGTTGCTTTTAACAGTTCTTTCATTGAAGGAGTTGACCTCTTTAGCCTCATAAAAAACAGATGGGAAGTTGGGGGTAATATGCAGAAAAAGCAAATTCTGGTCTATTGGAGTAACTGGGACTTAGAGAAGGCTAAATATTGGTAGTCTTAAAAGGTATAAGACCTACTGTAAGGAGTAACTTTCTAATTATATACACCATAAAATCTGGCACATTATAATACCCAAATACTTATTTATCTCTATCTTTTGCTTATCTCTGGCTCTTTCCCACTTTTGATTTTACGTTTGCATTATTATCTTTAGATTTGGCCTAACAGTCATGCAATACATTTAATCAGGCCTTACAGTCATGCATTATATTTAATAGTTCAAGTGACCAGGGCTATAAAAGCTGAAATACACCTGAAGTACAGGAAACATTTAATTCCCTGCCCAGTAACTCCCTGGTTTACACTACGGTGGTACTTCCCAGCTGTCCACACCGCCAGGTAATAACACCTCTGGCTGTTTACCAGTGAATTGTGGACATGGGAAACAAAGCTTGGGTTGGGCACCCTTTTTCTGCTTCAGAAAGGAAGGATTAAGCAAGTAACGCTTTATTCAGTATCCTGTCATTATTAGGCCTCCCAACCCAAGAAAATTCATAGCCTGATTTGCAGCCCAGACATTTTTCAATGTTACAGTCATGAATTAATTGTGTTTGAATGAGGACTGAAGCACAAGTTGATGAAGAACAAGCAAAGATATATTGAAAAATGTTGTGCATCTCAACATACCAGCTCCAGAGATGACACTGAAGATCAAAATGGCATAACATGATTAATTTACATAAAAGATCATTTATTTTCCTAGATACTGCTGAAAAGGAGGAGTGGTTTCCTGTAAATATGTTGAGCTGATAGAAAACCTTATAGAAAACAATTTTCATTTGCAGAAACAACAAATTTTATGTGAATGCCTTGCAAAGTGCATTGAAGTGATTGAAAAATTTTACTCATAAACCCCCATAACATCTGTTACTACAAAATAACAACAAAAAAGTTAGGTAAGCAAATGACAGAAAATTAAATCAAAGAATGGAAACAAAGTATACTTTGAGGAGGGTTTGGGAAAGAAATTGGAAACGTAAACCATAAAAGTATGCAAGGTGTAATCTTTTTAACTAGCAAACAATCTATTCAACTTATTTGCCTGCTTTACATGTGTAAAGTGTGTTCTGTGGAAGCAAATTTGCTGCATTTTATTTTTTTTTACTTTCAACACATAAAATCGATGAATTAAACTACTCCATGTCACAGACAGATTGTATTGGCTTCAGCAATGTTCTACTGGGAGTAAACTGCCTTGTAATACTGCAGAATGAATGAACCTCTCTGGATCTATAATTGCTAACATCCTTCTCTGCAAATCCCTCTTTTGGCCTTTTGGGTTTAGTTTAACCTTAAAATTGTTTTATTTTTTGTAAAAGTTAACACTGTGATGAACTTTCTTCCAGACCTTGAAGAACACGGATGTTTGTTTTTCTTTTTTCCTTTTCTATTTTAAAACATACTCTCCTGTAATATTGCCTTTTGTTAAAACTTCTTTTTATTCCTATAGAACACAGAAA
>JAVJGG010000008.1:711779-731820 GCA_035590195.1 Aviceda cuculoides
TTAAAAATTCTTTAAAAAAAAAAAAAAAAAAAAAAAAAAGAACATCAGCTGTATTTAAAGATAAAGATAAGTGAAGTTGGTAAGAGTTTTCATTTTTTCATTTGAGGTAGTCTGTTATGTCTCCATAGAACTTCTGTTGGGAGCAGTAGAAACTACTTGTTCTCAGTAGAAGCAGTTAGAAGCAGTTATTTTCAGGTGGTTTTCATTGAGAGAAATACAGAAGACCACACGTGTGAGAACATACTGCACTCTGCTGGCAGATTGTACTTCTTCCTACAGGTGTCAACTAGATTATTTTTTTTTAAGCTCCCTTATATTCATAAATGAGAGTGAAAATTCCAGTTCTACGCCTGGATTGAAGAATCCTGAAGCAGGAACCAATTCCCACAGATAAGACTTTCAAGTAGAACTTTTGAAATGATCCCTTTTACAAAGGGATCCCTTTTACAAGGGATCATTTACATTTTGTTTTAAGAGATATTTTATACTTCAGTTTCCTTTATTAAATCATATCATGTACCCATATTTGCACCATATTTGTATCTGAAGTTGGGCTTATGGAAGAAAATTTTATAAAGGATTGTAGTTTCAAGATTTGCACTACCAAACTCAAGAGTTAAAAATATCTCCAGCAGGAATTTTAGCCCATGAAGTATCTGAACTGTCCTTCTGTCAAGTATACTTGTCTCTGCTGATCATAAGAGGGTCCTGAGCCAGATGTCTGTACTGGGAACCTAAATTTTGGAGTTTGCTGTGATAACTGAGTTTTTGGCATATGCAATCATAAACTATGAGCGCAAAATTTTGGGGAGATTTTCGGGATTGCTTAAGATGAGAAGTTTGATAATGGTTGTATTAATGTATTCACTCTATGGCACTGACCTTATCTTTTTAGAGAGAATTATAACAATAATACTGTATATCATACTGATAAGGAAAATCTTTTATGTTCTAGAGGGTTTTGTGCTAGCTCTAGGATAAAGCTATAAAACAAAGTAGAATTATTCCAGCTTGCCCAAACTGTGAACAAGATGCCCCATATTACATAAAGGTTACCCCCAAAGCAGCATATAAATTCATTCTAAAGCATAAAATTAATCAGTTTTGCTGAATTTAGAATTAATAGAGAACATCTGTTTTCCCCCAGTTGAATGGTAACACATGCTGGCTGAACATAATCATCAAGCAAAACCACGTAAGACATCTACAGGCAAAATTGCAGAGGTTTTTAAATTCACGCATACAAGTAGTCTCATAGTCCGAACACAGCTAAGTGCTTTATAGTGCTGTTTTCATTAATTAGTAATCCAGTAACTTATCTTAACGTTTTGCTTGTGGAAATGATGAAATTATATGTTTGACTTTGAGAAATGTGGAATCTAATGAAGATGACTGTAAAATCATATAATTCAGAAGCACAACAGCATTGGGGATGCTCAGTAATCTCTTGTTATTACTTTCTACATTAACATTCATTTTAGCAGCAGAGGTATTCTGGCATATTCCAAATTGTCCAACTTGTTACATCTGTAAGAAGGTGTGGTTATACTGAAAATTTCTCTTCTGTGAAGCTTAGCTTCCTTTTAGAGAGTGCATTCCAGGAAAAAAGTGTACTACTAGTATTTGCAAATACTTCTTGATTTTTAAAGGATGTTTTGGATAAGATGACATACTTTGACTTTTATTCTTGTTGTGTAATAAGCCAGAATAATAAATGTTCTGTAGATTTCCATAGTGCTAAGGGTACTGCTAAGAAAAGAGTTGTAGAGAAAAAAGCTTTCGTTGTCAGAATAGTTTCCTTGAAACCTGCTCATGAGCAAAAATCTTCAGCTTTCCTTTAACCTCCTCCATTAAAGGTTCAAGAATTCTGAAAGATTTCAGAAGAGCAAAGAGAAATTGCTTTCCAGGTTTATCTCCTGAGGAATACAACATTTGGGACCAGGAGCACACTGTAACACACCCTACATGCGCAGGTTTCTTTGGGGGCAAGCCAGAATGTCTTAGAAGAGAAAGTGGATATTTCTCCTTGAGCATGTCCACGTCCTACTGCAATATAGAGTCAGGACATAATTTCAGTGTGTGGGGAATACTGAATCCAGAAAAGTTTCTGAGTCTGTTTTTTTAGATAGTCTTCAGTTGAAGGAATGATATTTGAAACAGTAGTTCTCACATGGGCTAGAAGGGAGATTACTGGAACCCCCTTTGCCAACAGATTCTGCAGACAGCTAAAGAGCTATGTGCATAGATGTAAATTAATATATTAATAAGGTCAGAATCACACATTCTTTACCTTCAATGTAATGGAACATCTATTCATTGCTTGTGTCTCCTGCTGCTCTAGGTCATGTTGTATCTTATCCATCACATGCAAAAGACCAAAAAAGTGGTGTGTTTGACCAGCCTGAAGGTCCTCTGTTATACATCTAAACTTCAAGTTGGTACTCATCCAGTTGGAGGTGCACATTGGCTGATACAGGACTTATGAATTAGAGGAACTCATCCAGAAAAGATTCTGGGCCAAGGACATCTACATCTTACTTCTTTTATACTTCTTACATAATAGGAGATGAATCACGTTTCACAAACACATATTTCTTTTCATTGGCTGTAACAAGAAACCTAGAATGACCTGCTTGTATATTGGTGTTTACAGTGACGGAAGAATTTTAGTTTAGGATGTAGCCTGGCAGCAATAGTCATTAAACTTTTGCTGGTGTTCACCTAAGCTACTTTTATCCCTATTAAATAAGAAAAGAATTTGTTTGCCTAGTCCTAGAATTTTGATCAATATCAATTTGCTGAGATGTCCTGGTTAAATTTAATTTCTGTCTTCTTAGTTTTGTTATATCATCATATCAGTGTCTCCTATTTTTTTTAAAGAATAAATAATTTACTTTGTTTTTCTTTAGTTGTATGCTATTATATACTGATCAGAGCTTCTGTTGCTATATTTTTCAAGTTTCAAAGCATATCAAATCTTATTCTGCTTTCATTTTCATTGGAGGACTTTCCTCATATTTGACTTATTTAGGATAACACTTCACTAGGACAATGTTTCCAGTTAATTATATGAGTTGGAAATTCTAGAGGTGCTTTTCCTTCAGAGGTACTGCTGTAGAAGTCAGTTTGTAGACTCAAATGTGAAAATCTTGGGTTTCTTTGGTCTTTTTTACTGGGTACTTTAACATCTCTTGGATTCCTTAATCCATCCAAGCACAATATTTTTTCATGGCTTCTTTCTCTTTTTCTTCTCTTACCGATTGCATATAAAATGAAATAAACTGATTCTCACCTGATTCCGAGCATTTGCCTGTTGACAGATTGACATCATACCCTATTTATAATTTCAGCAAATTTAATACATCCTGCACTGTGAAGTTTACTATTCTTTTTTACTATTATTTTCTGTTAACTAGGTCTCACACACCAAGATGAGCAAAGATATCTCAACCCTTAAATTTAAATAGACAATAATGACTTAAGAAAAGACATAAAAATAATATCAAGGTGTGATAGCATGATGAAAGTTATTACATCAGATTAAGTTCTTATGAAAATATATATTTTAAATCTTTAAAAACCAATATCCAAATCTTGTGGTGGTTCAGGGTTACATGAAGTAACCTGCTGATTACGTCAGTGCTGAAACACTGGAAACAGACAAAGAAAGAAAAGGCTTAAGTGAGAAAATATGTGAACAGGTCATTTTCTTGCTGCTTCTTAGAAGCCCCAGCATAGGCTAAGTGGTCTGTGACTTGGATGGTTCATTATTCAGCAAGAGTGTGGATCTGGGTCATCTTGTGCTAGACCACACCATTGATGTAGCATCTTTTGGAAGCATCAGTGCTTTTGGAAACATTAGTATTCCAATTCTATAATGTCTTTCCTGGTCTGAATTCTAATTTTACTTATGTCCCAAAGTCAGAGGGTATCAACAAGGCTTTTCTTCCTAAGATGCCTAGATAAATTATAATACCAGAGCCTTAGCTGACTTATATTTCTACTGTGTCAACTGACAAGCAAATCCATACTTTCTGATGTTTTACACTAATGAAAGTCAGCGGGTGTCCCAGGGTGCACAGAAACAGTTGAAATATTTAGAAAGCAATTTCCATATGGTTCTCCTCCTCTCCATGGAGCATTCAACAGAATTTCCTTAAAGCATACATTTGGAAAAGAGAACATTGCTCTGCTAGGATTACAAAAATTGCTAGCTTTCACAAAACTCTAGAAATCATAATAATTTCTATTTAAAATTGATTTGGATAACATATCAGTTATAGTGAGAGAGTGGTTGTCTTTTCCCATCTTTATTTTCCCCTACACATGTAATTTCCACAAAACTGTAATAGAGAAATACAGTCAAATGCTTACTTACAGAATAGACATTATTAGTTCCAAAACTATTCCCATTTTTCCTGTATTTTTTTCTTTCTCAAAGGTATAGATTATTTCAGAAGGAAAAAAATTCCATGACTAAACATTTTTAGAGCTGCTTCTGGGTTTGAAGAGAACAGGCAATTGTCCCAGTTTCCCCTTCAGTGTGCCTCAAGCCTGTGTGAGGTAAGATGTCACCAAATCCGCAAGTAGAGAGGAGCGAAGCTGTCCTACCTTACCTCCTTCTTAAATCCCCATAAGTCTACTGTAGGCTCTGGTCATTGTATATCATTTAATTAGAATGAATATGCAATATATATGCTTTTGTAAAAATAGAAAAATAGCAGAAGTTACAGAATAGCAAGAAATTGCTATTTTATTGTCAGAAAAACGTATCAGCATAAGATTCACTATGAGAACTGTGTGTCGTATTGTCATTGTCCTTGTCCCTGTAGAACTTGGGTATTTGTTTATTTTTTTAGTTCACGATCCTGAATGGCTTTTCCTTCACATTGTACAAAACAATGATGTGGTAAAAAGTACTTGTGCAAATTCTTTACTGACATGGTAATAGGCTTTGATTACATTCATGACCTCAAGAAATGACTGTCCCATAAATGTCCCTGAATTTTTAACAACTTTGTTTTCTTTTCCTGATGTAAAATTTTTTTTCAATGGCTGTTTGTTAAAGTGCTTTTCTGAATACGTATATATACGTAGAGTGCTTGCTTTCACTGCTTTCAAGTGTTCTGCTCTTTGTATTGTTCTGAGCTTCTGCAATATTATATGAATATATCCTTGATTTTTTGTTGTTTCCCTGAGTGTCTCATATTTTAACTCACTGAGGACTGCAGAAGCCAAGGACTATTCTATTTTACTGTGCAGCTGAATCCGGAGTGCAGTTGCATTTCAGCAAGTTACACGAAATGTCTCACACGCTGACTACATGCACACTACCAAGTTATGCCCAGACCTAGAATGTGGCACCTGAAAATCACAAGGGTCACCGGTGTTTCCTGAGGTCATAAGAAATGTGCAGAATATCTGATACTGATAGAAGAAAGCCAGTAAAAGAAAGCCAGAGAAGAAAAAGGGCAAGAGAGAAAGCCCTAGATCCTAATTACCCAGACTGTTTAATGGTTAGCTGTCTCCTCAGCTCTGCCCTTGAACTGCTGCAAATACTTAAATCCACCGCAAGGGTTAAACAAGCCCTGGGCAGCGTGGATGTGAGGCAGTTGGTGTCCTTTGGTCTTGATCTTTTACTTAGCAGAACAGAGGCTGTCTTTTGTAATATTGGCATTGTTTATATTGTCATCAGGCTTGCTCTCTTGCTTAACAGTCTTTTTAGACCGTGAATGAATGCAGAAAAAAAGATGAATCTGCAAAACTACAGGCAATAGGACTATTTTATACAAAGCACAAGGAAAGTTGTGTGAGGCACTATTCCCATTCACAGTCCGTGCTTCAGCCTTGGTTTAGAAAGGCCCTCAGGTACACACTTAACCTGGATCCCTCTGAAGTCAGTATTTTTACCTGTGCGTAGTGTCTGCGGCTCTTATTTGGCAAAGTGTTTTTCCAGTGCGTCTGAAGGGGGTGTGTTCGGAGAAACCAGAGCAGTAGCTACAGAAGCGTTACCGGTTTGTGGTTGTCTCAGGTCGACAGCAGCGACACAGCACGGGATGCATCTGCGGATGGCAGACGTTGTCTGCCGGGGGTTACTGGTCAGAGAGCTGATGTCCCTGTTTTCTCCCAGTGGTGGTGGCAGAATGGTGTCCCTGGTCGTGTGCTCCAGAGCTTAGTGCCAAGTAAGCAGGCAGATGCGGCAGCACCGCTCCTTCCTCGCTGCGCTTCGTGGAGCTCACGCTTTGTCAGGCATGACATGCTACAGCCTCTGCCTCCCCCCAGTAAATCCCTGTCTCAAAAGCTGGTTTCTTCCTAGAGTGTTTTACTTTAGGGGTGCTCTAATCGGATTGCTTACTTTCTGTATCCGATGTTTAAACCACCTCCAACCCGTTAATGTTCGAGACCTGAATTTTACCACATCTTTCTGCTTGCCTGGTGCTTTTCTCAGACGTGGCTGTGAGAGTACATGGTGAAGGCACCGGAGCTTCCTGTGCCTTTGTATTCCTTCGTGCTTTGTTATATAAACTGCTCTTATCAATAACAGGAGGGAATTACGTCTGGTGAACCTCTGTTAACGGCATTCGCGGGGGGTCAAGCTGGCATTGTAATTTTCGTGGGGGACCTGCTGAAATCAGCACAGAAGAGAGTGCTGTTGTTTAGCACCGCTTTGAACGTCTTTGCTGAAGAATTAAGGCAAAGTGTTTCCTTCCCACCCTCATTTGGTTGTGCTGTGGGAGGAGTAGGGACATTTATTGTAATCTGTGGAGGTTACCACTCTAGAAAGCTACAAAAGAGCATTTCATCAGAGAAAACAAAGATACTTGTAGAAGCAACAGTGAAATTAGATAACCTTTTAATCTATTTATCAAAGGGCCTGCAGTTCCATTTCAAGGCAGGTGAAGGAATACTTAATGAACCCAGAAAATGAATCTACCTCCACAGAACTGAGATAACCGAAAAAGGAGAAAGAAATCAGTGCAAAACCGTTAGCACCTGCCAACTCTTATTAAGAGATTAGAGTGCTTAAAAAGACAGGGAGCAGCTCAATATTTCCTTTTAAGTTTCTCTTGGCTGATTTCTCATGCGTGCTGCTGTGCACCGCAGTGAAACAAACAGGTCACATTTCAGCTGCTCAGAGCTGCAAAAACTCTTTATGGCATAAATAGCAAGTAGCTTCTCTTCAGACTTTATAAGATTTCTTTAAGCAATCTATCTGTGCCCAAAGGATTGACACTTAGGGAACTGAGTGAGGATAAGTTGGCAAGAAACTTACTTTCCCAACGTGACAGAAGAGTTACTTATACACATGAATGTCAAGTAATTTAAGAATTTTTCTGGGTTACACTCCAATATCCTACAGTTTCAACAAGTTTCCTCTTTAATCAGTGAAAAACAAGGTTTACAGACAGGCTTCTTGTGAAAGCAGCACTGCTAGTCCTGCAGATCAGAGAGCAGAAATCCCCGCGAAGCTGACAGGAATGCAGATGCATGCTTTAAACCGGACAGAGCTATTTCTGGTGGAAATGGGTGGCCCGCTCCAGCTGTGAAATGCTAAAACTTGCAGAGGAAAAGCCAGAGGTCTGCAGCCGCCAGGCCGTGGGCCACGCTCAGGGCCCCGCCGCGGTCGTTGCTTCGTCGCCCTTCGGTTTAATCAGCAGCTAAACAGAACAGGGATCGGGGGAAATGCAACCCAGGTGAACAGTGATATCCCTGAACAGCTCTTCCCTTCGCTTCCTGATATTTTTCACAGGGTTTGTGTTTTTGTAACTCTGAAACTATGAGAGCTGTTCAGTTTTAATCGAAAGCACAGATAATAAATACAGAATATGTAAGACTCTGACTGACCAGCGGTCACATCCAGCTTTAGAATGCACAGAAAATGTAGTTGAAAGAAAAAAAAAGGCTGCAGTGCAAACAGAATTACTCTGCAGAGAAATATTAATATATATATAAAAAAAGTAAATGCTTTGCAGCATCCTAACAGTACTAGGACTTGAAAGTAATCCATTGTCGTCAAATTAAGAAACCAAAGTGAAAATAGATTTGGTACAGGTGGCATATATGACACAGATTAACTTCAGTTTGTTTCCCCAGTTCCTGTTCTATACTTTGAAGCTGTACTACAAAAGAAGATTTAACTCTCAGCTTTCTCACTGATCCTTTAGGGCTGAGATAAGCCAAAGTACGGGCCACTTTAGGAGAAAAAGTGAACATGACCTTCAGAATGGAGACAGCACAAGGGACAGAGCAAACCATTTACTAACTGCCTAAGTCTCCTGAATACATTTACACAAATGTCCCTTTGCGCACTTTGAAGAATTATTGGAATATATTGCATATTCCTTGTAGGAATGTAAAAGCTCCTCTACAAACATAAGAATTAGCCCCTTTAGTTCAGGCCTGTTCAAGGAGAAGATATTGATCAGCATCTGGATGTGTGTTGTGATCCCATGATTGGATAATGGCCAGAATACAATGTGGCCCTCAAAGCTGCACAATAACACCTTATTTATTTCCTGGCATGTCTCATTCTTTATTTAAAGCAAACCCATATTTTACCACAAGAATAATTTACGATTAAGCATTAATTGAACATACATTATTGATCTAAGCTCCAAAAGAATTTAGTGAATTTCTCTAAATTTGCTTTCAATCACCTTGTGCTCATTTTAATTAATTACATTGTGTGCCCTCAGCACTTTTGTCTTTAATTGGAATACAGCAGAGAAAGATTCTGCTTTAAAATCTTGCCTTATATCTTTTGTGAGTGGATGTGGAGCAGTTTAGTCACTGTGAATGAAGTAGAAATAGGCCCCTTCTTTGTGTGTATATGTATTACTTTAAGGGATTAATATTAGGTTCCCATATTTACATTTGTTAACCTTTTACTCTCTACTACTTTTTACACATTCGTCAAATATTTTTCATGTCTCGCTTGACATGAAAGATGGGTGAGAGTTACCCAGTGTTGACAGTGCCTTTGAGAACTGTGAATTTAGAAGTATAAAGTATCTGTACTGAGCTGTACTGTGCTGCAAATTATTAACATTAAACAGTTATTATTAATTTTGTGATGGAATTATGCTTTAAAGTAACAGCATAATACAACTCATGACTGTTAGTAACAAACTCTTTATCTTCACTTGTCTTTTGCCACTGCTGGTTTCTCTGCTCTTCAGAAACTTTCCCAATCTGAAAAATTTCCTTCATCTTTTCTACAGAAACAGAGGAGGAACAGCTTTTGGAAAAGACCGTATAAGTCTAGCACATCTTATGCCAGTTGCCATCTCTTACAATTTCTATCAATCAAAATTCACAAAATGTAATGCTTTATTTGAAATCTGAAATTACACTGGTGTAAGATTAATCAAATCCTTTGACTAGATAAGAATCTCCTCTTTTGTTCAAAAGCAGTCTATTTGTAGGTTACAGAAGAGTTTAGTGAATTTGTTTCAATTTGCTTTCCATCGCCTCAAACTCTTTCAGCAATTACCTTAAATGAATTCAGCCCTTTTTTGATCAGTATGCCAGGAAGAAAAATTACTATTTTTTGAAAAATCTAAGAAAAAACCTGATGGATCAGACTCAATGTTTATCAAGCCTTAAACACTTTCTCCGAGTGTGACTGCTAACCGATGAGTAAACATCGAGTGATGGCATCTCTGAAGTTTAGAGGGTCTAATAGCAATCTAACAGTACCTCCAGGGAGGTCGGTGAGAAGACACATCCAGGCTCTTCACAGCAAGAAGAGAGCAGACATAACTTAAAACAAAAGGGGTTCCAAAAGGTTGTCAGAAAATGCTTTTTGCCCCATGAAGATCATCAGCAGTGGGACAGGGAGGCTGTGCAGGCTCCGTTCTTGGGGGGTTTCAGGCAAAGCCCTGAGCAACCCGTTCTGATCTCTGAGGTGGCCCTGCTTTGAGCCAAAGGGTGCCCTAGAGATCTCCTGAGGCCCCTTCCCACCTGGATTATCCAGTGATCTAGTCCATGATCCTCTGGATGTGCTTCAGCATCACCGGATCATAGAGTCTTTAGTGACCATTTCTTCAATGAAAGCACCTTTTCATTCAGTAACTGCCTTATACTTTTTGCTCACAAAAATTGTTGTTGAAAGCAGATACTCAGTCTGATTCTTTGTTTTGTGAAGATGAATCCTGAATACACTGGCTTATAAAAGTACATGATAATTAATCTAGCTTTGTGATTTTCTCAGTCTCAGTCCTGGGTTTCCTAGTGTTTGGAATAGGTAATGTTAAAATGTGACCTTGCATATACTTAAAACCACACCACTCCATGATAGCAGTCTTTTTTTAGCTAAAGAAAGTAGAAATCAATGAATCGATCAATCAATCCAGTGATTTGTTCTGTGGTCAAGTAAACCAAGCAATTAAATAATGATGTCTGCATAACCTTCGAGAAGTGTAAAGCAATTTAAAATTAACAAAAAGTTGACAAATACAGGTAAAGCAATTAATCATAATGTAAAGCAATTAATCATAGGTATCAAAGTATATAAAAATAAAAACATTGTTCTTGGCTTTTCTTTAACATTTCCTAGCAATTTTTCTTATGTGTTTAGTTCCCATCTCTCCTTCCTCGTGTCTTTGCTTATAGACTATTTTGCCATGAATAAGAACTGGATGAATGAATGAAGTTCCCAATAAAATAATGAGACATGTTCATCATTGCATTGAAATTCATGCTTGTCTTTGCCCGTCCTTCAGGAAAAAAAAAAATTAATCAACTGTCTTCATTATAAGATTTGTCAGCATGATAGAGCTAATATTAATGCATTTTAAATTGAAAATAAATAGCAGAGTTGACATTTATATACAATACCAGAATGTGACAGGATACTGTATGCTGTGATGTGTGTCATTGGCTGATGCAGACTGAACACATTATCCCCAGCATTCTTTTTGTGCATAAATCTGTGTAATTATTTAATCTTTAATTTTAAACAACCGCCACTTTGGTCTAGCTCCAGCATTTCATTGTACAGGACTAAGACGGACAGTAGAATTATTTCTACATCTCACAAAGAGGACTTCCTGATGGGGGAAATTATATAGCAAATTTTGACAAGAAATTACTTTGTACAGTTTGTCGCAAAGTCCTTGGCCTCTCTTTTAACAGGTCATGTTCAATTCAAAAAAGGAATGGGCTGCCAAAAAAAGTTGTTCCTGATTTTGTGGCTACAGCACTTTTTGGAATTAGAGTTTACCAGTAATATTGGTACTGGCCAAATTCTAACATGTTTTTGAGCTATTTAGCAGAAGGTCATATTTACAGACAAAAAATATTTATCCACTTCTCTCCCTTGTGTCCAGATCTAAATCCACAGAGCACAAAGTCTAATGCTTGTACAGATGCATGCTCTTTAACAGGACAATCATATTAAAAAAACAAACAAACCAAAACAAGAATCCCACAATGGCTAATTTTCCCTATCATAAGCTTCTTTTTGTAGGGAGAGTGCCACATTTCCCAAATACAGACATCTCATTGCATTCATTCACTCCATGATCTGTGGATGTAAGGCAAGACTCCCCAGTAAAATCTATGTTATAAACTTCCTTTACTTATTTGGGTCTGTTTCCTATCTTTAGAATTAGTAGCAGTCTATCAAAAGAATGTGAATTACTTATATCCCCTAACACAGGAGTTTGGAGTAGGGGAGGATAATCTCTCTAAATCTCTGCATCCCCAGGGTAGGTAGGCAGGCTCTTTCAGCAAGTGAGTCATAGTAGGAGCCAGTGTGTCTCCATTGATTATGCAGAACCCACAGAAAAAGATGACTCTGGCATCTGAAGTGCCCAGCTAGTAGTGCTCCATTAACATTTAAACAGATATAAGTTTCATCCGTGCAATACAAGTACAGCCTTGCTTGAGCTAAGAGTGAGACTTGCTTATAGAAACTGCAGGCATGAATTCCACCTACACTTCCCTTTCCCACAGCTAAAACACAGCCTAGGATATTTGGTGCTGAGAGGTGTTTGAGACAGCGACTTCCACAAAGCACATCAAGAGAGATTGATGAAAAAATAATTTAATCATATTTGACAAAACAGATCCAAAATGAGAGAGTAAAAAAATTATGTGGAGACTTAAGTAACTAAAGCTTTAAATTATCATAGCAAAAAGAACAAAGTCTGTTTTGTTGTTCTTTATTTCTGGTTGGTGTATTTTAGACAACAAAAGTGAGGCGACATCAAACTAGGTAGAGGGGAGATAGGAAAGTATGTCTCTATATTTTGAAGTTATGCCTGCAAGGAATTGAATATAGCTACAGAGAAAGAGAGGTCATCGCATATGCTGCTATATTTCTTAGGTGTCCTCAGCCATTTCTTTCTCTTTCTCTTTCTCTCTTGTATCCCTCTGTTGAATTCTGTTAGCAGAACGTACCGTAAAAAAAAAAAAAAACAACAACAAAAAAACCAACTAAAATTTAACTCCTGGTCTTGATAACTACATGGTTGGATTCAGTTCGTGAAAGACCCTTCACAAACCAACCCCTCTAGGATTTGCAAATCATACTTATTATTCAGTTTGCAATAGCTCATCCAAACTCCTGGCACCAGACACTGTCTTTCTGACATAGAAAACAGCGCTCAGAACAGTGGGGTTAGCAAGTTTTCTTCCTGAAGCGTATCCTGGGATCCTCAACGTACGCCTAGACAGCTGAGCTGTCGTACCGGCGGCAGGTTCAGAACTTTCCATCTAGTATTTCACACGGCAGGGAGCGGCAAAGGTGCGGCGTTTCGGTGTCCGCAGCAGGCGGGAAGCCATACGGAAGGACATACGGAGCCTTTACCTTTGGCTGCCCTCTGACCAGGCCCTGCGGCCTACCTCTCGCGCAGGCCTGGAGCCTCCCACGGAGGCACATGCCCGTCTCTTCAGGCTGGTTTGAACCACGACTCTTCCCCTCCGCTCTGCTCATGTTCTCAGTTTTTCCTCTCCCTCAAAAACACATGGATCTTCTGGGCCTGTATCATCTTCTGATATTCCAAGCCAAGGTTTCAATTAATCATGAATCAATGATTAATTAATTGATTACTGCAGAAGCTATTTCCTTAAATATTGTTCCTGTTATTGCTGGTCCAAAGATGCAACATGGGACAGAATTGCTCTATGAAAGACATGAGAAAATAGTGCATAAATGCCTTTAATCCAGGTAACACAGGAGTGGCAGGGAAGAGTGTAATTCCTGTTCTGGTAACCTCCAAAAGAATGGTTTATTGAGAAATCTTCTCAAAATAGATTATCACGATTCTCAAAAATGAGGCTGAGCTGCACAACTCTGTTCGCAATCAACTCTGATTACAACACAGTATAATACCCCAAATCATTGCATAATGTGGCTGCCTATGATGGAACCACTTGTTTATTTGAAGAATAAAAGTTCTGGAAACAAATATAGTGGAAAGAATTTTTATTTAGCATCACAAGGGCAGTTTTTTATTACAGTGATGAGACCACAGCAATACCAACAGAAAAGGTATATTCATGGGCAGCGGAACCATTGAAGCTTAGCTTCATGTCTTGGATTGATAAACTCCTGGGTGACATCTCTGATGTTTAGTAAGGATTAAGTCTGTAATTTGACCTTTCTCTCTGTTGTAGTTCTTGACTGTATTCAGTCAACTAATTTTACAAACTTGTGGGAATTCAGTATCTCTGGGGCTTCTGCCTTTGTGAGCAGTTTTCCCACATCATTTTAGTTATGTAAAGACTGCTTTCTATCTAAGAAAGCAGGAATCATCAACTCAACTGCAGTCAATGAGTTCTGTGGTGTTTTAACACCTGTGAAGATGAGATGACTGAAAACAGATTTCATTTTTAAAACTTCAGCTCTAGACTTGTCAGTTGTCTGCTTCAGTGTTGGATTTTGCCCGTCACACTTAATTCCTAAGTAGGGTGACTGGGCCCTGATTCCGACCAGGAACTGTGGCCCCTAGATGAGGTTGTGAACAAAAGGTAATTAAATATGAGTGCATTTAGTGCCAGTGAACAAGCAAAAGAAATGAGAGCAAAATATGCAGTAAAAAAAAAAAAAAAATCAGCTAACACAGCATGGTTGGGAAATAATTTAGTAGAAATAAGTCATTAAGAAGGAAAAAAGTAGACAGGGGAGATTTACTGTTTCCAAGCAGCTTGTTAGCATTCATGAGTGTGAATCTTTAGGAATTATCATGTCACACAGATAGTTCACTGCCTAGATGAAGGATTCTATATGTCAGTCAGTGGAACTGTAATCACCCCAAAAAAGAGATGTCTGAGGCTAGTTTCTGAGATTAACCAACTTTGAAGGAATTTAGAACTTTAAAGGCAAAGGAGCACAGGAGCTTAATGTATTATTTTCTCATTCTGCTAAAGAGAACTTTTTAAGAAGATACGGAGGCTTGCCATTGTAAAGATCATTATTAGTATGGGTGAGATTCCCAGCATGAAGAAGAGCAGCTGATGGCAGAAATTATGGATTTGGTTCTGTGCTCTTTTCCCATTCTATATTCCACAAAATACCATTGTATACAGCACAGGTTGACAGACTATGCTGCCACTGCTGACTTTCCAAGATGTCTTTGATGTTCATAAAGACAGCATCTTCATTAAAAAAAAGAATAAAACCTGTCAATATGAGAAGAAATACAGCTTCATAAAAGGATAATTAACTAGGTCACAGGCTAGCAAAGAAAGATCCGCAATTATTACATTGAGTGCATTCAGGAAAGAGGCACTTTGACAGTCACAGCAGAGCTTCCAGACATAACAGGGTTTCATTAAGGAACAAAAATCAGCACAAAATGACAGTGGAAATTTAAAAATAGCTATATGTTTGAAAGGTCTAAAGCATCTAAAGTTCCAAACAGAAATTTAAAGATCAAAAATAACCTGTGGCTTAATTTTAACTAATGAGATGTTAATGCCTCTGGTAAAAAGAAAAAAAAAAAAAAAAGTTTGTCGCTATTGAACCATTTTGATTACATTTTCTATGTCTTTCTGCGTTTTTTCTTCTTCAGTCGTTGCTGGGGGAATGTCGCACCGGAAACATGGTCTGTCCTTCTGGTGCTGCAGCTGGTCACAAGCCATCTAAAGGTGCAGGTTGAGCCTCCACAGTCACCTGAAGTCTATAAAAGAATAGTACTGCACAAAAAGACATAGGGCTTCCTTACTCCTCCTTCCCAATTAGTGTCTCTCCCATGCTTGCAATTCACAGGGATGGATCACAGGTCTGATTCAGCTGAGAATTAAGTCAGTAAAGAAGACCTGATCTGCCTTAAGATATGGCTGCACTAATATTATTGCCAGTACAAGAGTGGTAGCAGGAATGTGCATCTGCTGTAAAGATGTGGGAAGGTGCAGGTATTTTTACAACAGTGTGTATTTATGTTGACTTGCAGTCATCATGGAAACAACTTGAAAGAAGAGAGTAATTAGGGAACCTGGGTCTAAACTAAGGACTTGCATTATAAAAAAGCTAATCTGTTTCCTTTTGTAATTTATCCTTCAGGATTTTTTTTACTTAAACATTTAAGTTCTCCTTTTAGTATAGTAAACAGATATCTTTTTACCTTTTGTCATTTTATTAAACAACGTGGGCAAATCAGACCATGTATTTCCATTGCCTGCTTTTGTAGGGTTCCCATTAGCTTTGGAGACAAATATGAGTGTCCACTTCTTGGACACAAGCACATGATTTATTCACTGTCGTCTCCCACTGAAATTAAGAGTAATTCCCTAGAAGGCAACTGTCCACAATACAACTGTCACTTGCAGGACTTCATCAGTAAGCCGTCCCATCCACAATCTTGTTTCCACAGTAGTCAGCAATAGATCTTGCATAGGAAGAAGCCAGAAATTTCAGAATAAGCAATAGCACAGATATTTCCTAATCATTAAATCTGAAAGTGAGAGATTTTCTTAAAGACTTTTTTTCTATTTATGCTAGTACTCTTTCTGTTAGCACTATAAGGTATCCAAGCCAGCTTGTGTACACTCACATTTTAAGTATCTAGTGCAGTAGCTCTCCTAAAGTATAAATGCCTTTATATATGCAAAAGGGAGAAATAAAATCAAATCGGTGAGAAATCAGGTTCTTCAAAGACAGTAGCCAGTATACCTAAGTATCTAAGGTGGGCACAGTTTTGCTCCATGAAGGTCTTCAAAAAACTTTTTTCCTCTGTTAACTATACAAAGGAACATATGGCCTTACCTTAGAAAGAATTTTCTGAATCTTATTTGCTTGTTCTCTAGAAAATGTTATTGTATGATTGCCAGGTCTAAGCATTATATGAAAAAATATTTCCCTTTACTATTTCAAAAGTAAGACTTTTCTGTTTTATTACTTCTTTGCCCCCTGGTTCTGGGACATAAAACAAGGAGATCAAAAAATTGTCCCTCTTCTCTACAACACTCATAATTTTTTAGATTTTTCCCTGCAACCATCTCTTTTCTGAAGTTTCATGACTCAGTCTTTCAGTCTTTCTTCAGAGGTCCCAGTGATGGAAATGCTGTCTGCTTTTCTCTAATTTTGTGCCTCTTTTTCGAGGTGAGTTTATCTGTTTCTGGGTGGAGAAGTCCAGGTAAGCCTGTGGCACTAGCTATGCAGGAGACTGTTTCTACCCCACTTCCCAGCATTTGTGCATCCATTTGTTATCTTTTCTGGCTGTAACTGCAAAGAGATCACTGAACAGCAAGATCCAGATAATTTTCCTGGATCACATACTAAATTTAAAATCCCTTACGGTATATGAGTAGTTCAAATTTCCTTCACAAAGTTTCATTTCTTTCAATTCTTCAGCACTAAACTTCACTCTCTATTCAGCAAGTTTTCAGTTCAGCTGAACTTTTTTTTTATGGATGTGATTAACTTTTCTTCTTTCTGTACTCTTGCTTTCTTGTTGTTTAACCCTCTTTCTAATGCATTCATACATTACTAAGCAAAACATAGCATATATGGAAACCTGAGACACGCTGCTTTTAAGCTTTTGCACTGATGAAAACCGACTGGCTTTTTTTTTTTTTTCCTCCCTTTGTTTCTCCTTACCCAGTTTGTATATGTGACTGTATACTACTCTCAAGCAGTAATAATTTGTTTACTACCTTTTTTGGAGATCTTGTTAATGCATTTTTGAAAGGCTAAATAAATTTTCACCAGAATCACATTTTCATTTTTATGCTTTGGAAGAATTCTAATGCATTAGAGAGAGAATTTACCTTTGTAGAAATTACACTGTTAGCCTTTATCATATCACCATTTACACTTTGTTTTATTATTCCACTTTGAAATATTGTCTTAACCAACTTATTAGCTTCCAAATATGTCTGTGCCTTACTTGTCAGAGAGTTTCTGAATGCCTCAGGGAATCATTCTGAAATAAAAAGTACAATATTTTCTACTCTAAACCCATCTTTTCTTAATGACAGACAGTAAAATTTTTGGTAGTGGTTCTGGTGTTTTATTCTCAAGCTCTTTGGTAGTCTTCCAACATTTTCTTCTATTTGCTGAACAAGCTGTAGCAACAGCAAATGAAAGTAAATTTGAAGGGCAAAACTCTGCATCACAATATTTTCCCTAATGTTACTGACCTATGCAAATTGTTAGGTGTGTCAGCAGATAGTTGCATTCAGACTTGACCCTGTGTAGCGCATGAAATTATCTAAGAAAAGCTGCAATGAAGTAAATATTTGAAAATCTGAGAGCAAACAACACTTCTGTTCAGAGAGAAAAAGTTCCCTTTACAACGGCTTGCAGAAATACCAGTTTTGCATAACTCAGGCAATCCTTTGTGAAAAGAAAGAAGGGACGAACATGCTATTGTGATGGCAAAGTTAAATATCTATATTGCCATAAAAATAATGTGGTAGTGATTTGGTGCATTCATTACAAGCTCATCTTGTTTCAGTTGTGTGTAACTCTTCTACAATATCACTGTGGAAGACACAGTATCTTTTTGAATATCATTATTGCATACCTATCAGTGAAGGAATACAAACAAAATATAAAAAACACTGAGCCCCAAATCCCCTGATTCTCCCTAAGATGGCACCACACTTAACAGGATGCATCTAAAGGCACATTTTATCTGTAAGCAAATTGATATTAATGTCTGATGTATTACAAGAATATAGATGTTTAAGCAAAATGCCTGAAATTGAAACAGCATGATATAATCCAACAGGATCAAATAGAAAGAATTTTATAGCAAGCACTGCACATTATGATATAGTGGTTTATTCAGTTTCCCAGAAAGATACTGCATAAAGCAGTGAAAGCACTTTGATATTTCAGATAAAACCATATATTTTAAATTTGATACTATTAAAGATGATGGAAATCTGGCAAAGGAAAAACAAGGGATATTTCTTTTTATGGAAATAACTGCTAGTACAGCAGCTCACAGAGTAGTATCACACTAATCGTGCAACTAGATAAGGCTTTTTTTCCGTTAGCTAAAAATGTTACCTAATGTGGCCTGTCTTGTAATTCCCACCTCAGCTAACCCCAAGAGTCTAGCACAAAATAAAAGCTTTTTCCCTGGACTAGGCATGCAGAACTGATCCAAGTATTAGACACTATAAAGATGAGACATATTATATACATTGTGTATGTTATTAAAACCAGCTATTTCTTCTGCAGAAGTGTATAGTAGTGCTGAAAGCTGGCCCTTTCGGGCTGGAATCACTGAGACATTCCTGGGTCTTCTCTGGGAGCACAACAAGGTTTGGATCAATTAGACCTATTTTTTGCTTCCGAGAACTGCCAGGCATCCAGACATGAGAACATGTTAGACCACCACTAACATAGAAAAGGACTGGGAAAAGTAAACAAACAATTGTATTTTGGAAATGCGGGATAAGAAAGTAGGAAGAAAATAATGGAAATAGATAGGAAGTGAAAAGAACTGTATTATTTGTATCTTCTTGACAACTGAGTGAAGCAAACATGCTACACATAAGCAAAAAAGAAGCTTTTATAAATTCTATCAGGAAGTCCAGTGAGATTCTTTGTTGTAGAAATACTCAAAGTTAATGTTTTCATTTGCCTGCTTGCTTAACAGCTTTGAATCCTGCATCCGTGACTTGCTTGTGGTCTCACTGTCGAACAACCAGTCAACAACAGTGCAGCCTATGAGCTCTTCAAAACCACAGACCACCACTAGCAGTAGCTGATGACTCTGCACTAATCCCATCATCCAAAAGCTCTTGAGGCTTATTTTCTACTACCAACACTCATGCCCTGAGGCTGAAGCTTTTTCAAAGTAATACCTATCTCACACCCTCCTGGGGAGAGCCTGATGAAGGCCCTCTTCCACTCTGTATGAGACAGAACTAATGGTCTGGCACACAAAATTAGGTAGAAGTCACGGACCTGTCTTGTCTTCAATGGAATCACAATTCAATATCTCATCTTTGTATTTGTTCCTTCTAATTGACCAATAATCAAGATTAAGTGGCTTAAAGTGGTAAAGAGCCACTACAAGTTCATAAATCATAGAATCATTTAGGTTGGAAAAGACCTACAAGATCATCGAGTCCAACTGACAGATTTTTAAGGATATAAAAGATGTATTAGAATTTAAGTGGTAAACCCTGATAAATCTAGGTATTTGAATAAGCATTTCTAGTGTTAACAGTGCTTGAGAAATTCCATTTTAATCTCTGAATGTCAGCAACAATATCTGGCAATAATCTCTGCTTCCAGCATTGCTCTGTGTTCAGCTGAATCAGCCATCTCTGTCTACATGCATAGCACAGTATATGACTGTAGTTTTTGAATAATTGGATAGGGTCTTAAATGTCTTAAATTTGTTTTACTTATATTTATACGTGACTAAATAGAGTAGAGAAGATCAAAAATACACCTCAGATTCTCTCCAAGGTAAACGCGGTTGTGGGAGGGTTAATATATAAAAAGAAAAGTTCAAAGACAGCCAATGAACTATGAGCCTGATGAAGAAGTGTAAATTGCAAAGGCATCGAGGGTTTTGTATGCTGGTAAACAACACATACACTAGCTTTCAAGGGATTTCTCAAACTA
>JAVJGG010000008.1:731920-748842 GCA_035590195.1 Aviceda cuculoides
TATATTATGGTGAGATTACACAGAGAAAATAGAAAACTGGCAAACAAACAAACAAACAAACAAAACCCCAAAACCAAAACCACAGACTTCCTAAAGTGGTTGCTTGAGCTGGAAGTCTCATGAATACTGCATTATATGGTGTAAGAGCTCGGAATGCTGAACTTACAGACACGAGCTGTCACTGTGGGCTGAACTGCAGACAGTCTGCACAGATCCTTAGACAGTCACTTGATGCTTCCAACTCTTCTGGGAAATCAGAGGAGAGAAGATTGTATTTCAGCCTCTATGCTGGTGATCACCAGATTGGCAGGTGAAATGGCAAAAGGTATGTGCAAGTTGTCCTGTTGCTCTGTGATAACAAGCTTCATTCTCCTGTGGCAAATGTCTAGTGCCTTGCAGAGCCACACCAGACTGGGGAAACTCCTCACTTGGGATACCTGCTCTTGGGTGAAATTATTCTTGAGTTTATTGGTGAACTCTTTGGAGAGATTATTGTGCTCTCCCAGAAAATATGATTTATTGGATACATGATCACAAGCTGTCAGGGCTCTGACTGCAATGTATATATCCCCATCCAGGCAAGGTTTGGCTACCTGGGGTCAAGCCAGCTTTTGGTGCAGCTGTGTGGCCTCAAACCAGAGCTGTGAGAGAAAAAAACTGTGAGAAGGGGGGACCTGTCTCCTTTCCTTGGGAGCTGCTTTTAAGCTCAGGCACTCACCATCTTCAGGTGTCTGGATTTGTCACTTCAATGTCATAACAACAGCATGCAACTCTGAGGTCTTAATGTCAGTCCATACGTTAAATGTAAAGGGGAGAGGTAGCACAACTTGACATTGAGTGTGGCAATGTAGAATAGTGCAGTGGCCTCTCCAGTCCTGTTCCTGCATTCAAAAATGTCTAGAGAAAAGAGTAAGGCCAATCTGCTTTGTCTCTAGATAGTTTACAACACAATAAAGTTCTTCTAATAAATTTCAAAAGACCATGATTAAAATAAACTTGTGGCAGTGATACAGACGGTATCATTAATAGAGTCTACACTATAACAGGCTCCTTCCATTGTTATGAGTTCTGGGTTTTTTTGCTTTTTGAATAGATTTCAGGTTCTAAAGGATATGTCTTACCTCTGGTGCCTTAATTTTCTTATTTCTTCTGGATTCATTGCCTCCTTGTCTTTAGCTTTTGTCATCTTATTTACTGATTTTTCAGCTGCTTGTTTGGATTTAGACGGAGGACTTTTCAGCCTGCATGATCAAGATGGAAATTCAGCATCAAAGTTGAATAAGTCTTGTGCTTAAAGAGGTTATAATTCCAAATGGAAAGAGACAGTCAAGACACAGAAAACTGTTTCTCCGTGTACGTTTATATCAGCCTATGACAAGTCCCCCCATCTGCCAGGAATCTGCAGCAGCTGTTGCAAGTTGATCGGAGGCCCCCTGGGCCCATAAGGGGTTGTCTCTTCTGAACAACCCCGGAGCTTTGTAGGGAGGAAAAAATCAGGTTCTTAATTTGAGGAAGCAGAGGATATAAAGAGAGAGACTGTCCTGGCCTCCTGGATGCACTGGTAGTCAGCAGTATCAACCCTCTGAATAATGTCATGTTAAGCTGATTTATATAGACTGCCACCACTTTAAAAGTGATGGAGAGCAGAGCTGAACACAAAGACCTTCCAGCCTCGACAGGTCGCCTGGTTCATGAACCCAGATGTATTTTTAGAACAGACTGTAAAACTTTATAACAGACCCCTGACCATTGCGAACTGACTCAAAGTCAGTGGTCCTAAGATCTTCCAGGGAAGCTGATCAGACACTTTCAAGATTATTCATTTGTTTTATTTTAATCATTTGAACATTTTAATACAGTATCTGATTAGATGGAGTACTACTAAGCTCATAAAACCAAAGGCTAGTGCCCCCTTTTTGCTTTTTACCAGACCACTTATTTCTGTAAAGAGTTATTTAATTTTCAGTTTCCTTTAAGCTTACCCAAAGGGATGTTTATGATCTTCAAAAGAAAGTTTCTTTGTGATATTAAGAGCTAAGACTGAATTCTGATACAGATTATGAGTTCAGCTTTTAGGATATTTTAAAACAACAGAGAAGTTAATCATTATGATGACTCCAATTGATTGGATGGCTAATCACCAGAAAGATAGGACTGATGGATCTGGTTTTTGCACATCTATTCCTTGCAGAAGCTTAATTTCTTTTGGCAGACAGGAACATTACAGATTTCTTCTATATCTGGGTCTAATTTCTTTTTAAGATTACCAAAGTGACAGTGAGACGTTGATGCCATCTACTCTGCAGTAATTTCTCCATAATCAAAGAAACATATTTGTATTAGGAGCTGGCATATTTGCATCTTTCTGGTTGTCTTTTCCAATATAAACAACAAAGATGTGAGCAGAGCAGCTTGTCAGTCCTCTCATTTGTATTTGGTTAAAGGAAAACTTGTTATGTAGTATATGAACTGAAGCTAAGATCAACAATGTTCTGGCAAATGAATTTCAACCTTGGTTTACCTTTCCTCTATCTTCAAATAAAGTAGCATGTATATCTTTCAGATGAAATTATTCATATAATAGGTAAAATAGGGAAAGAAACAAGTTTTCCTATTTAATTTACCATTCCTTAGGAAACGCTGATAGTTTTTGTCTCTTAAGACAATAGTTTGCATTCACTAAGATCATCAAGATCTTCTGGATAAATATTAAAATATTTATCTTATTATATTCCATCCATGAAGGTACAGAAAGTCTTTATTATAATAAAACATAAATAAAATCAAAGGTTAAAATAACCACCAGGCAGATGTGTTTGTTCCCAAATTACTGTAAATCTCAGGCATGCTTCCGTAATATGAAACAGACATTCTCATATCCTGGTGCAGTCTTTTAACACAAAGAATTTTTAAAATGCATGTGGAATGGAAAAACTGGAAAATATAATGTCTGTTCTACAGGAAGCTCAGATTGCTAATTTGTGTTCATTCTGGATCAGATTTAAAAAAAAAAAAATCAAACCCAAAATTAGAATTCCCCAGAAAAAAAATGGTGGGGGTGGGGGGGTGTGCATGTACAAAGCAAGTTCTCCAAAAAGCAGAACAGCTTTGAGTCAATATTAATGTAATAAAATACAGAAGTGTGATGTGTATTTAAATGACTGTTTTATGAGCAATGTTTGGCTGTATAAACAGAATGACAATAGTTTATTTGGAAAAAAATTTTTGAACCTTATTGAAAAATATTTCTCCAGTCAAAATTGTTCGATTTTGGTAGTGTTGAAATAAAATTAAAATGATAACTTTTTTTAAAAAAACCTTTTGTCTGTTGAAAGCCTGCTCCTGTGAAATATCTTATTTTCAGCAACCCACATCTTGGAAAGCCCCTTGTTTTCTACTGCACGTAATGAAGACCGTTTAATCGCCTGACGGTACCACTGACTGTCACTGGCAAAGACACCTTATGGAGGACTGATCCCTCCCACCCGGTCACTGTTGCTGCACTCTTTGGGTGCGTAGCCAGCCCTATCCTGAGGCTGCCCACAATCTCAGAACGGGACTGGGAACGAAGGCTGGCGGAAGAGGAATGCCACCAGCAGTCCCGCAGCTCTCATGGGCAGAAGGCGCTCTGTAAGAGCTGATTTTTATTCCATACTACACATGCAAAATTCAGTTTTCCTGAAGTCAGACAGCCCTTACTGCTCAAAACTGACAAAGTTCCTGGGGGACTTCACATTTGTAACACTACCCTTGTCAGACTTAATCAGGTCTTGTACCAGTTAGCCACCTATATTGTGGTTGTGCAGTCTATATAAAATACACTTGTAAGCTATCTAAAAGACATCTCTGTACAACATGATATCTCAGGTCCTGATGCACAAAGCAGAAGCTGAGATTGACCCAAGTGTTTCTTAAAGAAGACGCACTGTCACTCAAACCAACACATAATACCCTGGTGATCCAGATACAAAAAGCCTTTTGGAGACTGCACGGCACAGACAGTGAGTTAGTTGGTAGGTGACAGTAGCTATTACTTCTCTGCTGTACAGCATGCATAAGATTTCAAGTGAATTTTACAGCAAAAGCTTTAGCACAGGAAGAAATAGGCATGCTCTTCTGAGGTCCCTCACTGCTGGCATAAACCCCATAATTACATTAAGATCTCGTCCTCTTATTTCCTGTATATATTGTTGTATTCATCTGTGCCTGGCCAATGTTCAGGCACAGTTCTGAGTGCATGAGTGGATATCTTTATTTGGGTAAGCGAAGGCTTAAAAGGTTTTCCAGCCTTTACCAGTAGCTCTTCTCCAATGCTGTTATTGACAACATCTCAGCTATGAAGAGTTCTACTATTTTCAAGTCCCTAATATACCTGGTGACCCTACCCTTCAAGGCTGTGAGATACTAAAATAAACTAAAATGAAGTTAAGGAAGTCAGGCTGAAGTAGATGCTTTAAAAATGTTTCATAGAAAGGTTGAGATGGAAACCATAGAAGAGACAACATTATTGATTGTGGTAATGTCACAGAATACCACACAGAGACAACAATTCACCCATACTCAAAAAAAGGCAATGCATGGGATTTAAAATTATGCTCTAACTTTAAATGCACATATAATGCCTTTAAATAGTTCATACATTCATAGGTCTATGAATCAGGCGGAGATTAGACACGTGAAGTAGACATCACCTGTTGCATATAGGCAGTATGTTGCATACTAGAATCTTTAAGGTTGCTTTTGGCTACAGAAAATCATATGCTGAAACTGAGGCTGACAGGAAAAGAAGGGTTTTGCTCTCCATGCACAGCTTATTCACTGTTGTTGTCAATGAGTCAGCATGGGCTGGTGACCACTGGGGTAGAACACACCAAAACTTGAAGGCTACATCACTGTTCTGCAACCCAGATTTTTTTTTTTTTTAAAAATGAATGTTGTTTCTGCATCCAGTTCTGCTGAAAAAGCTCAGCTTACATAATAAATTATTCCATTAATATTCTTGGAAAAATTAGTTGTTTAGTCAGTTACAGCCTGAGGTACTCCTTAGGATATATAAAGACTGCAGAATTTAGCTCAAAATACTCACAAGCTGTGAGAGAAGCTGAGCTGGAATCATATCACACTGTCTCAAGGCAATATTGTTGATTCTTTATCCCAAGAAGGTACAGTTTCCTGATGTGGTTGAAAATGTCAATGAACAGAGTGCCTCTGAAGTTCATGAGGGCCTCTTCCTTTTCAGCTGGTAGGTGGAATTATTAAATTGTTCTCTGAAGACTTCATTTTCATACTGAGGAATGAATATGGTTGCAAACATCAGTGCGAAGCAGTTGAAATCTATTTTGATTCAGAAAATTTACCATTTTGAGAGAGAGCTTCTGTTGTGACTTCTTGCTTCCTACTTTCTTTCCCTCCCACCATCCTCCACATCTACACAGTAAGAGTTATTTGATGATTTCTAGGTTCCCTTTTGTATTATTATTTTGACAAGCCAGCCAGTAACATCAAATTTTTGTTCAGTGAGAAAAAAAATGTCATTTACATGGAGAATAGCTAGAGTAAGTACTTCCTGGAAATTTCACACTGTTCATTAAGAACTGTGATGGCAACGGCAGTCAGGTACAATGGGGGAAGGGGCAGAAGAAAGCCGAATTCATCTCTTGAAAACTATGAAGAATTGACAGCCATAGAGAATGAAACTGAGCTTTTCCATTCTGCTCTACTGATACATCTCATGCGGCATGACTCAGATGATTCAGGCTACGTACTCAGTCTGTTTTAACAGAAATTACATTATTTAGTATTACATGTGTTGTGCATGTATGAGTGAGTGAGAATGAGAGGGGGAGGGAGAAAGGCTGTGGGCATATATGCACGGTAAATACAAATTTATCTTCCCATCATGTTTGCAGTCTTAGTGAATACTGGTCATACGATTAAAGTTAGTGTTGAGCAGTTGCAGAGCCAGCTGTAGGTCGGCTAGTGCAATGACCAGGGCCGCGCTGTTGCGCCTGGCCAAACCGTACGCGGTGGGCAGCAGCTATCGGCTCCTCTCTAGGCACGGAATGCAGCTGTATAACCTAACAGTTCTGTCTGATTGCCTTTCAAGACCTGAAAGCATAACCCTGAGACACTGTCTGACCGCACGTGTGATATGAGACACAGAATATCCTAAAAAGAGACAATATCTGGGCTGCTATTCCCCACAAAGGGACAAAAATAAGTGTTCTTCCTGATGTCCTGAGAGAAAAAGCACACGCTGCTCTTTTAGTTTCCCCAAAGTCTCCACACACAACCTTGCTTTCTTCCTTTTAACTCTGAAACCATTTATTATCTGTAATGATTTGACAAGCAAATGCTGTTTAGTGTCTGGTTTGTTTGTGGGGTGTTCATTCCTTGAATTGCTGAAGCTGGGTATTTGTGCTTGGTCACTGAAGTCAAAGGATTTCTACTTCCAGACATTGGCTTGAAACTTATACAGTAGAAATAAAATGAATGCCAAATAATTAATTAATCAGCCTAATTAATATTATATTTTTATCATTTTATTATTTATAATTTACAAATACCAAGAAGATTTTTATGATGATTGTCCTGGGTAGGCACTTATGCATATGAGTACAGGTATATAAAGCCAGAATTGATTGGTGGACTTTTTCAAAGTGTAATTTTTAATTTTTTTCCTACAGGAACAAGGTAGTGTAGGTTTCATTTATTTAGGCAAACAAAATTACTACTAAACCCTTCTGAGATGTTGTAGTTATGCTTCTGTACATGAAAGATGACCTTATTCTTATGTGATACTATCTTTCCAACATAGTGTCTTATCTAATAGCCAGGACTGTATCTCTTTCAAATATGGAGTGCCTAAATCGGAACTTAAATTCACAAAATATCTATTAATAAAAATGATGCTTTTGTCTTCTAAAGCTCTGATTTTTTGTAAAAATCTAGATTTCCTCTTGTTTCTTCAAAAACTGTTGATAGTTGTGTATTCTCATATTTTCTCTATAATTTATATATCTTTCCCAATCCTACAACTCAGTTTAATTCAGTTTATGTTGGGAGTTAGTTTTAGTTTTGTTTTCTTTAGTTGAGGATATGATAAAGTGAAAGCCCCATCTACTGCTGTCGCAGACCCTCTTTGCTTTTCTTGAATGGTAATCCAAGACATTTGTTTTATTGACTTGAATCTTGAGAAAGTGCATGTTTTGAAGGAGCAAGAAGTTTGCTCTAGAAAACTTCACTTAATGGAAAATCTAGAGGATTTTCGCTGCCTCTGGCTATTTAACACATGGTCTTCTCCTCACATCCACCTTCCATCTTTTCCATTGGCACACTGAAAATTACGTAGGAAAATACTAATAGAATGTAACTAATACTTTATAATGTTCTATATGTAATATTTTTTAAGATGACCATTTATTGTGATTGTAAATTTTTGGGTTTAGCCATTGATGTCCTTTAAAAAAAGAAAAATACCCTCTTATCAAAGCACAGTTTGTAAAGTGCACACCGTACTCAAAATACAAGCCAATATGTATTTTCATTGGCAGTTTCAGGCCTTGTTATACAGTGCATGTTTTAAGTGCATTTGGGATTTGCTAGGAGATACAGCAGAATTCCCAACCAACCAACATGTCTGTTTCCCAGGGTATAAGAAGGAATACTGGTTGATCCAAGGCCCTAACATCTGCTTTTCTATTAGGAAAATTTCAAGCAATTTCAATACATTTCATTTCCAAATCACAGGCTTCTAATATTTAAGCTAAAGAAGTCACCTTTCACTACCACTGAAACAAAGAAAAGACTTTGGGCTGCTCTGGATCTACTGAACTCAGTCGGGTCAGCCGTGGGAATCACGCAAAGGCTGCTGAGCAGCGTGGTACGCACAAATACGAGATCAGCTCTTCTTCTGCACTCCTTGTTGGGTAGCACATCTTTAGGCACGAAAAGAAGATTTCTATGTAAAACCTTTGGTGCCTAGAAAGTCTAAGATGTCCAGAAATGATAGGAGAGGTTATTTGGGGTCTTTGTTGGGAAAGTAGGCACTTAAATCATGTCTGTCACCTAGTGAGTAGGAGTGGAGAGGGACTATTCTCTGGGCTACAAACTAGCCCAGCACAGTTTATGTGCAAACATCTTCATTTTTTTCCTTTTTCCCCAGAAAAAAACACGGCCGTATCAAAACTGTTTACTGGGTGCAGTGCTTGGAATACGCCTTTTCCCAGACAATGGCTGGGCACTGTCTGGAAATACGAGAGTTAGCACAGGCCGAAGCTGTGGGGGCAGTGGGCGAGCAACTAGGTTCTACGGATGAGCCTGCGCTAGTGCTCAAATCTGGCTCTGACCCTATCCTTTTTCCTTACCCAGATGTGACTTTTAATTCCACCTCAGCTGCACTATGAGTACTCAAGTATTAAATTGGTGCTTTTCCATGTTGTTCACTCCTCCAACTACTCAGGCTCTTTCATGACAGTTCTCAGGCCTGAAAAAGACTTGGAAAAAATGGAGGATCTTAGTGGGAAGGGCTGAAGACCAGCTTCTCCTATCTCCTAGGTTCGTTTTCAGGACCCCGTGAGGGTTTCACCTACTACTTCTTGGACATCTTACAGTGTTCTGCAGAGGTATCTTGTCCCACAGACCTGAAATTTCTTTTGAAGAAACCAGAGCATGGGGATAGGAAGGCTGATAAGTATCAGCATCTCACCCTGAAGTGGGACATGACCTTAGCTCGTATCCAGACAGAACTCTGAAAATCTTACTTTCCATGTAAACTCACTTGCCAAAACAGAGCAAAATGGGACCAGCATCTTAAAAATCTTGATACAGGCTGCAGACAAGGTTGAAAGGGGCTGCAATAAAAAGGACACAGAGTGGGAGGCATTTGTCTGAGAAATAGATCTCAGGAACAGGTATACTCAAGCATTCTTTAAAAATACGGACAAGAGTTCAAATGCAATTTTGAGCCAAAGCTGAGGAACGGTGAATCAGAGCAGGAAGATGATGTGTACAAACCGAGACTGGGTACATAAAAATGTTCACAGAAGCCTACAATTGCATTATTTACTTCTGCTTTTGAATAAACATTTATTTAGTGTCTTGCTTAAGTAGACACATGGGTTTGCTCATTTTCTTGTTACCATGCATGGCGTGCTCTTCAATACACTCCCTATAAACTGATGTACATTTTCAAATATGATTCGTAAGCCAACTTACTACTCTTAGATCTCTTCTATGAAGAGAACATGTGCATTCATACTAAGCAGGTCTACAGTGTTAGCCATCAGAAAGGAACATCTGTGAATATTTATCTGTTATCAGACCCAGTGTTCCTGTCTCCGAGCAATAGACTAGGCTCACTGACTAATTAAAAACAGAAAAACAATTACCTTCTTTCTTTTATTCTTGCAAGTGTCAATATAGCAACTGAAGCATTAAAAGTGTGGTGGGGGATATAGTCAACACTGGGAAAAACAAATGCTGTTTAAAAGTTTATATAAGAACAAAAAGTACACACACTGCCTAGTTTTCCTTCTCATTAATCATTTACTGTGGATAAGAAACCTTTGTAAGCAATTTGAATTTGTAATGAAAAAAATCATGTTCTACAGAATGCAGTAGGCAAAAGCTACTATCTCTATAAAGAGATAATCACAAAACATAGATTAGTGATAAAGGCTTCACTTTATCACCTAGCAACCCTACCCATACCTGCCACCATTGCAAACAAGCTAAGACAAAAGTTTTGCAATTCTGGGACTAATAAATTGAAATTAATTTTACAATGTAACCCGCTGTTGACACTAATAAAATTATAATTAATGAGATGAAACACTGAAATCAAACCAAACTCTTAGTTAGGTTGCTCTTTTCAGGTGTTAGTTTCTGAATTTTCAGTGCTTCAAAATTTAATCTGTTTCCTTTTTTATATAAAACAGGTCTAGGAAGAAGGAAAACAATCAGCTGACTATATTGCTTTTCAGCCTGTGATAAAGGAAAGGTAGTTACTAAGATTTTCAGATATTCTGAATGAATACGAAAAGGAAATTTTCATTATATAACAACCTAGATAGCAAGCACCTAACCAGTATATAATGTACTTCAAAACAGATAAGTGGAAAATAAAATGGGAAACAAGCAAACCTCTCTGTACTCAGTCGTACAGGTTTTTCATCACCTTCATCACCTGGTGTCCAATCTATTTTTGCATGATCACATGTGAAACTTCTGTGTGTCCAAAAAGCTAGTTTAATTCTTATGGCAAAGACCATTGCTCAGAAGAGAACAGGCAAAAGAAACTAAAATCAACATGTTTATTTGTTTTTCTGTTTAAACGATGATAATAATTGTAATAATCATAGGTCCTGCAACCATGGCTACACAGCATCAGATGACAGCATCTTTAATGTGATCCTTTTGGCTCCCAAATGTAGGCATTGCTCCTCTGTTGCAGATTTATCCCCTAGTCTACAGCTGCTGGTGTGCGGGACCCCTGATGTGAGTTCTAATGCTGTTTACCGGATAAGGTTTTATTTGAAGGGAAGCAGCACCCTCTATTGCAGCCTGATGGCTTAGCTCTAGGTGATACAAAGAACGGACCTGGCCTGAGCCGAGTTTTAAACTATTTCTTGCGTGTACTTTCATAAGTTTTTCCCAGACCAGCTTCAAATGCAGTTGGGATCTCAGTTTGTATATGATAAGGGACAGGGGTGTGTGGCATGTGTCTAACAAAAAGGTGCATCTAAGAGGCATACTTGTTCACAAACTAAGATAAAAGAACAGCATAAGCCTAGTCCTGACTAAGTGTTGCTTTTAAATGACTTGGCTGGAGTTTTCATTTCTGAAGTGGGAGGATAGTCAAAAGTTAAGATTATGTTTTACCCAGGTGATATTCTCTCAAAATTTGCTTTCAGAAGCAGCGTTAATGTAGGTGTGCAGTACAGTATGTTCTTCTAATAATGACAGTGCTATTGTCATCCATCTATACTTCTGGTTCTCTTTTTCCAGACTGTCTACAAAGCCTGGCTCTGTTCCCAGTATTTTGAAGTCACACAGTTTCACTGCAGCAACAGAATTCCTTGCAAGCAATACTGTTTGGAGGTTCAGACGAGGTGTCCCTTTATATTACCAGACAATGATGATGTCATCTATGGAGGACTATCAAGTTTCATCTGTACAGGTATAGTATAGAAAAGCTAATTTCACTTGTTTCCATAAATCTAAATGTGAAGGAGAGTATGGATAATGTTTCTTCTATTAGCTCGAACTGTGAGAGCCTGAAAGTATTCCTCATCACAAAGATTTGTCAGAGGTGCTAGGATTTGAGCCCAGATTTAGTAATGCATATTTATGCTACAGCTTGCCACAGTCATTAACTTTACAAAATAAAATTACTAGAAGAAATTTGTTCTGGTTATTCTTTACGCTTAATAATTTGGTGTAGGATTTTTGTTGCTCTGTGTCATGCAGTACTCGGAGAAAGAGGCTCTGTGTCATGCAATATTCAGAAAAAAAAGAGAAAGGCAAGTCCAGTTTGTAATATATTCACCTTTGTTCACCTGCTTTCTTATGTCAGATAAATGAAGAATCTGAGGCATAGCACTCAAAACTGTGCAGCAGCTCTTGGAAGGTAAATGTCTAAGGAAAGGTCTTTCACTAGTGAAGAATTTTAAGAATCAGTTGTTCACCTGTGAAGAACTGATCTTTTGGTCTCTTCTTGAGTCTTGTTACATTCTGTGAGTATTTTAATTTTAAAAGGCATTGCTAATATATGTCTGTGCATTGATTGATGAAATGATTTGGTTCCTTTTTTACATTCCATTTTGCTTCAAACACTATCCCAGAATGATCCAGCCAGAGAGGACGTGGTAGGCAAGAATTACTTTTAGTACATCTCAGGTACCTCAGATACTTTTTTTCAGGACTCACTGGGAGTTATCCACACAAAATTTCATCTCATAACAATGTTATCTGCAGATTTCTGGTGTCTAGAGTATCATCTGAGAATCCTGAAGGTATTTAGGCAACTTATTCCCAATAAATCAGTAGAAAGGTATTTCAACACTTAGATCACTTGACAGCCTGGTCCAAATATCTGAAATTAGACAGCCTCCACCTTAAATTAGGGCTGCACTGGAAAGCTTGATACCAAGTGCGCTGCCCAAGGTAAGCTACTTAGAAACAGAGTAAAATATATAACCCTGTAAATGTTCTATACCATCTCAGAGGCAGGCATAATATTTGTGGCAACTCACTTCAGCTTATACCCCGTGTTTGGATTTAGGGGGATTCTGGTAGCAAAATATCTACTGTGTTTCTTCTTGAAGATTAAGCCTGTTGTGCACGATCAAGCAATATCCATCCATATGCAAAAGACAATATAATGAAATGTAAGCTGAGTTATAATTTGATAGTCATCAATAAGGTAATGGTGCTTAGCACTTCAATGCATTTCATAAATATTAATAGCCTTCCAATATGCAAACACAGCAAGCAAATGAGCATTATTTTGCAGCTTAAGATAGGACAGTAAAAGCTGAAGCGCGAGACTTAGGACATTTTTGTTTACGTGTATACAATATATGTGTGTGTGCACGCATATACACGTGTGTGCACGCTTACCCACACAATGGCAAAGAACAAACAAAAAATAAATGAAACCATCTTTGTAATTGTTTCAGAAAATCTCTCAGGAAATACATATCCACCTCTTCATTTTCCTAGTATGTCTCCAAGTCCAAATTCCTTCCTAAACCAGACAAAATAGATGACTTTGCAACGATTCCTGACAGTCAGTATCCCTGAGTTTGGGATGAAAAGCACATTTAGGGGAGGATTAAACTCATTTTAGTGCAGGCATCAGTAGTGTGGGTATCTACACATAAACTCTGTGACCAAGCTCTCACTAGAGTCGCTGAAGATCTGGTGTAGCCGGTAGAGCTAAGAGCTACTTAATTCAGCCTAAGTAGGCATCTGCACCTGACGAGCCGACCAGCTCTCTGTGCCCCGCTGGCAGCGCTGGCTCCGCTCCGTTTGCTGTAGCTGCTCTTAGTCACCAAGGTCTTCCTGCAGACACCTAAAACCAGGGCGACCTGGATCTCATCTCGGCGGTCCGCTAACTGATATTTGGTTGAACTCTTCGTCCTCTCGAGTCGAGACCCTCGGCATCAGCAGAGCAGAGCTCGTGTTCACGGGCCCACAGGAGTCAGCGCGCTGACACCGGGCAGTTGTGTGCGAGAGAAGGTGCTGAAGAGAGGTACCAGGCTGAAATCCAAATTTTGCCTGCCATGCAGGCCCATTGTCACCCCCTTATTAATCAGCAGCTCACCGTAAGAGCACTAAACAACAGGAAAGTAGTATCCGCTGTGGGACTAAAGAATTACACTTCTCTGCAGTTTAGTGAAGGTGGAATAATTTCGTGCAAAGTACAGTGAGTTCGGCAGCACACGACGTACCCTGCCCCAGCGCAGGTTGCGGCTCGGCAGTTAGCCTGAACTCCGCTGGCAGAACAGCAGCTGAAGGCAGGCCACCCGCGTCGTGAGGGATGTCTTCTCCTGCGGCGCTTTCTCTGAGCTCCTGCCTGGCAGACACCTTCTGGGGTTTCTAGTTACTGATCCCGCTCTTCCTGGGCTGGGTGAAATTCACTGGCAAACCCCAAAAGAGTCAGGTCAAAGGTATTTCTGTTCGATATTTAGGTGCTATAGCTGGTTGTCTGGTGTCTCCATTCGACCTAAGTTTACTGGGAAGCTGGTCACCGTTGAGCTCCGCTACAGGAAACACAGCAGGAGCAAACTTCCTCATGAATGGCATTTTGCCACAGCCCGTCAGTCATTTAAATCAGGCTTGAATAACGCTGCTGCTCCTGTCTCCGATGGCATCCCATGGAGAGAAATGCTACAGGTCCTTTTTTGAAATTTTGAGTTACATTTTCAGAGAAATCCAGCAGGAACTGAATTGGGCTATGTCAGTATGAGATTTTTTCCCCCCATGAAACTAATGAAAGACTAGCTGGCTAACTAAGGAACACTGTTAATTATAAAATATTTTCTGGGCAAAAAAAAATTATCCCCTCTGCTTATAGGATGATTTATCTCTGAGAAACTTCAAGAACTTGTGGATTCCGATTTTCTTTAATAATGTTTTAGAAGCAAAAGTTTTATAATAAGGGCTTCCCTTCCTCCACTCCATGGCAACAGACTATTTCCTCTAAGGTCCAGTAAAGATTTAGGTTAATGGAAAGACAGAGGACTGATTTCTATAAAACGTTTCAATACGCAGTGGAAGGCAAGTAACAGGAAAAGGTGTACCCGTGATAGCTGCTTTTATTTGATGTTGACTACAGCACAGAGCGCAGAACGTACATACAAACATTACAGGCCATTTTCCAATCGCAGTTAAGTAGAGGCTGGTGTGGCCTCATGTCACCGGCAGCGGTACCGAGCTGCCGCCTCCCCTCGCCATCCCCATCCCACCGCAGCGGTGAGCACCTGCTGGGAGCGGGGCCACGGGCACACTGGTGGACAGGGAACTCACATACTTTTGTTTTTCATTCAGGGCAGGATTTTCTCAAGGTTGGAGGCTGTAAAAAAAAAAAAAAAAGTACTGGAGGCTGTAAAAAGAAATAATAACAGAGGTTTTATCCTTCCTTGGAAGGCCCACGTGATGAGAAAACAGCATAGGACTGGCTATTTTTCCCAAGAAATTTTGCAGTGTTATCTCTGACACCATCAAATAATAATAAAAAAAAAGTTGTAGTTTATAATATGGATTAATAATGACTTCTTGGAAATTCCTGAAGGACTGGTATAATAAGTAAGAAGTATTCTAGCCTGAGAATGCTGAGAATGTCTTACTTGCTTACTTCCAATGTAAGTAGATAGTGGGAAAAGCAGAGGGGATGCTACGCTAGTTGTGTGTCACCAGAACTTGTCTTTTGTAGAAAAGCATGTGAGGATGTGAGACCATTGGTGTGCAAAAGGAAGTACTTGGGAGATTAATCAAAACAATCAGAATCACAGTGTGGTTCTGATTATGGAAACATGCAGTTAGCTAGAAAGAAGTTTGTGTTCCCCTCTCCTCCCTTTCTTCTAGGAAATAGAAGGAAAGAAGTTGTTCCTTCCATCAGGTGCTGTTCTGCAACATACTGTCTTTCATATTCATTAAAATTAAATGGTTGCTTTCGGTTTAGACTTTCAGAGTTTATATCCATATGATTAAAGTTTCCAGTGGTTTCATCTAATGTTTCTTCCTGCAGCTCAGATGTCTAGAATTGCCTGTGCAAAACAAAATCTTATTTAAGGGAGATAATAATAGTGTTTAGGCATACATACACACACGTGGCAGATTACGGTGAATGTCCCCCATGCAAAGTTCCAGGTAAAGTTTTTTATGCAGCCGTCTTTTCCTTTTTTTCCCCCAGTGTGAATAGAAGATGTGAAGGATTTCTTTCACACATGTTCTTTGAGCGTGAAAAGAGAGCTGAAAGATGTATGGCTCTATGTACAGAGCACTGGGAAGAGACTGGTAATGATTCACAACTCCTGCTTTTCCCATGCCTTCCAAAGTAATGTGGTCCAGCAGCTGGCCTGGGGACTGGTCCAGCCCGTGAACTGTTTCTGTTTGACTTGCTACCATCTCCCAGTGGAGACAGAAAGAGGATGCAGAGGCCATAAATGTTTTCTTCACAGCCAGAACTATCCGTTCAGGCCTGCAGTTTGCTCCACGCAGAAAACGTGAGAGCTCAGTTTTCACCCGAGATCAGGAGAGTTCCCAAAGAGAGGGGAGAGGAGATTCCTCTCCTCCGCACACATGGCCCTTCCCCGAGCAGCCGGGATATGCCATCAAGACCAACGCTGCAGCTGCATCCACATTAGCAATCTAGTTCAGCAGTGTACTTTGGAAGGAAATCTCCTGTTCATACTCCTTGCTGTTTGACTTGCACTGGGGAGAGGTCTTGAAGGGTACAAACTGGGTTCCTTTGGATTAAACTAAATTAGGAGATGTGCTACAGGACCATACCTAGCACGTCCCAGCCACTAATGTGCAAATGGTCTACAGAATTAGACTAGAGCTAGAGTGAGGTAAAAACCCTTCAAATGTATTTAGGGATGGCACAAGATACTCAGCACCAGTTGTTTCATTATACAGATCTTCTCCTCTTGCCCCAAACTACTTGTTAATACAGATGTAGCCTATTCTGGCTGCTGGCAGAACAGTGCCAAAACTGCTGTCTGCGTGCCAAGTCTGGACCACTTTAGGGTGCAGAATTAGGGCTAGCTGTGTCGCTAAGGGCTTTCTTTGTATTGATCAAGACTTATAGTCTCTTTGTGCCTTGTGGCATAACAGGGCCATCACCCAGCAGCAAGTATCAGGAAATCTCAGCCATGTTCTCACGCTCTTTGCCTGTACAATAGATGTCACGGAATTTAAAGAAGCACTTAAGTTCCTTTGTGAAGGAAGGGAATGTTGTGGGCAGCAATAAGGCAGAGATGCGTTGCATCAGCTTCTTCCAAAACCAGCATGGCACCCTCTGGTACTTCCTAAGAGCAGCGTCATCAGAACGAGTCTTCTGCCACCAGGAGGAGAGTCAAATTTGTCTCCTTTCCTGTGCTGAACAGGCTGCTGATACTTTTCAGTGTAGAAGGGGAAAGTAAGGGGAGAGAAGAGGTGAGTGGGCAGGTGATTCAGGCTCTTTGAATCGCTCGTATCTTTCCATTCAGTTCATATTAATTTAGGCTCCTAATTTCATGTGTTCCAATCAACACCTCAGTTGATTGGAATGCATAGTGTGAATATTCTCTCATATATCAATTTTTGGCAAATAGCAGTAATGTATTTTTATGTGATCCATGCAAAGTAATACTTCCTCAGACACTCCTCCTCCTTTAGAGTAAAGAAGAGTATTCACCAGAACACTCAATCAT
>JAVJGG010000008.1:748852-789095 GCA_035590195.1 Aviceda cuculoides
TCAATCATGTTTCATAGCACACACTAATGTTTCTAAGGACATAGTGAGAATTATTACAGAGAATTCTCACCAATCTATACAAAGAGTTTGTTGACTAACAAAGCTCAACAAAAGTATTAGGAACAATTCTTTAAACTGCAGCTTCCTCTCAAGGGGTAATGTGTGCCTGGGTTTTACCAGCAGGTTTAGCTATAGAGTGTCTGTTTCAAAACAGATGCCCTGATTTCAGTGCAATTTGAAAAGCAATTTCCTTGAGAAAATTTGATATATACAATGCATCACAATCTTTTCTTTGTAGAACAATTCAAGAAGAGAAAATCTCTGAATTCAATCTGCTTTATGTTGTTCTTGGCAAACTCAAAAAAATTTATATACTTAATCCAAATTCTTACTGTAAAAATAACTTATAATAATGTGTCATTTGCCTCCTGCCTACGCTTCTTAGTAGGTCCTAAAATATCAAAATATTAAGCTAACACAGACAGCAGGACGAATCCTATTTTGGTTTGACAAGCATGGTTTAAATAGTTACTAGCTATGGATCTGCTTACAAGGAACATTTGACATGCTTTTGCAGCAGAATCTGTCGACTAAATGGCTAATCTTTTTGAGTCTAGTGTTCTTCTAGTCTAGAGTATTGGGGCTTTCCCATGAATGAGGTCCCATATCATAATAAGTTTATTAGCTGCAAATGTTCTTCTATAAAAAGCCCCAGGCTATTAACCTATTGATATCCCTGAACTTTCTATGGTAACACAGTACTTTTAGATATGTATGACCCTTTCCTGTCATGTCACAGTAGTAAATAATTTTGATCAAAAATTGTACATAATCGAAGCAAAACTGGAGGGGGAGCTGGGGAAAGCCAAATGCTTGCTAGAAGCAAGTTATCGCACCCTTATTATGTATCTCAGCATAGCGGAGCTAAAACGTAGCCTTGAGAGTTAGCTGTTTACTTATTTTTCTGACCTGCAGCAGCTCAGTCACTTTTACAGGGATAACACCAACAGGAGGAAATTGGTCCTGTAAATATTTCAGGGAAAAAAACCCCATGCATGGTAAAGAAACACAATGAATTTTTCCTGAATGCAGACACACACCCACAGGCAAATATCCCAGAGGCAACTATCTAAAATAGTCACCAACATATAGTGATAAAACAAAATTAAAACAGAGCAACCCAGATTTTCTCCAACAATTGGAATGGAGTCTGAAATGGAAATCAGCCTTTTCAAAAGAACTGAACAGCCTTATTCACCAGTTTAAGAATAATCTGTTTGACTAAAGAATAATTTATTTCTCTTTAAGCCTTCTTCTACATTTCATTTTATTACTTTTTATAATATGAAGGGTATAAAATACATGTCTAAACAGAAGCATCATAATGTGTCACAGACACAGCAATTTAGAAATTGAGAGGACCATCTGGATAAGATCGAAGAGTGCTGGCTTCCAGATCAGATGTAAGCAAGCAGCGAAATCTAGTCATATAATATCTAATGTGTTCTCTTGCCTTCTGTAGTTGGGAAATGTTAATACCGAAGTCTCAGAAATAATTCCCCAGAAAGAGAAATGTCATGCAGAGTGTTGGCGTTCACTGTTACAATGATGTCACTGCTGGATGGATCACTCTTGGCAGACATTATTTACTTCGGGCTTCACAATAAAATGGAGCATTCAAAAATTCTGGTATACTACATCTACTTATCAGGTTTCTTCTTCTAGTTCACGGCCTTTTCTTCAAGCATAAGAAGCTTGGTATGCCTCTCAAAAATAATTAGAAATCTGTGTTAAAAGGACCACAGTTTAGAGTTCTACAGGAAGAAAATGAGGAAAAAACATACAGTAAGATCTGGTTTTATTTCTGTGGCTTTCCAAAATACTTGTCCAGCAACGACAACAAATACATGAACCAGGCCAGTTTCCTTTGATGCAGAATACTTTGGCTCCATAGCTCCTTCTGCAGCAAAGAAACCAAGAAGTGGGCCAAGCCAGACCAGCTGCCGCAGGTACAGATCCAGCTGCAAGCACGACACATCCTGAGAGCGTTGCGGTGAGATGTGGAAATGCAGCCACCTCTTTTGCATGCTGGTTCCTGAGCAAAAGAAATGCAAGTGCTCAACAGAAACCAGAGCATTCCCCGAGTTAGCTGGTGATCTAGCTGGCCAGCAGACCATGCATGCATAGACAGTGTTTGTGATCTTAATTCTTGTATAGGAACTGATTTGCGGTTTGCTGCTTTTCCCCCAAAGCTGTTTCCGCACAAAGCGAGTGACCTGCTCATGCTGTCACACCTTTTTCAGTATGATTCAGCTGAACAGGTTACACTACATTTATCTACAGTCATGTATCCATTAACATAATCTCAGTCAAACGAGTAGCCTTAATTCTTGCATCAGTATTAGTAACACACACTCCCTACAGATATTAAAGAGCATCCAACTGTTACAGAGTAATGTTGTCTATAAGCTGAACTATGAAGACAGAAAAAAGAAGAGGGAAGCCTTGGTGGTTTGGTGGGTAAAGATATCCTTTTTAATTCTTATCCAAAGCTCTGTGTCCATATGGAATGTTTTGATAAAAGAAAAAAATAGGTTTTTTCTCCTTGATTTTCCAATGCTGATGTAGCCAGCTTTCCAGGCTTTCTGGCAAGTCACGGGTTTGTAGCCTTCTGACTGAGTAGACTGACTGATTAGATCCAAGGGGACAAAACTGATATTTATGCCTAAAAACAAGTATGTGGTGAAGCACAGTCATAAAGTTTTATTATTTCAGTGCAAAAGCTGTGACTGAATTTATCTAAATGTGCTGCAACTGTCATATGAATAGTGGTTCTGTAGTTAATTGATTATTAAATACGTAACTGAAAATTCAAAACCTAAATTCAATTGCTGAATTGAAATAAAGAGGAAATGTAATTTTGCATTAAGGAACAAGTTCAATGTAGCTTCGAATGTGGAGTTGCCTTCAATTTATTTATAATTCAGTAAGCGCATACAAACTATTTAAATACCTTATGATTGCCAACTTGTATATATAAGCTTTGATTTCAAAGGAAGTCTGGGTTTCCCTATAACAAGAAAGGCAGGAAATATAATTTGAAGAGCAAACAAGCCTCAGTGGGATCAAAGTACTAACCATTCTCTGTGTCTCTTCAATTACCACTAATAGTTTGCACTACTGCAGTCACAGCACAGATCGTATAATTACCTGCTCTGGGAGGCACTTCCTGTTCGTTACCATGTTTAAAAACACTCTTATGCACACAAACACCAAAAAATGGGTCTCAGGAAATAGGGTGTTTAGCAATAAGACTGCTTTATTACACTTGCAAAAAACAACTGTCCACAAGTTCCAAAATGCAACAGAATCTCTTCAAAAGTATGAAGTACGTTTAGTGATGATCTGAGAGAGAATAAATAATTTTCAAGCATTGGTATGCTGCCTTAAGCATCTGACTACATAGGTGCAAAGATGGCCTGATTTCCTACAGAGTAAACCCTGACTTTACAGAAATCAAGCAAGCTGTTCTCATTCCTGTCCCTTTAAAAACTTGGTTGAATCCAAAAATAGATGCAACTTTATTTGGACTCATGTATAACATAGTAGACTGTTGTGTCAGCTATGTAAAAAAGTACCAGTCTAGGTTTAATCTGCATTTTAACATGCTCAGCATACCTAATGCACTTTTTGTTTAGTTGCAGATAAATATTACAGAAGTAGGAATGAAAGAGTTCAGTTTTATCTTATTTTAAGGTGTGCTGCTTTTCTTTACAGGTTATTCACAAAGTACAAGCAGTCTGGTGCCTGGACCCAAGACTGTTATGCCTAGACTTGTAGGCATTGCTTTTTGAAAGTAATATCATTGCTGCGATACTGTAGACAAAATGTAATTCTTGTTCCAAGAAGTCAAGTTAATTTATAAATTATAGCAATTATGTAGCTGCTTTCAGAATCTTTATCCTAATATTTCAACACAGATAGGTGTTTTGTTTTTTTATAAAACCTAGCACTACCATAGAGCATTTACTGCAAAATTTGTTCCAAGATCAGTTTAAATGGAGAAAAGGTGCTTGTCTATTTTGTTAGACATTCTTGCATTTGACCATTTGTTAAACAGCCTAATTAGGTTCTTTTAATTTGTCAGAAAAGAAGATATGTGAGAAGCAAACAGAACACTCTGGTTATGTTACTCTCCTATATAACAATGCAGACACCACTGGCAATTTCCAAAAGGACAGTTGTGTCTTTTGGAAAAGAAGAACTCCTCTAACTGTTCAAAAATTCATAATCAGATCAGGCTGAGTAACTCAGTAACGTTACAAAAGCAGAAACGGCCTAGGTGTATAGTGAGAAAAATCAAGAGATCCAGTTATTGCATGGCAAGGAAGGATTGTTCTCACCTCTGGGATATGCCAAAGAGAACACCCCAGCTGGAAGAGCTCAGCTGAGGTAGGGTAAACACGTCAACTCCGAACACCTCTGCCTGGGAGCTGTTCCTGTGGAGCTGTTGGATCTGTATTGGTTTGACAATCAATATTGTCACTATGGTCAGTATATCATTTATTTGCTATTTAATGCCTAACTTTTCATGGACAGTGATATTAGTGGTATGTGCTTGCAGACAAGATCCTTTCAAATTTTGTGGAAATGTCCTTTGATTACTTGTTACTTCATCATCAGTTGTTACTTCCCACAAAGGAAGAACTCAAAAATCTTTATCATTCAAACATCAGTAATTACTTTTTAATGCCATTTCTTTACACAAGCATGCTCAGGGTCATACTTCTGTCGAATGATCTTTTGGTGCTGCTTCCTGTTAGACAACGCATATCCCCTCAACAGCTCTCACTACGCAAAATGGGAAGTGTTTGGAGGGCCAAGCCCCACCCAGGGATGCGGATTCGATAGCTGAGACTAAACAATTGACTGTTCCTTTGAGCCACCAACTTCTGCCAATCTTCTTGTGCCTGATGTTTATTTTCTCTTTTGCTTACCCTGCAGGGCTCTATGAAAACTATCCAACCAATGCAGAACCAGAATGCTGTGATGTCAGATGGGGACTATTATCAGATCATCAATCCAAAGGGACTATAAAAACAAGTGGCTCAACAATGTGTCACAGGACGTCGCTCACAGTTTCATCAGCATCAAGACTGTGTAACAGCAGACTTAAACTGTGTGTTCTTGTATTAATTCTCTTACATACAGTACTTACAGTCTCAGCAGCACAGAACTCAACAGGACTGGGCTTTGGAGGCATAACAACTTTGGAAGATAATTCAACCAATGAGGAGTAAAAGAAAGGATTCATCTTACCTGATAGAAACACAAGAGGCCCAAATGACTACAGTCAGAAATAGCAAGGACTGAGTGCTTTGCCCTCAGATCTCTTCTTGAATGACCTTTTGGGCAAAATGAAAAGAATGGGCCACTACCCAAACAACAAGGACACACAAACACAGCTTTTTATTGACTAAAAGGCTGTATTGGTGACTTAAATTTCTCACACCATTTTATACACTGTGTTTTAATGTTTGGAGTTTCTTTTTTGTTTGTTTTTTGCACTTGTTAATACAGGATTTTATTTTTGGGACGGTTTCTCAAAGCTAAATTAAGTCTTTTCTCTGTCGATATATTTCTAGTCATTGTGTGTGTTCATCTGGTAGTTCTGTCTTTTATGTCCTGTCAGTTTCTATTAGAGGAATGACTGCTATGATTCCATGACATAGCAAAAAAACAAAACAAAACAAAAACAAAAAAAACAAAACACACAAAAAAACAACAACAAAAAAATCACAAAAAGAACAACAAAACAAAATTTAACAAAAAAAAAAAAAAAAAGAAGAAAAAAAAGCAACCACAAATAAACCCAAACAAACCTAACTGTCCTCTCACCCACAGGAACCATTCATCTCCTTTCCCCTTCCCATCTCCCGTCGCAGACAACGTACATTTGCTTCTGTCTGTGTAATCACAATGAATGGGTACACAATTCCAGTGTGCCTCTGCCACTGTTGCACAAACCAGTCGACTGAGCAAACCCAAAAGGAGCATGAAGGGGGTTCCTTTTAGCTGAACAAACAAGTGCTCTCCTTACAAGGTGGGATTGGACAGTTAAAAAATGTAAAGAAATATATAACAAACTGTTGCTCCAATACCCGTTTTGAAGAAGTCCAGTCCTTTCTCACTGGTCAGTTGAACAGGAGCAGCCTTTTTTAGATATGCTATGTAAAACCAGTTATGCTCAGCAAGTTGAGTAGTTGGGAAGCCTTCATATTGGAGGTGAAGGATTGGCATTCATTGTGAATTACGTTTTGAGTTCTCCTGCTGTCACATAACCAGCAGCTTTCCATAAGGAATGGGAGCAAAGAGCTTCCAAAATCCAAGTCTTTTTGTCTCAACAAAATTACACTAGAAGCCTTTGAGCATCTACAATACAAAACATCCCTTTGGTTTTGATTCCATTGTTTTTCTAATATCTACGTGTTGTTGAAAGTTACTCTAGTTATTAAGGGTGCACAAGAATGTGTTAGCACAGATAAAGAAACTATTTTTTTTTAAATATATAGGACAACCTTTTTCATAAATGTGCAATAAAAACAGTAAAGATATACTAGGAAATGAGTAGTCGAGAAAAGATTGTAATATGATTGCTGATTTTTCATTGTTTGGGGTGGTTTTTAATTTGTTTACTTTTATTTTTGTGGGAACATTTCACCTGCTGAGTGTATGAGAACTTGCTTTTTAAAAAGGCTTTTTAGAGTTTACAGTAGAATCAATGGAAGGAAAAGTTAATAAGGGCTGTTTTTAAAAACTTTACATTCCTTCCTATTCTCTAACTACACTTGGGAAGTGCACTTTAGAGATGTTTGTTGTGTAGCTGGGAGATGAAGGAAAACTATAGGAAATGTTGTCTTAGGAAATAAAATATAGTTACCTACTTTCTAACTATGAAATACCCCTTGATAAATATTAATGTTGTAAGAACATTTAATCACTGGTGCATAATGCGTTTTTGTATACACTTTATGGTCTGTTAAATTCTGGAGAAAAACAAAAAAGAAGATAACCATGCTGCTTAAGCGGTTCAAGATGCACATGTTAAGCTTCAAAAGCTCAAATATTTTGCAAGAGTATTTGTTTTGATAGTGTTTTACTACAACCCGGACTGAAGAGCCTAAAATGATCTGTGCAAATATGACAACAACAAAAAGCACCAGCTAATGCAAAATTCTTCAGCACTGGTTTGTTTCTATACTTCCTCCCTTCCCTTCCTTGCACATGCTATATTTTGTTCAATAAAACATGGTGCTTTTTAGTTATTTTATTTTCTGTTAGAGGGACATGTATTAATTATATTGAATTGATGCAAAAAGTGGGGAAAAATGTAGAAATGCAAATGAAAAAGCCTTAACTAATGGTAGAATGTAGACTTTTAGAAAGGACAGAGATGCTGTTGAGAGGCGATGGAGCAATAACTGGGCGGTGCTGGTACTGTACAACAGCTGATGAGTCACACTGCTGAGAAAGCTCTTATAGGTGAGCTCTTGTTCAACTGACCTCTTAATTCTAGTAAGTGTGCGTGGTCAGTAAACAGTTTGTTATAACCTTTATCTACCTCTGCTGTGCAAAGGCCATCCAACATCCATTTCTGTGACGTTCCTCATGGGGTTTTGTTCACGCCATTACTCACTGTCATCTATTTTTACACTGTACCAATACAGTAGCAAGTCTGGTTCATCCCGATTGAATTGGCACATGAAGAAGAGTTATTATCTCTGTTTTGCCTCATGGTGAATTAATGTAGAGAGCTATCTTTAAGGCATTTTCTTTCTTCTCTCCTGCTCTTCTTCATTCTTCACCCCTTATTTTTCTATAAAAATGTTTTCAGGTGGTGACAGTGAAAAATATGACTCCTCCACTGCTTGGCTACACTCAGTCACGTGTCATACAATATGAGAGAGACGTGAGGAAAAACAGTGACAACATCATCACACCAATAAAGTAGCCAAATTAAACTTGGGCAAAATGAAGTGGGGAAAAAAATTACAGACTTTCAATTATTATACAAGTACAAGATGTCATAAATTCCTCCCCCTTTCCCCACCTGGAGTTAGTGCCTGCAGTTCAATGGTCTGTGAATTTTCTCTGTCATCTTTTTGATGTCTATTTCTTTAATTTTTGAAACAAAGAGTCATGTTGCAGAGATGATTACTGCTGGGGTATCTGTTGCCATTTTCACTCCAGCAGTGTGGCATGCAGCTTCTCTTGGTGGCACCTGGGACATCAGGAGTAGACAAAGACTCTTCTATGAAGTTAAGCAACACGTAATCATGTATGATGCAAAATTCCATTCCATCCATTCCTCATTCGTAATAGTTTTCCTGGCACAAACTTAAGCATGCTTGATATTGTGCACATATTACTTTTTTGCCAGAATAAATTTGCATCTTGCCACTGCTATAACTGCCATCTTGTTCCATTTCTCCTTGTACTGTATGCCTAACACATACATGATAAAGAGCTGGCTTAACAAAGAAACAGTACTAAAATATTTCTGCAAGTGACTGATGAGATGAAAAAGAAAAAATAGAATAATATTTATTTTATGATCATATGGAAGAGAGAAATTTCCCATGTCTTTTTTTGTCTTATTTTCTGCAATAGGGAAAATCCAAATTTTGTGCAATATGTTAATACTGCTAAGCCAAATGTCATATAACATAACTAGAGCTATATGTTACTCCTTATTGCATTTGCATTTGGTAATACATTATACTGACACTTTTTTTTCATTAAAGAGACAGTATCTTTTTTTTTTTTTTTTTTTCAAATATACCAGGTGAAGGCTGTCCTTCTGCACACCGTAATTTAAAGACAAAACCAACAAAATGTTAGAATGAAGTTTTAGTTCTATAAGTGATGAAAGCAAGCCATCAGCTGCCAAAGAACCTGTGGAACAACAGATACAAACCAAACGTAGACTTTCAAGAAATTCCTTCCTGAAGGTTAAAAATAATGTTACTCTAAGTGATTAAAGAAGAAAGAATGAGTGCTGCATTTCAAACAGCAGAGATGGCAGGTTTCATCCGGTACGCAGTGTGGCGCTCAGCTTATATAGTTATACTCCTTTATTAAAAAGCGAGGGACAAGGATGTTGTCTTCTGCTCTCTCTCTATTTGTTGTAATGAATGTCCTTTTTGTAAGCATTGCCTCTCTGCACAGACGATACCTGCTTATTGTGAGAGCTGAAGACAGCTTACGAACGTGCACACAAATTGACACAGTGAAACCTGTCTTAGGCGACTATCCAAAGCACAAGCAAAACTCGTTTGCGGAGCAGAGGTAGCTTGAAGGAAAGCGAGACGAATTTGTCTTGGGAAATGTCAAGCTACCTGTAAGCAGCCACCTAAGGGGTTTGCGAAGGTGCCCGGTCCTTACCGCAGCTTTCACTGTCCGTCCCACCAGTGCCCCCCCGGCCCGCGATGAGCCCTGCCCAGTCGCGTTCGAGCTGGGCTCAGTCACGCTGACTTCAGTGGGCCTCGGTGCAGGTGGAGGGAAGCACCCACAAAAAATTCCCTGCACCGCATCGGTCTCGATTCATCGTCCCATAGTCTTTACTCAGGAATTGCTCGTGCGCATAGTGCACCAACAGAGGATGCCGAGTCTTAACAAGAGCCTGGCAATGGCAAATCAATGGTGAATGGTTCTGTTTTCTTATTATTGTCTACTGTTGCATTAGCTTGGTGAAGGAGTGGCTTCAAAATTTAGCTAGGAGCACAGAGGACAAACTAACAGAAACCTCGTCATTGCGGAGATGAAATTAAATAGCCTTTCTGAGGTAAAAAGAGGCTCTGTCATGTGTCAGCAGCTGTCAGGAGACAGCAGTGTTTTAGAAAAGCTTGGGAAAAGAATACATTCAGTTCTGAATATGATAGTTCTCATTAAAGGTAGATTTTGGGATGGCAAATAGGACTGGAGCACATAACATTTCAACCGAGGGATTTAATTTGCCTGCAGGTTCTGCAACGACTCTGAGCAATCATGTTTACTGAACACCTCTAAGTTTTCAAGTATTTTCCAGCATTTTTTCCAAATGTTAACAGGGTTGATCTGTCCCTGGAGGGGGAAGAAGGGAGAGAGAACTACCGTGAGTGATGAAACTAAAAAAAAAGCAAAACTAGAGCTGGGCCAATTTGGAAAATCCATCTGAGAAACAAGCTATACTTCTTCAAAATATAACAGAAATGAAAAAAAAGATGCTTATGTAGGTGTAGATCTGTATAGAAATAGTTCTATTTTAAAAGAGACACACAAGTATATGTTCTCCACAATTATTACAAATACAAAAAAACCACCAAAGGAGAAGACTTATAAAATAAATAGGACCAAATTACTGTATTTATATTCCTTAATAAGGAGTGTGAGTTTCCAGGTAGAATTTCAGCAGCAGAAATATATTTCATAATAAGAAAAGTAAAAGATTTGGGGGAAGGGACATATTTGGTTATTCACTCCACTATCCTGTCTCCTATAAGCTTAGCTATTATTCTCCTGAACTTTTCATTCAAATCCTTGACTTTTGCAGGAGGTTCCCAGCACAGACCCGGTCCCAGCGGTTCCAGTGGGTGTCAGGAGCGCAGGAGGTCTCAGTCCTGGGTCCCGGGGGAGAGGCTCCATTGGAAGTGCTGACTACGCTTCAGCACTTCAGCCCATTCTCCAGACTCTCTCCTTCTCCTCATGCCATGCCCGTCTCTCGGACATACGCAAAGTGACTCAGTTTCCTCTTCCGAGGGGACCGTGCTCGTCCTGCTCAGGCCTTCAGTCTCAGTCAGGCCCCATTACGAAGGCCAGAGCAAGCACTGGTGTGCTTTAAACGCTACACGTGAGCTGACCCCCCCGGGCAACTGAGACAGGGTTAAAACGGTAGGCACGCTTTGTCGCCAGCCCTCTGAGGAAGGGTGAGGATTTTACCCGCTGTGTATGTCTTCAAATCCTTTTGCTGTTCTCAGACCGAGGACTATCTCAGCAGAAGGGACAAGAGGTTTGTCGACAAATCGCTCTTTGCGGCAGCTCGGACATTACCCCTCCCAGCTGCCCCCCTGTACGGTTTTGCCGGGATTTATTGTCCCAGAGTAGGATAAGCAGAAGAGAAGGCATGATGTCCCACTCCAGCGCAAAACGAGGGGCATCTGGGTGAAGACTAGACTGCCAGCAGAGACTTCTGTAACACAGGCACACGTACCTTTCCATGGAGTCTTTAGCGGTGGAGGGAATCAAAGAAAGCAGAGAGGTACTTTCTGTCGGAGGGATAAAGCAGGCAGCGGAGGAAAATAATGTCTTCATACACCGCCGCAAGATTTATCTGAATGTATCTTTCGTCAGGACAACGCTGAGCATTGCAGCACCAAACTTTTGTGCATCTTATAAGTGGTGAATATAAGCCCCTGAACTAAGCTGGATGAAGCGTAATACCCAACAGGAGTCAGTGATATAAAAAGAGAATCTGCTGAGGAAGGTGCCACCTAAGCCAGTGGTCTTCACTGGACAGGATAGTCTTATTTTATCCCTCAGAGTCATCCAGGAAGTACCTATCTCCACCAGGGATTCATGTTTCTAAAGCTTTTTACTAGACTTAGGCTCCTACATCAGCTTTTTTGCATGAAATACGGATGGAGGATGAAGTGATAACCCTATACTGGCTAGAATGCAGTGACTGAGTTTCCTGTGAATGCACATTAGTCCTCTCTCTAATCAGCAGGCTACTCCTTACTGAATGAGAAAGAAGTATTTTTATCTGTTTCTTTTATGGTGTTGCTCCGGTGGACACAAATTAATGAAGTATTAATTGGCCTAGTCAAAATATGCAAGGTCTGTTTACAGCACACATGTGGGAGAGGGATGGTCTACTCTTCTGAGGAATGTAGACAGATTATATATTAAGCAGTCAATAACCTGGTAGCATTACCTAATTTTGACAGCATTTATTATAATTTGCACAGGCCATACAGGATTTCAACCAAATGTGCTCAGTTCTAGTTACTTCAGCTGATGGTGAAGAGCACCTAGCACGTTACAGGACCAAGTTCCTATGTGGTAGTGGTACTTAACTATCATCAGCTACTAATCAGCTTTCTAGGAAAACTCTGAAAAGAAAGCAGAGCAGCTACATTGGTTGGAAGATATCAGGCCTGTGAATAATGGGAAAAATAGTCACTAGTTTTTGTGGGTTTTGGAGAAGACCAGTAAAAACAAAGGCAGAAGAAGAAAAAAAATTGTCTTTTCTTTCTCCCATTCCTTCCCTCCCTCCACTTTCCCCTTTCTCTGACAGAGCCACTGGTCTGACCTGGGACATATTTTTGCCTTAGTAGCCCTCTGAAAAATTAAATGCATTTGATAAGATGTAAAGTTCTCCTACTTTGTATTTGCTACATGTGCAGGGAAAAAAAACAAATCAAACCAAAACAAAAAACCCAAACAAACAAAAAAAACCCCACAAAAAAAGATTTATTTTTTCCTCCACAGAGGGGTGTTCTGCCACCAGTTTTCTATCCCTCGCTAGTCCACAGGTCCACTGAATTCAATGGGACTCATGCTTTTCATTTAGCTAGAACTAGGATTAATGCCATGGATCAAACCTGCCAGTTCCAGTGCAAGTCCTGCCACTGACTTCAGGGAGGATTTGGAAAGCCCAAGGTCCCTTTGAGCACATATAAACTCACATGGATAAGACAAACAAGCATGTGAACAGCTGAAAGATTGAAGTGTTCCAAAGGTTTGTCCAAGTGGTTGGTCAAATAATTAGCTGCAGCTCTATGCAAAAGTCATGTTGAGCCAAAGCTTTGAGCTTTGCTTTGATAGACCTTTCTTTTTCTGAAATCTAACAAGCTTCATTCAGGGTTTGAATATGCAAAAACTTACACAGGATTATAAATACTAGAAGAAATATTGAAAAAAATTGAAAATATTTTCACTCCTACAAGTGAAAATTAAGTTAAAGAATTCTGATTATTGCATTATTTTATTATTAACCCTTAATGACAATTTATTTATGTAGTTCTTCAGAAGCTGCTTGGTTTCATTTGTTTGTTTTCTTTTCTTTTGTTCAAAACCAGATTTTTGGCCTTTTAAAGATTCATATTGAACTATGCAGCTACAAATTACATGCTTATGTTAACAGATTTGCAGTTAAAATTATTCTACTCTTCTTTTATTCCCAAATTGTATGAACAGAAAGCTCATGTTAAAAGCAAATTTAATTAACTGTGTTTAATCTTGTTTCCTTTTTCTTTTCCTTCTTTTTTTTTTTTCCTTTCTTCAGAGTTAAGGACTGGATTTTATTTGAAATGGCCTAAACTGGCATCAGTATTTTTTAACTATATGGAATGTCCTATGATTCTTAGCATTGAAAAGAGGGCTATGTGGTCCTGCCAGAAAAAAAAAAAGAAAAAAAAACAGAAAAAAAAAAAGATGTAAATTGTAATAATATATTAAATATTGTATTATTATAGCAACTTTAGTTAAGCAACTAATACTATCTTTAATTTTTTACAGAGAACTTTGATGAAATAATTTATTACAATGACTCACAGAAAAACTTGTTTTCAAAATGACAGGAGAAACTGTTGAAGATTGTGAAAAAATATTAAAAATAATGCTCTACTAAGAATAAATTTAAAGATGCAAACAGTGAGTCTGACTTTTTGGGTACTAGGATTTGTGAATGAAATTAAACCCAAGGTGTTGGGGGGGATAATGATTTTAAATAATGATTAAATTTAAATAACCTTCCTTTCTCCTCAAAAGAAAAACAAAAAAAAGGGGGGAAAAAAAAAAAGAAACCAGAAAAGAACCTGTGTTCTCACCTGGACTGCAGCTACCTATTTCATAAAATGCCTCTGACAAAAATATAAAGATTGAGGTAATTTCCTCATATTCAACTGGTTTTCCAGACTATACTGTATAACATAGCACCAGTATTTTCCAGCTGTTCATCTCAGATTTCCTATCAAGGGAATAAAATTAGAAGACATGAAAAATAATACCTACAAAAGAAAAACATTTAATTTTTAGATCATGGGTATGTAAAATTTCAGTGATATGACATCTACAAAAATACGTGTTCATTTATTACCTATGGGATACTCAATAGTTTCAGATGAGGATCTGAATCAATAAGTGGTGTTAGATATTTGTCTGTCTGGTCACACAAGGATTGGTTATTTTCAGAAGGGATTGGCAACAAAACAACACTTCAAAGAGGTAAGTACAGAGACATTTACAAGTCAGATTTCAAATGTTTTAGGAGCCATGTTAGGTGACACTAAATGATGGCGACACGTCCGTGGAAATCAGTGCTGCCCCTCCTGATAAGATGAGCCAAAATACAGTGAAGCCGGCATAAGGTACTGTGGGAAACAACGGGTGAAAATAAAAATAAAAACTCACTTGTAACAGTCCGAGCTGTAAACACGGTGAGGAACTAAGCCAAGAGACTCCCAGTTCCCCCCAGCCCTGTAACCCGCCCGGCATCTCCACCACACCTTCCCAGCCACCGCCTGCTCGCGCAGCTGGGCGCACGCCATGGGTGAGCCAAGGCCGCCGCGACCGTTTCACTTCAGCGTACAGGTTCCATACAAACTCGGTTTGAAGCCACATTTCCCCTGCCATGAGCTGCTTCAGACATTGCGAACGAGAGTAATTAAATGACTCCAGTAGATTAAAAGCAGTGGGCCAGCGATGCCGGTTCGTCATTAGGCCACTGGCTTCCCAGGAAGAGACGCGAGGCCTCAACTTTGTTTCAAACCTGGGGTCAAATTCTCCCCAGCTGCAACAAGAGCAAGGTTTCGCTTTATGCGTGCAACACCATAAGGCCTAAAGTAAATGCCAGTGAAGTGTGGTTCCTATTTTGAGAAAACTCTTTGGAACTCAGAATTAAATATTTTCTCTGGCTGGCCATTATTCACGTGGGCATGAGAAGAAGGAAACGGAGTATCTGTAAACCAAAGTAAAACTCATTAAGCTTTTGATATATATGTAATGTTATTTCAAGAACCTTGTCTTTCTTTTTTTTCCTTTATAATATATTTTCCATCTTTTTTAGTTTAACATTGAGTTGTTCCACTTCTTTTAATAAAGCTTCACGAGACCACACTAGCCTATACTCTAGACAAAAAGTGATGGACTCCGTTCTTCAAAAGTAAATGCATTTACCAGACCAAGCAAGCAATGAGTTTTTCAAGCATGTGTTCATCACTTCTACCCACTTAGCTTATTCAGTCCTCTTCCATGCCCTCTTGCTTGTGGCCTCCTGCTTAATATGCCCTGAGCATTTCTTAGAATCATAGATTCATAGAACAGTTTGGGATGGAAGGGACCGTTAGAGATCACGTAGTGCAATCCCTGTGCCATGGCAGGGGCATCTTTCACTGGGTCAGGTAGCTCAAAGTCATGTCCAGCATGGCCTTGAACGCTTCCGATGAGGGGGCATCCTATGACAGGCAACCTATTCCAGTGTCTCACCACCCTCATTGGAAAACCAACCTAAATCTACTCTCTTTCAGTTTAAAACCGTTGCCCCTTGTCCTGTCACTACAGGCCTTGGTAAAGTCTTTCTCCATCTTGCTTATAAGTCCCCTTTATATATTGAAAGGTCCCCCCAGAGCCTTCTCTTCTCCGGGCTGAACAACCTGATCTCCCTCAGCCTGTCTTCACAGGAGAGGTGTTCCAGCCCTCTGACCATTTTTGTGGTCCTCCTCTGGATCCACTCTAACAGGTCCATGTCTGCCTTGTACTGGGGACCCCAGAGCTGGGTGCAGTACTGCAGGTGGGGTCTCATGAGAGTGGGGTAGTGGCTGGGACAAACACCTTCCTCAGCCTGCTAGCCATGCTGCTTTTTATGCAGCTAAGGAAAAGATTGGCTTTCCGGGCTGCAAACGCACATTGCTGGCTCACATCCAATTTTTCATCCACCAATATCCCTAACTGTTTCTCTGCAGGGCTGCTCTCAATTTGTTCATCCCCCAGTGTGTATTGGCACCAGGGATTGCCCCTATCCAGGTGCAGGATCTTGCACTGGGCCCTGTTTGACTTAATGAGGTTCAAACGGAGCCAGCCCTCAAGGCTGTCAGGGTCCCTCCGGATGGCAGCTCTTCCCTCAAGGATACCGCACCGCTCAGCGGTGTGTGGTGCCAGCCACAAACTCGCTGAGGATGCCCTCAATCCCACTGTGTCACTGATTAAGATATTAACTAGATCTGGTCCCAGTGCAGAGCCCTGAGGGACACTACTCGTTACCGTTTTCCACTTGGACATTGAGTCATTGACTGTAAGACTTTGGATCTGGCCATCCAGCCAATTCCTTATCCATTTAACAGTCCATCCATCAAACCCCTATCTCTCCAATTTAACAGCAAGAATGTTGTGGGGCACTATATCAAAGGCCTTACAGAAGTCCGTATAGATGATACCCGTAGCTCTTCCCTCGTCCACTGACGCAGTTGCTCCATCGTAGAAGGACAGTAGATTATTAAGGCACGATTTGCCCTTGGTGAGGCCATGTTGGCTGTCTCTAACCACCTCCCTGTCTTCCACGTTTTGACATAACTTCCAGGAGGATCTGTTCCATGATCTTACCTGGCACTGAGGTGAGGCTGACTGGTTGGGAGTTCCCAGGGTCCTCCTTTTTACCTTTTTTAAAAATGGGTGTGACATTTCCCTTTTTCCAGGTACTGGGGACTTTGCCTGACTGCCATGACTTTTCAAATATTGTGGAGAGTGGCTTGGCAGCTAGATCAGGCAGTTCCCTCAGGATCCATGGACCTACACGTGTTCAGGTTCCTCAGGTGGTCTTGAATCTGATCTTCACTTACAATGGATGGGGCTTCGTTCCCCTAGTCCCAGCCTTGAGGTTCAGGGGCTTGAGAGATTTGCACTCTTAGAAATCTCTGTCTTTTCAGAATGGGAGTATATCTCTGCTTGTCAAATGCATAGATGCCTTCCTCTCAACATTATTTTAATCTAACAGTGATTTAATAAAGATTATCAAGTAATTTTTGTCCCAGGGACAATTAAACCAGAGTGATAGGCATAATTAGACATTTTACTTTACTTACACTATTCCTCAGATACTTCAGAGAAGCCTTGGCTTCCTTGGAAGATTTTAGAAAGCTACCAGGAGCAAAGCTGCACTCCTGTGTACTGCCTTTCATGTCCTGCTAAAAGAAGATTCAAGTCTTCCTGCTTATGAAGATTCATAAAACATAGAATTCTTGTAAAGGCTTTCTGTGATTCCTATCCCAATTTGCTATGTAGTAGGTAGTGTTGGAAAAAATCTTTAGGCAAATATTTTATGCCTTACATTTTCTGCTATTATAGAAATCCTCTCTGGATTGTCTGTGGGCTTTTGAGTAGAGGCTTTCCCCCCTCCCAGTAAATCAGTCAGGGACTCTAAGAAAGTTTAAATTCAGAAGAACATACAGAGTTCGGAAACAGGTAAGACTGGAGGTACAACGGAATGTAATACAGGGATATGTTGTCAGACAATAGGAGAAGGACTACTAGGCACAGGCACACAGTCCTGTATGAAATTTAACAATATAATTTGTATAGCGATGAAAAGGCAAGTGGAATCCCGTGTCTGGCAAATTAGCAAGTGAGACTCTAGAATGTAAGAACAAAATTAAAAGTGGCAAACAAAATTTCCCAAACAAACCAGAAGCTGGTTCAAGAATTTAGTATTTTTTTGCCATTATGAAAACTGTTCGTAATTTTGAGGGGTTTATTGTTTCAGGGTTTTTTCTTCACCATTTTAAAGGCATCCTCTGCTACTACTAAAACTAATTTTCCAGACTACTGTGGAAAATTGCTTCTCTTTATAAGGTGACCATTCTCTTGTCCTTTATAACATACTGCTCTGACATTGTGTTCCTGATTAATAAAAATTAAAATAAAAAAGCTGCTTATTAGCTTAAAAAAATATAATTCATGTTACATCACTGCAGCAAATGAGTGTACTAGCTTTTTTTTCTGAGCCAGCAAGAATTTCATATTTGGGAAAAAAGAAAACAATCTGTTATATTAAATAAATTGAAGAATGCAGCAAAGCTATTGTAGTGCTACAGTAAGAACTGGGTGTAGCCAATAGCAAGGAATCATAATAAACTTACTTCTGAATAATCCAAATTACATGATATAAGAAATACACCTTCTTGTCAATATTTTTATTATACATACCATTATATTCACACAGGGAAAAATCAGTGTCAGCTTCAAATCAAATATGTCTTCTTTTTATATCAGTTAGTGGAGCACTGTGTATTCCTATTTTATCAAAATAATATATAATTATATATTTCCTTCAAGGTGTCTTATGATTGTGATGACATTATAAAAATACAAGTTCTCCACACAGAGCTGTAAAAATTAGTCTTGCAAAACAACAGAATGTGTATTAAGAACTTCATCCAAACCCCGAGTGTTTTGAAATATCAAATGATACATGGAAGCCATGTCACAATCAGTTTAGACTCATGTGACTTAAAAATCCTGGAAGTTCATTTCATGTTTTAGGGAAATGGAAACAAACTGGCACCATGGCTAGTTTGGTACTGAGGCATCCTTAGAGCTCAAATCCTCTAGGTCCTAAATCCAGTTGCACATTTACTCCCACCCCTTTTGACAGAACACAATAGGATCAAAGTTATTCTGACTTGTCAGCAATAAACCATTCTGGAACTTTTTGCCCTCATATTCACAGTACATGGTTCTTGGCTTTTTTAATATTTTGAATTTCTACTCATAGGTGTAAGCAATTTTTGGTTACTCAGGGGGCTGGTATACTGAGCAGGACGAATCCTGCTACAGTCAAGAGGTAGTTCCACAGCTGTTCTATGGAGACTTTCCAGGTTGCACTGTTTTCATGGGGCTTGGGGTGGGATTTTTCTGTTTATCATTATTACATGAGGTCTCATGGATGTTGATGCTATATCTTCCAGAAGCGCAGAATTTTGGGCAAAATTTACCCACAGGAAAGCAGTTATGAATTGTTTCTTCATCTTCAGCCAGAGTACTAAGTTCAGCAGTAACACCTATCTACGCTGTCTTTGAACTTACACAATATTTTGTTTAAAGCAAAGATGGACATGACGCAAATGTTCTGTAGGGTCTGAACAGTCTCTTTCTTAATAAATCTTAGCAATTGGAAACTTGGAACCAAATTAATCTGCCAGGTCCTGTACTGTGTGCAATTGAATCAAAGACCTAGAGCTGAACAACCTCCCCTTCTCTTATCTTCTGGTAATCAAAATTCCCATTTAGGTGTTGATGCTTGATCTCATTTGTAATTCAGATCTCATTTCACTCCTTAAGAGATGTCCCTGAAGTGTCAAATTTTAAAACTGAATAAATAAATTTCTACCCTAAATAAAATGCATGAATACATCCATTATAAGAATAATGGATTAAATAAGCAAAAAAAATTTAATGCAAATTGAAGCTTGCAGTGCCTAGCTGACATCTACCAGCTCTACAGAAAACCTACAGCTCCACGTCAGGTAAACAGGCTCTATAAAATATGTGGAAAAATAAAGTTCTTCACTGAATACAAACTTACTCAGAAAACTGTGTAAGCTAGTCAAAGGAAATATTCTCCACATCCATAAGAATTCCATATTCTTAAAATAAAATCCTCACCAGGATTTGGACACCATATTCAACACTGCAGGAAGAATGAATATATGCAAGAGTACCAAATGTCATTCCTCTCCGTATGTGAGATATCCCTGCTCTTTCTCCAAATGCCCAAGGTTTGAATTGAAATGAGAGAGAGGAGATTTAGCAATTTTTATGATAGTAGGGGGGGAAAAGTTAATTCCTTTCTCTCTCATCTTATTTCGTCTTGCCCTCCTTGTATTACTGCACACTCTCATACTTTTTTCAATAAAGTGGTTTAATTGCATGCAGCATGTGGGTGATGGTGGTTCAGTTTCTTCCTGTGGCTGAGATCCGCATCCTTCATGCAAGTCCCCTCACTTTAGTGGGCACTGGTGCCCCTGCTCTTTTTGTTCTTTTGCCACCACGTGTGACCCTTTTCCAGTTCCAAGTTAGTGGGGACAGAAAAGGAGAGCCTGGAAACGAGAATGAAATAGTCAAGAGGGCAGATAAATTTGCTTGCTTCATAACCTTTTTCTTCTCCAAGTCTCAGCGTCTTGCTGTAATACATTTCACATAATCCATCACATCCAGGGACTTCATGACTCATTACCTCCTCTTTCCAAAAGGCTCTCCTCCAGGGATGTGCCTGCTCCAGACACCTGGCCCAGAAAGAGGAAGGCAGAGTCAGACGTTCCATCCACCATGAGGCACAGGATTTACAAATCCCAGCATCTTACTTTGCATTCACAACTTTATTCAAATACTTTTTTTTTTAAATCACAGGGAGAAAAAAATTTCTAACTAGTTCTACCTATTTTCAAATGGCGTAGTGATCCCAGAGTCATGAATTTAATTTTCCCTTAGCTAGAGTACCATTAGCCTGTTATTTGAAACAGTTGGGCGTTTGCTGGTCACTTAATGCAATTTCCTTTACTTTGCCATTATAGTAAGCCTGAATAGTCAATGATACTGAGTTCGTCATGAACCAGAAGGGAGATGTGTAATCCAGCATTTTAAATCTTGACAACATATGCTCTTTGCTTGCTCTGGTTGTTATTTCCATAACAGAAGTTCCCCTAGAATGTAATTGTAAATATAGGACAAAAAACAAATGCAGGAAACAAACTTAGCAGGGGTCTTGCTGGTTTTGATTTTTTATAAACAATGCTACTGTTTATAAATAAGTTTCACTGCAAACAAATTCCAGCTGTTAAGGAAAAACTCTGTATGTTGATGGAAGGTAGATCAAGGAGCCCCTCATGAATGACATATTGATGGAATCTCAGCTCCTCTGTTCAATGTATTGGATTCTCTTTTAACATCTAAATACACTTTTAAAAAATGAAACATGAGGCAAAAAATGAATGAAAATTTTGCATACATTTCTCTGCATAATTTCATCTGGGTTTTCCACAGGATGCCACCTGAATCACCAGAAATGCCTTTTTTTTTACTGAAGCATGTTCAGTACTGTTATTTTTAATAATCCTGGAGCTTCCAAAATCTAATTGACTTTCTTTAGTAGCCACCAGGTGGCAATCATAAACTTAGCCTGCTCCATCAACTCTTCCGAAGCAGCTGCTGCAGGCTGAGAATACTCTGTAAGCATAAAGCAGAAAAAGGTATCTCCATGGTGACTATTATACTATGTTGTTTGTCATGGGTGACACTACATGAAACCGTGGTCATGCTTCTAAATTACATATTTCATCTCATTAAGTCCTGAGCAGCTAACCTTGAGAAAATGTGTTCTGCTGAAAGATGTACTTTGTCTCACAGAGAGCCTGTAGATAGCTTATTATCTATGTGGTATTTTCAGCCTTCCGGACAGTGACCACAGTGGACATTCCTGCAAAAAATCTGTATGGATTTTTAAATTGCCTTTTCTACCCAAATAAAATATCTAATTTAATAATAATTCAGCTTAAAGTACTTGTTTTTCTCTGTCTTCCATTGGGGCTTTGAGTGAGGAATTGCAGAGCTATGGCAGGCAGAGAAAGACGTTCTGCACTTTCCCTCTCATGTCATTTGGCTTTTAAAGAGCTGAGAGCCCTGTAACAGCGGCTTGGCTTTCAACACCATCACAACACTCTGGAAAGTAAAGATGGAAAGGTCTGGTCCATAAATGTGTTTCATTCTGAACATTCCTGTTGAGATATAGCTAAGGATCAGCAGATTTTTTTTTTTTTTTTCCCCAAAGTGTTTTAAGATCCAACACCCCACTGACTTGTAGGAGGGCGTCACATCCCAATTTCTCAGGACGATGACTCCGGTTTGCCGTTTCCCAGGTGAGGACTAAGATGAAACGGCACCAGGGATGCTTTAACTCACAAAACTCAATTTTTATTTGCTCTCAACAAGAACTGGCACGCTCGCCACAAAAATTGGTATGCTCACAGCAAGAATTGGCACGCAACTACGTCAGCGAACTGCGTGACCCGTGCTAACCCTACAGCAGCAAACACATACCGCAGGCCTTGCGTATTTAGGGACCAGCCCAGGGAAGACACGGGCGGTTGGTGAGCCTTTGGGACGTGGGGGTGGTCTGGGGAGTCACTTCCCCTTCCCAATTTACACAAGGTAGCATAAAGGGAAGACAGAACCTTATAGAATGACATAATCTGAGAGTTAAAAATTCACCATTTTCTATTTTAACTGTTCTTCAACATCCTTCTGGAGCATTTGTTAGGTACAAGGTAGCAAACCGGTAGTCCAGTTGTGTGATTTGATGTAGAAATTCCTGTGATCATGCAATGTGTTGTTTCCTTTGGCTTTTCACTGCCCTCCAGCACACACCCTGTCTTGTATCTTGTCCCTGGGCAAAGCCAAATTTCCAAAGTACATTTCCATTACAGTTTTAACTTCCCCTCTGTCATGCAAAGATAAACTAAATTTCACTGCTTACAATCAAATTCAGAACAAGTACAAAGGTTTAATAGTACTCCTTGAAAAAGCAAAATCAGGTAATTCCTGATTTAAAAACAATATAGAGCGAGACTTTCTTTATGCAGTCACCGTAAAAAATACAAGGACTCTAGATTTGTCAATCTGAGGTATTTTTCTCTGCTGCTAACTTGTGATTCTCTGTAGGAGCTGGTAGATGGCAGTGGTGTCACACTTTTCAAAGCACCAGTCTTTTATTTCTGGTTTTGTCAGAAACCATCACTTCAATCCAACATTACAAAGTCAAAGCATAATTACCACTAATGGTCCCCCTCTCTTGAGCAATGCCATCAGGGTATATCCTGCAAATGAATAGAAACTGTTAATTATAATTATATTAGACACCCATATTGTATGTTTCAGCAGTGCTGGTGTTGTCTTTGGATCTTTGTTTATCATTACACAGGAGATATTAAAGTAAAAGGATGAAGACCAGAGTGACAACACTCCTTTATAGTATGAAAATTATGCATCCTATTTCACTAACAGCTCGTCCCAATAATCTGAAAATGCTTGTAATTGGATTATTCTGTACTCATATTTTACCTATATGTCACAAAAAAAGAGAATGTTTAATTAATTTTCTTTTTTTTTAGATTGTTTGCAATTTAATTAATATGTTTGCTTTCATTTGCAAAGCAGTAGTACTTCATACTCATTTTGCCTTGAAAGATATATCTTCATTTTCAACCCAGCCTCCAGGGAACTATTTCAAGTAGAGCTATAACATGTGTACAACACAAAATCCTGTCTCTGAAGAAACTGGGGAATAGCATGTACTTAGCTCTTCATCCTCTCTTCTTCACACCAATTTTCCTAGCTCTGTTTCCCTCTTCACAAAAACCCTAGTTTATTCTTAGCTTCCTGAACTTTCCAGAAAAGACCTGTCATCTTTCCCTTAGCATTTTATTTAGCCAACCTTCCACAGTCTGTCTGGTGCACGTCCCCGGAATTTTTCAGCTATGCTCACCACCGATTGCTGCGCTGGCTCTGCAGGTGCGTTTCTTTGCTCAAACTTCTGCTGATGCTTCCCAGAACTTGCCTGAACTCTGTGTCAGGGAAGTATCGCTGTAAGTGCCCACGAATATTTGTACCACTTTAACCACGCCAGTTTGACTGAAGGACTGCAGTGCCACCCTCTACAGTGCTGACGCGATTGTGCTGGTGCAAAAGACTTTCTGCTGGTTGTAAATGCACATCTTCTCCCAGCTATAGCAGGGCCGAGTAGGCCGTCACCGCCTGCACCAGATCCTTACTTAAGCCCTAGCAACCCTCTCGACCAGTTGTATCTCCATCTGAAGAGTCAGCTGAGAAGCTCGTTCAATTGCTAAAATGTTTCATTCAGAATGAGCCAAATCTCCAACGAATTGCTCATTGGTTCAAACTGATTAAACCACTAAGCATGCAACTTTTCCCTAATCAGACCATGATCATAAACTGGCAAAGAGCTATCTCACAAAAGTGCAAAATACGGATGCCGGGGCTCAGCTTTTGCCTCATTGTAACCAACACGAGGTCTCTGTTCAAAAACCCTTTTACCATTCTGAATCATACTGCTGAACAGTTGCCCACTCTTAGCCGCTTCAGAAGGCCGTCTGAGCAGCACACGGATATTTCTCCTTGAGTATCATTCTTTTAAAAAATACAGTTTTCTTCTTTTTTTTTCTTTCTAGTGCAACTCTCCAACCTTCCTCCAATCTAAGCTGGCTTACTGCCAGGATTCCTGCCATGTGGCCAGTTGTCTGGAAGCTCGAGGAGCTGAAAGGCAAGCCGAGGTCCTCAGGGCTTCTGGTGGCCCAGCAGACAACCTGGAAGCCATCACTGGAGACGGCGTTCCTTGGCCTCCCCAGGTTACCAGCACCACAGGAGCTTGCCATGGGAGTGCCAAGGAAGCAGAAAGCCGGCTGTTAATCAAACAGATTTTTCCTGAGAAACCTTCCTGGATCCAATTGGGAAATTAGAAGAATTTGACATGTTTTGGTGGAACATTTGAAATGTTGTTGAATGTGCATTTCCCAGTGGAAGGTTTCCAGGCAGCTGTCACAAATTCAGGCCAAGAGAGATAAACAAACAAACTGAAGACACCATAACCATTCTCTTCTCTTCTTTGCATTAATGAGTCAGAAGCTCATTTGCAACAAAATCCTTTGAGTGCATTCACTTTATCTGAACTCAGAGACAATTATGTTGACATTTTGCCACTCTTCAGATAGAAAATATCTTCCAGAAGAACTGATAGAGATTCTGCATGAATATATGATGAATTTCATATTGTTCATCTGCAACACCCAGGCACATAATATCTATTCTTCACCTTAGCAATTACTCATAAGTAATTATTAGATCAATGTTCACATTGCTGCATATTCAGAGCCATCTCCCACGTCCTCCCTATGTCTCAGAGGCATATACATGTAGATCTTCACGCATGAAACCCTTGAGAAAGCAAATTATGGAAGAGAAATTACAATGGTATATTTATGACTTATCATTATGGAGGATCTTACTCTGGCACCTTAAAGGTGGGTATCACAGCCTGACATAGTCATCCAAGGTTCCCTATGCAAAGAACTAGAAACTTCTTGAGTGACTCACATCACCCTAATATTCCTCAGGTAGAAACATCTAAGAGAGGTTAGACAAAGTGCAGTCTTAGAATGCCTATTACTCTTTGCTGACTATAAACAAATCTTGAGTAGTTCAAACCTGAACATCGATCTTTGGGAGATTTAAAGTTAGTTGAAGTGTGCCCCGGTCCATAGTCCTCATACAGACAATAAAGGTCCCTCTCTCATCCAAAAGCATTTCGTTCAAGATATTAGGAGGACCTGCTGGCTATATATGAACCTGTCAAACATAGTGTTGGTATTGACCTCTTTGGCCTCAGCTGAACCTCTTTATCAAAAGCTGGTAATAGTGTCCCATGAACATGTTATTTCACAAATCCATTCTGCACATGTTCCCATTTAAAGTCAAGTTTCAGTTCAAAGGTTTTTGTTCTCTTATTCAAAGCTGTCCGGGAAAGAGTGACCTAAGGCATTTGCATTTAATTAGGGTTACCATTTTTTACTTGACCGTGAAAACCTCAGTCAGCAGGAAGACGACTGAAAGAAGTAAGGTCACACTGAACTCTTCATAGGAAAGATATCGCATCTGCACAGTATCTTGATGGCCAGGTCAGGAGGTTGTTGGAGCTCCCAGTCAATCCCACAGGTCCATATAGTTTTGCTGCAAATTTTACCTGACTCTCTGTGGTATGTATGCATATACCACAAATCTGTGTTTGAAAGTCAAGGCAAGTAGATATAGCTAGATGTAATTTATTTCAGTACATACACAAATGTCATGTTTTTATTATTCCCAGCAAGCTCATACATTGAAAAATAAGCATTAAAAATTTTTATTTATTTCTACACAGTAAGAACTTTAAAATAATCCATATCTTTCTTCAGTTGTATAGGAACCAGACAGACTATAATTAATGATATATGTGCTAAAATCTTGTGAGCTTTTCAGACTATATTGTGCATGAAGTTGGGTGGACAGAGAAAGAGAAACAAAAAAGAGTGAGCAAGCAAGAATACAATATTATAATTTTGTTTTTAAGGAAAAAACAGCAGGAAAAATGTAAATTAATGGACAATCATCACTCCAAAGACTCAAAGCACAGAAAGCCACATACAAGCACTCTGCAAATAATGTGATAGGCATCTGCTTAGATCAGATCTCTATTTAAGTCATATGATTTCTCCAACAAAATCCAACAGAAAAAGAAATATTCCATATAAAGATGTAGGGTAAGTATATGCAATGCCATCAAAGACCTTGAAACTGAAGAGCTAAATTTGGAGTGATTATTAGATGTTTTTCATTTATGCTTTTCCTTACCACATTATTTTATTTCATGCAACTCTTCCATCATTTTGAAATGGGAAAATATAGCTTTTAATATTTTTTTTTCATTTAGCAATGCACATTTGAAAGCCAGGATAATAAAGCAGAATAATACACTTTTTAATTTCTTTATTTCAAGCCTTCTCAGTATTTCCTCATTTTACTTTATGCCCTAGTTACTCCCCTGTAAGGCTACTGCAAATCTCTTGCAAAGAGATATATTTCACTCTGTCAAAATAAGAGCCTGAACTCAGAGAAGGCAGGGATTTAGGGTACTCCAGAGTTCACGTCTGGGAAGCTAGTACAGGGTCCTACTAAAGAAGCCCTATTTGTGATGTATGTAAGGACACAGATCTACTAGAGGTGGTCCAGCGTGCCTTGGTCCTGCTTTAGCTCTCCTCCAGCCTCAAGATCCCACAATTACAGGGGTGATCCAACTGAAAACACTGAAAACACACTGAAAATGCCCTTCCTCCCACTACAAATGGTACATTTTGAGCTCATCAGCTACTTTATTCAGCTCACTGTGATCTGGCTCTAGTATTAAACAAGTAATTTGAAGTAATTTGGTTTGGTAACCAAACCTGAATGGCAAAATTCTGCTAGATACTGCAAAAGTCAGGTGCTCCAACTTAGGACAATGCAACTGCTAAGTTTTCGCAGCGGATCTAGTCTTCCATATTTAAGATGAACACAACAAAAAAGTCTTACAGATCACCAAGAAAGCCAAATGGAAATTGGATCATGAAAGAGGTTTCAAATCTCTTTGGAGATTGGTTGTGATCAGGCAATGCAAGAGTTCATGTGTGTATGTGCGTTTAATTAGCAGGGTACACCACAGTTTAAAACTCCTCTTCAAGTAGATCCTATCACAACTGTGAACAAGAGCAAGGATGAATATGCTAAACACATTTAATACAGCTGCTGTCTCTCCTTGTTTCAAAGCTTCTCTTTTTACTCAGGAGCCTCCCATTCTTATTAGTTTCTAATTTGCCCATGGCTGCTACAGTTGATCAGCCTCTCTAGTCCAGATTACCTCTACTGCTGCAAGACCTCTCAAGAAACCCTCTTTTCTACTGCCCAGTGAATTTGTATTAAACAATATAATGAGGTATATTGTAGTAAACAATATAACCAGAATAACAGAGTAATTGGAGATGGAGTTAGGAGAAAAGCTTGCTTTAGTGCTCTTACATTTTAAACAGACAAGAGTTTTATCTTTTTTTTTTTTTTTTAATCACTGCCCTGAATTTCCAGAGCCTTCCTCCCTTCATCTGATCAGCTGGGTAATTTAATTTAGTGTTGAAAAAAAAAATCCAATTGGGTGCTGCTTTGTTCACCTGATTGTATTTTTTCAATGCAGAATGAAACTAACCCACTGAAGAGCTGTGGGAGAGAGTGTAGGGTAGGCAGAATGCAGAAGTTTAAAAGCTGCCTTTATTTTTTCATTCTTCCACTTCAGACACTAAGTAGCTCCCAGTTGTGTTTGTCAAGATAAAATAAAACTGACAAAATGTCAGAATGAGAGAAATAAGGCTGTACATATGTGAAGAAGACAGTCATCAGAGAGAAAAATCAGAATGGACAAAAAGAAAAGATCATGGAATAAAAAGGGACTAATTCTCTTATAATATAAAATAAAAAAAATAAAAAATGTATTGGACTTTGCAAGTTAATGTTTAATAAAACTCTCTCAAGACTAAAAATCGGACTCAAATATTCTTCAAAGTCTTTCATATTGTTAGTAGCAACTGATTTCAGGATTTGAACCTCAGGGCTTTATGAACTCCACAATAATGAAAAAAGTGGTAAGGTCTAAGGTCAAACGCAACTCTCGAAACTTCGTTTTTTAACCTGGCAGACAAAGCAAATAGACAGTCTGTTATAACAAGGATAAGGCCATGCCCATCCAAACACCCCGGTATAGGCAGCGACAGCCTACAGAGATCAGCCTACAGACAGCAGCCAGTGCTCACTGTAGGACAGGTTCGGTCTGGGGTCCGAGCCAGGGACAGGTCTTCATCCCCAGCGGAATGGAAGGAGCTGACGTCAGAGGGTGAGGAACAGCGAAGACCGGCTGCCTCACCACCAGACTCGGCCTCCCACTTAAACTCTAAAATCAGTCAACCCATCCTGCCAGGCTCTGAGCCTAGAATCTTTCCGAAAGAAGGGTTGAGGCCTCTGCACCTGTAAGAAGCCTGATATTTACAGGTGGGACAAGTTAACTCCTTGTGAAAGCGTAGCGCCTAGTAGAAACGTACCTGGTCACACAAGGGAGGCACGAAGCAAGCAAGGGTGCCTGCTAACCAGTGCTGCTGCAAAGGCTGCTCCAGCCGAGCCCCAGATGGCAGCGTCTTCTTGGAGGGAATAGGGCGGCAAGGAGGAACCCATGTGTCAGATGACTAGCACCACAGATGTGTGGGAAAGGATGCTTTTCAGCGTTTGTTTGTTTACCATGCGCCTAACGTTTTTACTGCTGTTGCACAAGGAAAGTTGTCATTCACTTCCTAAGTTCCTCTAGTGCTGTGTCTACTCTTCTGAGAGCAATCAGCAGGAAGAGACTTCGCCCCATATCGCACACTGAGCTCGAAAAGCAAGAAGGTTCACATTAATTTCTGGAAGAAATGTCTGTCAAGACCTGTCAGACCCAATTCTCCACCTGTCTTGAAAATTCCTTTAGCAACAAATTGCCAGAAGTGGACAAGGCATACAGAGGGTACATCACCACATAATTACCTTATTCTTTCTGCTGTTAACAGCAGCCAGAGACTGAATTCTGGCCCTGCTGAAATTTTGGTCTTATTCAAGATGTCCATCCTTATATATTCATATGATAGCTCAGGTCTCAAGATAACATGACACCTTAAGCCTAGGAATACTTACAACAGCTTCAGAGATGTCTGTACTATTGGCTTAATATTACTCTTCTTAATTGCTCTAGTGAGTCAGGCAGTTGAGTGTTCCACCTCTAGAGATACTGCGCATGGGAATACAGCATTTAAAAACGCTACCCCTTGAAAAGCAGAAAGATAATATCAAGTATGAGTATTTACAACTATTTCTTGAAACCTTAAATAGTTGTTCTCTGTTTTTTTTTTTTTTTTCATATCAGTCCATTCATAGTGGAGAGTGTCACTGCTTACCAATTAAGTTCTGTTATCTTGAAACATGCAGGTATCCACTGATCCACATTGAAGACGGGGATTCAGTCACTGTCACTGTCTGTCTGAAGAGGCGTATTTTATTCCTCTGTTGTTTATCCCAGCAAAGATTTCTTCCAGAAAAAGAAAGTAGCAGCATAAATACAAATTTTACAGGACTATAATTTGTAGAAGAAAACTTCCAGAACAAACCTCAAGAATTTGCATTCTGGCAAGTATAAAGACAATGGTCAAGTATTAGAGCAGTACAGAAGACAGGTATTTCTCATGAGTAGATACAAATACTGAGTAATATGTACCACCTGTTAGACCATTGAGTAATGTACAATATCTAACTGAGCACTGTTTCTCTTTTCACATGGATGCTGCAATGTCCTTAGTTAGCTTCATCAGGTTATGAGAATTAAACACTTGTAAATAAATGCAGTAGGTTCCAATCCTAATTTCTTAACCTCTCATAAAACTCATTTAGATTCCAGCTGAAGAATTCTCCATTAGTCATGAGACGTAATAGGCTTATAAATTCATTAATTTTGGATAGGCTTTTTTTTCCTAGTTAATAAACACAGTTTTCAGTTAGCTTCCTGTCTTTCTTTAAGCAGAGAGGAAAGAGCTGGTTCTATTACATTTTGTCTCAATTTAATCCCTTGCTGTTACAAGAAGTGGAAAATGCAATTAAATGCACTTCTGAAACCTTTCCCTAGAGTGCTGTTTACAATACTGCCTGCATTAAGCAGTCCATGTGAGGTGACGCATCTGCTCTTCCATGCCCATGCTAGCGTTAAGAAACTTCTAAAAAAAAATTTTTTTTAGTCAAAGAACAGACATCCAAACAAACAAACAACAATAAAACCAGCCCCCCCTTTTAGTATAAACGATGTTTATCAAGAAGTGGTAATGTCATACATGGATTCCTGACAGGTTTACAAGCAGACCATTATCAAATGAGCCTAAATTTTTGTTCTCCCATTGTTTTCTCCCTCCCACATTACCAAGAGGGCTGCAAACTTCCAGAAGACTTTAGCTGACCCCGTACAAATTTCATATGCTTGCTATCTTTATTCATCCTAAGCAACAAAAAGAAAGCTGATAGCTTTGACATTAGATATGCCCCAAATATGTTATCTCCTCGTGCAAACTGTGTCTAGATAAGCAAGGTGGGATGTGTCTGTATCCCCCTACGTCTGTAGGCTGCTACATCCAAGGTCATCATCTAAGCTCTCTTTTTAGTTAGTCAGGGTAGAACAGGGATTTTTAATGATTGACTCATCTGACCTGTTCCAAGACTTGAACCTTCGGATTAGATGAGTTACAACTATTTGTTGAAGAGTTACGGTCTTAAATTGTCCTACGTTTGCAACTATGCAGTTGAGGCTCCAAAATCACTAGTTGTTTTTGAAAATCTTGGCCTTCTAATTGAAAACTGGTGGAAAACATGGTTTTGACATTCTATTGAGTTATATATCAGTTGCTCAAAGGACTTGAAATGAGAACGATCATAATAATAAAAGATTGCATACAATTAATAAGGTTAAAAATGAGAAAGAAAAAAAACATCAACAGGAAAGCATCACAAATGATCTAGTACACAGTTGTTAACTTGCTAGAAAAATCTTTATCAAAGGCTCTTATAAAAGAAAAATCCTAATTTTTTTTTCTAGGAGAAGTGCTCTTACAGACTGGCAAGTTGTCTACAAATAGAAACAAAGGACAGGAATACACATTCAGTTTCCAGAATGATGGCATATATAAGCAGCTTTACTCCAATCCTGTCCTAGCATCTCTATAACCTGAAATAATCATAAATAATCTGGGAAAAAAATAATTGGGCATAAAAGTTGCAGATGACAAAAAATAATTTCAAAACTTGGCTGTAAAATTTCAAGTGAAAAGACCAAGAAGATTTCATAAGATATGGGGAAGTAGGTAGCAAAATAACACCTGAAACTTAGCATCAGTGAGCAGAAAGTGCCTCATGTGGGAAAGTATAACCATAAAAACATCTGTGTAATTGCAAGCTCTAAGTTTGATATTACTACTCAGAAAAGCGTAACAGTGTCACAGTATATCAGTCCCAAAGATATCGACCCAGTAATCAGGAGAAGTGAGGGAAAATGACAGAACATAAAGAATTATGAAGGAAGGAATTGGAAACAGAGTAGAAGTTTTACTGTCATTATGCTATTGTATAAATCTATGATAAGACCCCATCAATGAATACTGCATGAAATTCTTGTTGCGCTCTCAGAAACTTACAGAGAAACTGGAAAATATACAGATAATGGTGACAACATATTGGCAAAGGTTAGGAAGAGTGGGTGTCTTCTGCTTAGAAAAAACCAGTACAGAAGTGATGGGCTAGGTATCAGTTAAATCATGCATGGCAAGGAAAAGTGACTAAGGAATGACTATTCTTTCACTGTTCCTTGCCATAGAAAACTAGAAGAGCATCTACTGATATCATCATGCAGAGTTTAACACAAACAAAAGAGAAACAACCTTTCACAGAGTGGCTAATTAAGCTGTAGAGCTCATTACAGGAGAAGGTGGTGGAAGTTGTAGCGCAAGAGCTTACCAAACAAGGATTACACAGGGGAAGGAGCCAAAGTGTGGTCAAAACTGAATTTCTGACTTAGTCTCTGGATTTATCTGGAAAGTATAAAAATACACAAAGGAAGAATATTTGCTGTTTTCTTACACATTTTTCCCAAACATCTACTACTGGCTGTCACTGGAGACAAGATACTGGGCTTCCCAGACTCAGGTCCCAGTTAGTACAGTCATTCTCATGTCCTTAAATAGAAATCTAACCTATTTAGAACTTAAGTGGTATCTAACAAGAGTTAAAACCAACAGTTAAGAACTGCTGTGTTATTTAACATTTATCCTCTCAGTCTCCTCATCCAAGTGAGGTGTCTGCCTCATTCTGGTTGGCTGCCTAGGGAAAATTCACTCCCAGAAAAATAATTGTCATAGCCTATGAATAAAAAATGTAGTGTTGTACTGGAAGAGGAAGTGCTTTCTTGAAAAATACGTATTTACCCTAAGAAGTTAGAAATACATTTTCAACAAGATTTCTCTACTGCAGTCTTTAAATTGTTAGGGTCAATATGTTTCTCTGACTGCAGCTTGTTTTGTAGCCAAAAGTGGAATGAGGAAAAAAGTAGAAAATTTAGAATTGTTCATATTTTGTACAGCAGGTTTCTAGTTTTGGTGACAAAATCTGAAAGTTGGAAGTTGGAAGTTTTATCTACAGAGTGACAGCATACTTTTCTGAAGGCGTAATTGTAAGGCACAACCAAACAGTGCAGATCAGTGTCTCTGCTGTGTTGCACTCCCTCCAACATAAATTTGAATATGAATTCAAGTTATAATCATGTGGGATCTGCTACTGGCTTCCAGTAAGAGAGCTAATGGTCATCTTTTTTTTTTTTTTTTTTTTTTTTTTAACAATATAGGAATACACATGCCTGGTCTCCCTGTTTAGCCTTGATCCTTGTTTGGGTTAGGTTGCCCAGAGATATTTAATCCCTGACTGTTACAAGAAGTAGATAAAAGCTATTAAATTTATTTCTGAGGTCTTCCATATCTTTTTGGAAGAAGATGGAGGATTTTTGAAGCAGTCTGAGAGAGCGAAGCTTCTGATCTAGTAGTAGGTAAATATGAAATAAAGGAAGAATCATACCGTACATATTTTTTCCCTGAAGGGACCCATATGCGCAAAATTTCTGCCTTGGAATAGCTGTGTAAAGTGCATTTTTGCTCTCTTTTCTGGCATATAATGTACTTTGATCCATGAAATGTAACAGGGAATTAGGAAGACTGTTCAGGAGGAGGGTTTCTGTGAACCCTTAAGTGTGTTTTCAGGTTTTTCTGCTTTTCAGCCCAGACTTCCTATGTGCGTGAGTCTCTTCTGGTTTTAAGAGAGAAGAAGAAAAAAAAATTACCCCATATGACAGTGCCAATAAGTTTAAAGTATTTTTTGTCTTCTCCTAAATTTCAAATGTCTTTTCCATGTTATAAATTGTTTCAATATTTTGAGAGATGTCGGAATACAAGCCTTCACAACAGCAAGTTAGTGCTGTATCGTAAATTGGATGGGAAATGACACCTCAGAAGACACCCCCACAAGGAGAGGAAACTGTTCAATTTTAAGCTATTGAAAGCATAAGATCGGTAGGAGGTTTTCAGGAAAAATAATTTGGGGTGGGTAGAAAATGAAAGCACAGCAGGGTCATCTATCCTCCTGGCAGTTGAGAAAAGCCTTGCAATATACAGTTCAATTCCCTTCCAATTGTTCAGCTGTCTATATCATTAACCCCGCAGCCAAAAGAGTAAACAGACCAGCAGTTCTAAGACTGCCAGTCAACGCCACGAGGAAATCAGACTCATGTCCCTACAATTATCTCCACTGTTAATGATTTGGAAGAGGAATGTTTTTACAAGTTTGGGTTGCTAGGTCTTGAAGGGAGGAGGATTGGCGATCTTTACCGTGTTCAATTGGACTGGACTCAGATTTGTTCCTTTGCTAGCAACTCTTGCATCTACATTTGATGGGTTTGATTTTAGTTTTATTTTTTTAGCAGACTAAAAGCAGGCAGTTTGTTTTGCTTCTGTTTCTGTGTACCTTTGTGCAATGTACCTGTTGAGGTTCTTTGGTTTCCCTGTTTTTATCACAAGGTAGAACAGTGATAAGAGTGTGCTGATTGCTGTACAGAAAGAGGAAGCCTATAACAGAGCTTTTTCTACAGGAAACATTGTTTGAATAAGGATTAATTGACTCAATCTGTCAACATTTTGGCAAGTGAAAAGAAAAAAAAGAGTAAAGAACACCTCATCATTCCTATATAATAACAGACCGAGAGACCAGAGAGACTCGTTTGTTTGGGATCAAGAGATCCTGGATACAGATATTTACTCTGCAATTTGCAGTCACCTATTGAACAAACAATCATACACCAATTGTCTCACAAGCTATTTTGGAATTATTCCTACAAATAAGATTAAATATGCTCTAGGGATGTTTGTCAGATCATCACCTTGTCACTCTGTACAAATTATTCAAGCTGCTGTTAAGGAATACTTTGTATGGCTAGTGGGAAATCATGAAAAGGTTAGGGAGAAGGCAAGAAAAAAATCCAAACACCTTGCTTTCCTTGCTACATAGACACACATTTTGCTTGGTGTGTGGAAGTTTCCTCCTCCCTCAGGCCTGCAGCCTGACTGTTAAGGCAGTTTTCTGAAGCATGAAAGTGTCAGGCTTGAGACCATCTATATCCCCATTCCCACGGGACTACTGTAACCCCTTGGTACTTAAACTGAGGATAAACCAACCTTTTCTGGTGGTGTTTTAAAAAAATTGTGGCAACTGCAAACAGGTTCTGTGCGGAACTTAATCTCACACACCGCACAGCAGTCATTCCCAGAAAAGCCCTGCAGGGCGCTCAGGCAGAACAGTATCCTGTTTCTGAATTCCTGGCTTAGGCGGGAGTTACAAATGCAGACACACATACAGGAGTTCCCTACCTTGAGTATTTCAATGTAAAAAGTGAGCTTCCTCCATAACTACTCGGGGACTGAGACGGATTTTGCGGGATCAGCAATCTGGGTTTTGGTATGCAGTTCTTTGACTGGATCAAAGTTCAAAGCTTAGATACACCATAACCTTCCCTGGCACCAAGGTCAAACTGACAGGCCCGTAATTCCCCGGATCCTCCTTCTGGCCCTTCCTGTAGGTGGACATCACATTTGCTAACTTAAGCATGAGTCTAGCATGATTAACTGAAGTCATTGGTCTTCTTAGGGATGAGCTTTTATACTTAAGAACAAACCCTAGCAGAAACACAAATGCACATGCTGATTAGTGCTGATTCCATACATATAGATATGTATATATATACATATATATGTACATACACACACGTATATGAGTTTTCAGTTCAACTGACTTAGCTAAAAGACAATGTCCACCAGCCTTCAGGTCAAACATGGAGTTATTTCCAGACTGGGTCAGTTTCTATTTCACTATATTTCTTCATCAGCTGGTAAGTATACCAATACTTGCCCATCTATAACCTTATCTTTTCTTTACAGAACATGCTGTAAGGTCTGTAATTTATTACAGTATTATTTTCTAGACACAGTAAGTTATATTAGTCATCTCATTCACCTGTGAAAGATCATTCAGAAGGTGAAAGATCTTAGAGATATAGCAAGCATTATTCTAACAAATGGTGATGAACAGCACAGTATAAATCATGTTTGTGGGCTGGATGAAATGTTCAGTGGTGAGTCTAAACATCATATATCAGAAGGGAAATTTTGTGAAACACCAAACTTCACTCCACAGGCAAAGTCTTTTCAGACAACCTTTTGTTCCCAGTCTTGTAACTGTCTGATCTGTTCTTGGCCAAAGTAATGTCTTGGTGTTAACCAAATTTGCATCTTTCTGTGTACGTACTTACAGTTTTATGTGCCAACCCCTAATACTTCTGGTTTTTGCTGTTTAGTGATTATTGCCATAAAAATAAGAAAAGGAAATATTGTATTAGTATGACAAACAGAGGGGTTGATTGTCAGTGGCCTCATAGCTTCTGGTCAATTTGAGGAAAGAGTATTATTTTATAACAAAACTTACGCACATAGTATGAATATTCTATATTCATATAATATACATATAATTTTAATATCCTATATTCATAATATAATATGTATATTATATGAGATTTTGAATGTGAATGTGCACTCTGGTCGAAATGCAACTCCACCGAAATCAACAACAAGTTCAGATATGCATTTAGGGAAATATTTATTAACAGCAACTCAGTGGTCTAGTCAAAATACACATTACATATCACAGGGAGATTTGTCTGTAGTGGTTGTGTAGGTCCTGGTTCTATTGCCCCTATCCTGGATATTAGTTTGTGGATGTTTCTGATGTGATATGATTTAACTCCATGCCATTTCAGTCACCACCTGGAGAATTCCCAATTCCAACCTAGCAAGTTAAAAAAAAAGTAAAAAAAGTAAATGCAAATTTTTCACAATTTTATCCATATACTTTAGGCTGAAGTCAGCAGTGAAAAATTGCCAGAACAAAGTACTCTCTTGACTTAATATATTTCTTTTGGCGTGAGGGCTAGCTCAGATATTTCTGTTTCATCGTGTTCTGTGTAGAATCAACTACAGATAGTTAACTTCTTTTTAGTTGTATCTAAATGCTGTGATATCTAAAAAGTCTTGATTGTTATGTGCACTCTAAAATAATTTTATTTCTCTGTGGAGAATTCTAATTCTTGGATAGGAATTTAAAAACTGAAAATCTATCTACAAACCAGACTCTTGCTTTCAAATGTCTTCTTGTAGGTTTACTGGGCTGGTAACTTGGAGCTGCATGTTTTTCTTCCTGGGAAAAGACTACCTTCCCTGTGATGAAATAGGGTCTTCTGTGTTTAAGCTGGCTGTTGAAAGAATTGGTTGCCAGGCATGAACTAGAGTTCTGTCAGGTATAAGTGTGATTTTAAATTAGTTTTCAAGTGATGTCAAAAAATACAGTTTTAAACATGTGGTTTTTTCATGTCTTCTGGGAACAAGTCAATATTTTTCCCATAAAATATATTCTTTATGAATAATGCAATTTTACCTAAACTACATTTATTCCCCCAAATGTCACCATTTTTATGTGATGAAGACACTTTCTTTCTTAACTTTGCTGAGATCTATGGATGAAAAGTAGGATATAAAAGGGAGTGGGAAGGAAACCAAGAGGAATAATTCTGAAGAAAATTTTATGTTTCCTCACAAATCTATGCTAGAAGAGTACAAGCACTAGAACTAATGAAGCCTGTTTTTCTACAGTTTCCTGTCTCATGATTGATTAAATTTGATGCCCCAAAAGGTGCTAGCTCTGATGAAAACATTTCCCTTTGTCGGGGCATTTATTAGGGCTCTCTTCCATCTCCTGATGTGATCTAGACTCTCAGGTGTCTAATATGTGTGCTCATGTTGCTGTTTTTCCCTCAGCTGAGGTACCTTCATTGCTATCAGTTTGCCTATTTGTAGAAAATTTGACATAATGAACTTGCTTGAGACCTCTATTCCTTTGTTAAATTTGACTAAAAAGAACTGATTTTAAAAGCTCTTGGTCCAGGGAGCTCTAACACACACATTTAAACGTGGACACAAATCTTATTTCCCTAGGAAATCAGACAAGGAATATGATTAATAAAATGTGGTTTGATAAGTCAGATCCATTGCAAAATCCTGTGACCAAGACATATACTAAGAGTGGAAGAGGAATTCTTAAGAATTGCTTGTATTTACTGAAAACTCATTAACTCTCATTTCCATTAGTTACAAATAAATCCCTACTGTACTGTTTTTCTTTTCCTGCGATCACATACTTTGGAGGATGAGGACAGGCAGACTCGAGGAAGTTCACATCTGTAATGTGTCTATGTGTTGTTGAAACTAACTCATGTTTGTAGTCTGCTCTGATGAGATCAAAGGGCTTTATTAGCTGCATTACCTTACTGATGAACTTGTCAAGCTTATTATTTGCAAAGACTGACTGTGTATTTTTGCTTATCTTGCTTTTACTACTTGCAGAAAGCTTGGCAACATTTCGAAAAACCCTAGTAATAATACTTTATTAAAGTAAAAGACTTCTGTGTAGGGATTTGCTCTTAGAGGTTATTATGCTGTCACTCAATCGCATCCCCATTTCATTTAATTTCATTTCATTTCATTAAAAAGTATTATAATAGAAGCAAATGTAAAATGCATTCTGCATGTTTATAGTATTAGACTGGTACTTTTAAATCCTGAAGGCCTATTTCATGATCTGTGATATATACACTACTAATTAACTTGATTCATCTGCTTTCAAAGCAATCCTCCCTCACTTGGGAGAGCTTTCACTCTCCAACTTTGTAACACTAGAGTAAATTATTTCCTCGCTGTTCTGTTGTGCTTCAAGCATCCTAAACTCTGCTTCCACACAGAACCTGGATTCAATGGATGCCTACTGTTTGAATCTTTTGTTCTTCTTTATCATTCGCATACAGAGGGGTTTCTCCCGATGAAGTAGGTTCTTCAATGCAGAGGTTTAGTTGAGATAACCCATGCATTCAAGGCTGTGCCCTTTGGAGAAGTCCTTCAGACTGTTTAATGAAGCAAAGAACTGGGAAAGTACTTTGTTCCTGCAGCTTCTTACTCATTCTTCAAAACCGCAGTGTTTAACAACACACTAATGAATCCGGTTTATTGGATGGAAATACAGTACTCTTCATTACAGATGCTTTAACAAATAGTATCAATTAACAGAATGTTGCGGCAACTCAGGATTGTGAGAAATTATTTCCAATTACAAAATTGCACTTGTGCAACTGTCTATTGGATGTTGATAAGTGTGTTGAGATAACCTTTAAAGGGAAATTCTACACTGGAAATGTGGCTGTGTTAAAATGGCAGCTGTTAAGTTAACAGATTTCTTTTTCTGTGCTGAAGTGCAAACAATGCAATACAAATTAATGCAGATTGCTTTTCAGATCCCAGACTGAATTTTTCCAAGAGTGATATTTAGAAAGTATTTCTTTTCACTTCACGCTTGTTGTATACATACATACATTTATATATGTATATATGAGGAAATTACTGATTCATTATAATTTCAGACTCCCTCCATTCAATTTTTGCACTCCTTATTTAAAACTTCACTTTAAAGTGAAACTAACTAGATACAATAACACATTTAACTGAAAGGTTAAAGACTTGGAGATTGTTAGTCTTAAAGTGATACAGTTGAAACACTTTTGAAAGAAAGCAGCTTTGGCATGTATAAAACAGAAGAGAGACATTCTGAATGCATCTGAAAATCCTAGCATGAGGAAAAAAGCATAAGGTTCTACAGGCAAACATTTCTTTTTTCAGTGTTTGGAAAAGGTTATGAAGAAAAACACTAGTCAAACGAAAACACAGCAGTTAGATCCTATCATATACACAGCATGTTAAGTAGATAGTATTAGCAGTTGTTGATTATTTCACTTCAGGAGTTCATTCTCACCATGTCTTTTTAGCAAAACGGATATAGTTACTTGAAGTGTATCATTTCCATGTCAGAGATACTACTTTTCTTTCCTACATTAAAAAAAAAAAAAAAAAACAAGAAAAAAAAAAAAGCCTGGACTATAAAAAAAAAATCTCTTTTCCATAGAGGTTAATAGTATGGTATCTGTATTTATAAACCAGTTTTATTTCAATACTCAGCAATGCTTCCATTCGAGGATACTTGTAGGCATTTGTGTACCTATGCATGTGTATGTAACAGTGCATGCATACGTGTCAGATTTTTCTCAGCAGACTGCAGCAGCTTCTTCACTGTTGCTGGCTGTTGGTCAATTTGGCTATTATCCTCTCTTGTTCTTTCACTTCTTATCTGTGACTGATATGCATGAAGATGGCTGTGAGGTGTTAATCAATAACTGTGAAATGATTAAATATATCTTGTGTGCCTTTTTTTTTTTTTTTTTTTTTCCCAAATTGAAATGCCATAAATTAGTTACCAGGAATAAAACCTGCAGATTGTGATA
>JAVJGG010000008.1:789195-800633 GCA_035590195.1 Aviceda cuculoides
TGAAATTATTAAATATTTGTTGTGTGGCTTTTTTTTTTTTTTTTTTTTTCCCAAATGGAAATGCCATAACTTAGTTACCAGGAAGAAAACCTGCAGATTGTGATAGTCTATCTATCTAGAATTGTATCTTCTCTCTAATCATCAGAAATCTGCAGAAATTTTATAATACAATTTATTTGAAGGCTCATTACTTTTTTATGTGGCCAGTAGCTAGATTATCTGTCAATACTTATGTAGAATTGTCTGCTGTAATGCATATCCAAATGAAGGATCACTTCTTTTTTTGAGTTTTAACAGGTGTTTGAATTAAATGATATAATATAGCAGTGAGTGAGTTCTGTGTGTTGCTTATTAAAACTGAAACAGTAAAAGTAACAAGAACTTTTTTAAACATTCTGCATTATAATATAAAAATATGCAAACATATATGTAATGAAATATAAAAAATATATTTCACCTATTAAAAAGAAGAAGCTGACTATGCTTTGAAAGAACAGTCCCTGAAGAAGACAAAAGTACAGTACACCCCACTTCTTGGGTATCCTCTGCTTGCGTAGCTCCTTTGAGGACTACCTGTGCAAGCTTGCTCCAAAGAGCAGACAATACACTAGCTGCCTAGAAGGACTCTAAAGAACTCAAATGCTGTTATCTTTCCGTGATTGCTTCTGAAGCTTTCTTGATGAACGTTATACGAGGACAGTGAGGCTATACTAGCTACCTTTTAAGTTTCTCAGTCTGCCTTATAAGCCGTGCTAAGATTTGTCCATGCCTAATCAGTTTGTCACTTTAAGAATCGAGTAAAGCAGATATAATCCTCTGTGCTTGGATGCAGATATTCTGCTTTAAAAATGCCCAGACTAGTGAAGAGTTGTTTTGTTTTGAGAAGCAGGAATCTCGCAGTTCAAAAAGCAAAATATCTTGTATTTGTAAAAGACAACCTCATGTCAGTAGAATTCTGTCTATTTTTCCTGGGGTAACTGTGTTCTCCCCAGTGCTGGATTGTTACATCCCCACATATATAAATGCTTCCTATCAGTACACTTAAGCCAGACAGATATTAAGCTTTCAACACTCCCATGCAATTTTGTTACCTGCCTGCCGTACTTTTTTAGAGGGCCATTAAAATTCCTTACCAGTACTGTTTAAGAGCTCCTGATATGTTAACCTTCACCCTGTTGAATAATAATAATTAATTTCTACTCTTTGTTTTCCGCTTCTTAGCTAGCTTCTGATCCGTGACTGTTTTTTACTTCTCATCAAATGAGTACTCAATTCCTCAAAAAAATCTCAGGGGAAACTTTGTCATCATCTTTAGAAAGTCTAAATCAATTGTAAGTGCTGTATTTTACTTCAGTGTATCTGACTAATTCATGTGCAGAAACTTTTTAAGAAGCTAAAAAGCTGGTAATATGCTTCCATTAACAATGACAAACAAAACAAAACTAAACCGAAAACAAAATCCATCAGGCATTACCTCAGCACTGGTATAATGTCAACAAGTGTTGCTTTCTGCTTTTTCTAAAGTATAAATATACTCTTGGAAGTTGAAAGACCATAAGTAGGTAAGGATCTGTATTCTCATTTTCCCCTCTTCCCTGGTCTTTATGAAAATCTCTCGTCATTATCTATGTGTTTTTTGTCTCTGTTTAGATTTATGACTAGCTTTAGATGACTTTGTAAATATTCTGCAAACTGTAAATGAAGAATGAGCCCTCCCTGAGGAATATTATTTCCTTCTGGATTATATCGATGGAAGTTACTGTAGAGTTTTGGTGACTGTAGACAATGACTGCATAAAGCTCAGCTTAGTGTCATGGCAGAAATGTTAGCCCAGGAACCTCCACAGGTTTATTTTCTATTTTCAAGCATCCCAATGGTAAGATTTTTAGATGGCTGAGTCATTGATGATGTGATTCATCTTGCTAAACCTTATATATCTAAAAAGTAGACAGATACTTTTGAATCAGTCATCCAGACTCTCTTTACAACTGATGAAGACAAATAAAAAAGGCTACTTTGAGAGAATTATTAATCTCATTTAAAAGTAAACATTTAAAATGCATCACATAAATCATGCCCTAAAAATGCCTCTTCATTTTCTTTGGCTATAGTACAGGCTCAGACAACTAGCTTAGGTGTAGACAATTAAATGGTAGATCCCTAGAAATACAACAAATGAAACCCACAGCAGACATCTCGTAACACTGGTGAGTGGGCAAATCATGTCTTCCCTCCATGGGGCAATTCTGAGAAAACAGACCTGTGTATAAGAAAATAAAGCTTATTTTAGTTAAAGTGAATTTGGATTCTGAAACAACCATCAAAAAATATTTAAAGATGGAATATGAGATATGCATGTACTCAATTTTCTATGTACAATATAATGCAAAGTAAGAAAAAAAGGAAATTTCAGATAGTCTGTTGTTAAATGATCTGCATTCTCTAAGTTATTATTGCTCTCTGCCCTAATCTTTTCAACACTGGTACTAACAAATGCTACTCACGGTGAAAGTAAGCTTTATTCAGCATACAGTAAATGCACATATTTAATCCTCAGCCTGAGATAGTCATTCGGTAACATGTGTTTTATGGAGATGGTTTCAGAGAAAAAAACACTGTGCACACAGAACTGATGACATACACTGCACAGAAGGGCCAAAAAGCTAAGGTTCTCTGTACGTACTTACATCCACTAATTCAATTCATTTCATATAGTCACCTATGTAACTCGGATTGGAGCTTTTTATATTTCTTTTTTTTCCCTCATAATTGTTAACTTTATGCTTTAATTTTGTCTTAGTATTTTTTCTTATACACTATTTTATGACCGTCAAGTTCTAGTGCACCTTTCAACACTATCACCTAGACAGTGATAGTGAGCTGTGCAATATGTCAGAGTATCAGAAATGTTATTCTGCCCCAACGATACTTTTTTGACTGATTTAGAGCATAAACCTCACTAAAAGTCTGTAATCATGTCACCAAGTCATAGCTCGAGTGTTTCTTCTTTTATCACTCTAGGTAACATCAATAAGTAAAATCATTGCAATGTGTCTTCTTGATAATTTTTTAATTTTCTTTTATTTTCTGAGCTTTTGTAGAGCTACAAAATGATTCTGCCCAGATAAGTATGTTGAGATATGATTCGGGCTGGCAGTTCCATCACTTCTGTCTGCTAAAAGTGAGGCACCTGGCCCAAGTTGGTAACCAAAGCTCCTTCTTTTGCCAGCGGGGAGAGAAATTGCTTCCCAACCCAGATTCATCCCAACTATCTTAGGCACTGAGTATTGGATGGGGTAAATCTTTCACCTGGAAGTGCCTCTCTCCCTCTGTTGGCGGCGGAGTCTAGATGACTAGCTCTGACTTAAAAAACTACCACTGATGATTCCCACTCCATACGATTATTTAAACTGTACTTTAAACAAAAAATATCTTGTTACTTTCTCATATCTTTCCCTCCCAGTCCTCCTTTATTGTTCCAAACTGACAGACTATTCAATTCTTTACCACCAGATCTAAGCCTATCTCCCTTATAACTATACAATGCAACTCTATTTAATTAAGCTATGTTGATCAATAGTAACATTACAAAAATTTCAAAATATGTATGTGAAAAATATTTTTAGACTAAACTGTGCATTCCAGTACTAATGAGATTTTAACCACCTTTTCATTCTATTTTACTTAATTTTTTAGTCAACCTAGTTTTCATCATCTTTTTCCTCAGTTGAACATAAATGTTTAATAAACCAAAGTTAAAATGTACTAAGGAACAGTTAACATAAATTTTGAGCAACCACCTTAGAAGTACAGCACTCAAAAATGTAATAGTGTTATATCATTTAAGAAAAAGTATTTGAGTTTTCAATTTTTCATGGCATTTCACAATGCTGATATTAAGTGATTGCTTCTAAAATATGTGTTTTGACAAAAGTAATTAAAGTGTGGACATTTTGAGTTATTCTGATATTTGAAACTAAAGATTGTCTGTGTTATTACTTCTCATCCATCAATTGTTTCATTCACAGTGACCTTAAAGTTACTCTGGCGTAGTCACCTTGAAGGTGAATTCTAAAACTTTGATTAGCAGCCTGTGCTTTTTTTTTTCTCTGCCACTCTTTTGGCAGGTAAACTAACATGGAGACATTACTCTTTTAGAGGTTGTTAGAAAAATCTGGCAGAGATTTGATTCTTTAATGAAAGGTAACATTCCTGAAGGGTAGAAAGGAAACAAACTGGGAAAAATAGATGCTAGATTTCTTTAGAAAACAACACCCAGATGCATTCTCAAGTAAAAAAATATTTTGGATTAACATAAAATCTAAGTACTATGTCTAACTTTTTCAGATCATATTGTATGTTAATTGCCTATTTTTATTTCATTTTCTGATTTGTCCATCAAAATATGATTCAGGTGCCAAGCATTTAATTATTACTTGGCATCATAAATATGCAGACATCTCCTTTTCCTTTCTGTTCCAATGTCTTAGCCTTTTTTTCTTGTGTTCTCTTTATTTTTGCTTTGTTACAGGAATGCCTCTAAAAAAAAGTACATTTTATATTTGTGTGCAGGCATGTTAAGGATGTGGGCTGATTCATTTCTGTGGGAACTAATTCAATATTTGAGACCTTGCTATAGAAAATTATCTGATACTTTTCTTCACCTGAACTCTCAAACTAATCTCTGCCAGCTTTAGGTTCCTCTATATCACATAGCCCTTATGGGTCCCTGGTGAAGCCTAGTTCAGAAAGGATTTTGAAGTTCAGAAACATCAGCAGGAGCTGTTACTGTTCTTTGATGGATGGAAAATTGTAGAATTCTAAATTCTAAATTTTGAATTCTAATTGCCTCAATTCTAGATTAAATTAACTACAGCTTTCTGAGCCAAGCAGTTTATACTTCAGCTTGAGTGCTTCTATTTGTCAAATAAAAGCTTTAAAATAATAATTACAAACGTCAAAGTACAGGCAAACACAAACACATCCTGAAAAGCTATCTCGGTCTACCTCCATCGGAAGCAATTGGGAAGCCCCTGATGTTTCCTAGTGACTCTGAAAAATGAACTGCTGCGCTGTACTCTCAGTGAAGCAACCTGAAGAAGGCTGTTGGACACTCCTAAATCCTTTCTTTATGTGGTTAGCAGATACTTTATAAATTACATTCATTGTCTCTGAACATCTGAAAAATAGTTGTCAAGGTAAGCAACAATTTTCTTTGTGATACAGAAATGCAAGTGGTAACAAATGTTTTAATTAACACCATCCCTTCTGCTAACTGCAGGGTCCATCCATTCCACCTTTAACCACCAAAATGAGAAAACTTGAAATTCCTGTTGAAAAATGTCTCTGCAGTAAAGAAAGAACAGTTTGTCCTTGAAAGAGTTTACTGCAATACTCTTGAACTATATTCAGCATGTCAGCAGTTTCTTTCTATACTCTCCCAGTACCCTTAGCCTCTCATAATCCTACCCGTTTGTACCCTCTTCTATTTTCAGTTCCTTAATACATTAAAGGAGGTTGTTCTGCCATCTACAGTCCTTTACAAATCCAGCTGACTCCAGCTTTCTCCTGTAACCACCTTCCTTAGGACGATTGTGTCCATGAGTTCCACAGTTTACCACAATCTTAGGAAGTGATAACAAGAAAATACATATTTGTGTCCTGCAAAAGAACACAGAAAAAAACAACAGGTTTTACTTTGTCAGCTCTCATTTCATCTGTGTGGTTTTCCAACAGTCCTGAACTCTTTCACGTTCTGAAAATGTCTTTGACTTTTCTAGCAATCTTGGAGAGAGAAAAAAAAAAATTTCAAACTGTGCCAGCCCAAAATCCGTCTCCTGTAACACAAGTTTCCTTGGCTCAAGCAAGTGTTAGCAAACTCCATAGGTTATCAGCACATAAATACCTCTTACCTAAAATGATCAAATGTCTGATTCACCCCCAAAAATGTAGAAGAACCTCCTTCCAAGATTGGAATGTCTCAAAACATCACTTTTTTTTTTTTTTTTAAATAAATGACAACATATAAATATGGGGTAGATGTTGGTCTGTTGGTCACAATAACTAATCCATTAAAATCCTTGTTAAAAAAGTAAACACCCAAACCCACTGTTGACAAACTGTCAATAAAACCAGAACAACTTCCTCCTTCAGGTGTGCAGTATAAATGGTCATAGAAAGGCTCTCTGTAACATGCAGATTGGGTGCAATCCACAGCACATCCCATGTCCTATGTTTACCATTACCCAGACTTTCTAGAGGATATTCTGGCTGTCACCTCCTTGCCTACACAACTGACTCATGAGAGTCGAGCACAGATACCTTTTTTTCCAGGTCCCACAGTTTATAGAGTTATGCAGTTTTGCTTCATACATCAACAACCTGCTGCCTCAGAAAGAAATATAATCTATGTTAATGGCAGCCAAAAAAATGTAAGTAGATTTAAAGAGAGGATTAGGAAAAGTTATGGACATTAGGCCCATCAGTAGCTGTTAAACACAATGAATGAAATGCAATCTGCCTCCACAAGTTCCAGGAAACTGGGAAGTTTTAAGGGGAAAAGAATCACTCTACACCTGTTCTTACAATTTTTCCTTCAGCACAAGAAAGTGGAAAGTATTTGAGACAGGATGTTGGCTTGAATGGACTTTTGAATTGATGGATTAGAGAAATTTATATATGTTACATATAAACAGTTTTCAAAGTCCCATAATAAATACCAGATGGCATAAATCAAAAGAAAAGATCCCTTGAACCCCCAAAAGGAGTACTATATTGTCTCATGATTCCTCTGGATCTTAATTCTTTCCCACCAGAAAATGAAATACTATCTATAGAAGTCTACATCAGGATAGGAAGGAAGTTCAAATGTGTCCCATGTGATTCAAAGACGTGCCAGTTACCTTCCGTCGTTATTACCCAGAGTCCAGAGATGTCTTCCACCTTTTCAAGTTTTCCTGCACATGAGATACTGCTCTTCAGCTGGAGAGTCTACCATGCTGATGACTGCTCACCTGTGTTAACTACCATTTCCAATGTTAATTTTTTTTCCTTTCATTTCCTTTCCAATTTTCCTTTGATTTTAATGCAGTAGCTTCCCAAGTACTCATGCTCAGGAATCCACCAGAAGTTGTCATGCTCCAACCCGAAGCATAATAATTTCCCATTTCCCTCTTCTTCTAACACACTCCTGAACCTTCTTACTGATTTACAGTCACTCCTCTCTCTAAAAATAAAGTCTATTTCACTCAAAAGGGAGCCATCATTGTTTAACTAAAACTGCTGTGAATCTTCTGATGCTAAGAGTTTTCTGTGATTGTGCTAAAGATCCTGTGTCAAAACTTCCTTCTTCCCCCACTTCCCAAATTTATTTCCTGATTCAGAGTAGACCCCCCCTGTAAATCCAAGGCACCACAGGAACAATATTTATAACCTCAATTCCAGATCCACTTGGTCCAAATACTCCATGTAAATATTTATTTATTCACATCAAGGGTGCTCAATGAAATCTTTTTCTTCTGACTTACCTCCTGAATATGTAGCCATGTGAGAAGCAGGAGGAAATGGTATCTTGACCTTCTTGGTAGCATGAACTAGAATCCAGGACGTCAGACTTTAAATATCAAGTTTCACAAGTAACACCACATACCTTCTTTGTTGCTTCAAGGCAGCACTCAGTAATTCAGATCTTCACGTAGCATATCTATGTGATTTCCTCAGAGGAGGAATGTGATTTCCTTAGAGACTACATTTGCCTTTATTCCACATTTGCCTGTATTCCACATTTGCCTATATTCGTGAGTGAAAATATTTAGGTACATATTCAAAGGAAATTAAATATATCTTCTCTCCCCAGTATCCCTTATCCATCATTGTCTCACAGGAATTTAAAGTTTCAAAGCAAGAAAAAAATGAAAGAGCACAAAATGTAATACTTAAAGTAATACACAGTCCATTACTCATTTACTTTTCTGCATGTCGGAAGAACCTACATTTTTAGAGTTAGCCAAGGTGAAGTTGCAGATCTAGATTTTTGTTTGAATGGCATTTTAGTTAATAAATAGATGCTTAGTGGTGGGAATTTAAGATAACCCGGAGGTTATAAGCAGCTATTTGGTAATTCTGCTGTGCTTAAAAACTAATACAAAGGACCTCTATGTGGGCAGTGATCTTGAAGAAAGGCTGTTTGGGCCCAAAATATTATTAACCTACACTTACAGATTTTTTCTAAGTGCACATTATGCTGTTAAGCTTTTGAAAAACTGAAATGAAGGGAATTTATTTTGTAAAAAATGAATGCATTTTGTGAACCACCTGTTCACACATTGAAAAATGATATTATGCAGCAATTGCGTTCAGAAATTCAGGTCATGTGGTCAGGCCCTGAATTAATTATCTGATCAAGACTGATTGGGGTGAGACCAAATAATTACTCATTAACATTCAGCAGCACTGTCAGGCTGCATATTGCATGTTACAGTGTATGCTGCCCTTTTTCATTTTACTCAGTCTCCTTTTTGGGTTACACCACATTGTTCTGCATGACTGGCAAATGAAATTGGAAACAGGGAAAGAGAAGTTTGGAGAATAAAGCAGACATGACTTTATATAAAAAAATGTGCTTTACACAGTTTTGCTTATTGAATGATCAAACTGCCTAGGAACTATTTCTATAAATCTGCCACATACTGATCTCTCTGGGAAGCCAGTAGGAATTCCAGGCATAGAGAGCTTGCAGCATTATACATTAATTTGTTCAAATTCTTCAAAACTTGTGTTCAGTGTTTAAGTGATCCAGTTTGTAACTGGTTGAACTGTAAAGTAATATTTCCTCTTACCCTATAGGCTTGTAACACATTTTGTCCGAGCAGCTCAGTACTGTATTTCAGTAGCCATGCCGTTTAGCACTGCATGGGGCAATGCTCACATTCTTGGACATGTGGAAGAGGAACAGGCAGCTCCAGCTGCCCCCAGGCCCGTTCTGAACACCACACTCCATAACGCTGCGCTGTGCTACGCTAGGATAAGCACAATGGCATCTTAGAAGAGTGATACACGGAATCTGCTTCAAGGTCCTGTACCTTATGCAGAAAGTACAGTAGAGTTAAGCTGCAACATTCTCCAAACCTCTGTCCGTATGGCTATGCCTAAACTAGTAAATTGAGTATACCCAGGACTCCAGTCTCCCGATGAGGCCAAGGGGAGCAGAACAGCTGCATCCATGCTATTAAATTACTCGCTCCCCAAAACAGGGTGTCCACACCGGGAATGCGCCTAAAGGCACATTAGGCTTCTGTCCTGTGATAACTCCAGGACTTTGCTGGAGATACATTTTGGAGAATACTGGTGGACATGAGCCACAACAATGCCAAGGGTCATTTAAAAACCTTAACTATATAGACACTAAAATTCCAGAGCTTGTGAATGTTAACTGGTCCTAACTCAATAACATAGACATGGCTGTGTTCTCCTACAATAAGGAACCAGAAAATAGTTAAGTATACCTCAACTACATTCACAGGAATAATGGCATAATTTTGCCCTGCCTGACATAAAAAAAAATCTTTACCCATCAAACCCGTAATAATGTTCTGCACTTCATAATCTATCACAGATGCCAAGAAATCAGTCTCGTTATTTATATAAACTGTGATTTTACAACATTATTTATTACCCTATAGGTTCTAAAAGAACTTTTGGAAGGACCGTACTTACATGTTCGTGTTTTCAAAAGCAAACCAGAAAATCCTCTAGACTGGTAACTTCTTAAAATATCCCTTGCTTGATCTGAAAATGCCATCTGTAGCAATCCCCACACTTAAGTGCAGCTTGTAGAGGCAGAATCCAAACAAAAATCTTTGATGTTGTTTCACAAGTCAAATGATAAACCAGAAGATTTTATTTTATACAAGATTTGTTAAGGAATCTGGCTGAGTTTCTCCTCTTGGAAACCATCACTGGTCAGGGGGATCCACTGCTAAATTCACCATGTATTTCAAGCCCCTGAACCTGAAAAGCACTTCAGCATTACCCACTTTAGGGATTCTACATGTTTTGGGTTATGTTGTTCTTTCGATATGAATCATGCTTTTGAAGAAAATTTCCCAGTCATCCTCACTTCTTTTGCTTCACTTTGCAGTGTGGAACAATATTAGGGCACATGAACTGTATTTGTACCAGACGAAACTAAACCAGAAGTGCTACTCCAGGAGCTCACTTAATAGCCTCCACCTGGTCAGGCTGTCGGCACACTAGACCTAGTCCAAAGAAACAAAACTTCTTAAATATGTATCACAAGAGCACCACGTCCTCAGCACCAATCATTGCAACTGAGTCTACTCTTACTCGTGCAACCCTACCTGCTAGTAGGCATCGTCTTCCTTACCCTTTGATTATTTTATCTTTTTAAGTATGGAAACGCGTCTTCTAGTTATTTAGAATTTGGAAAATAGGATAAACAAGTCAGATTTCTCTGGTAGCTTAAATGCACCTTTCCCAGGTTACCATCAGTGGTAGATATCTTTGAGTTTATAGTTCAATTTTTCAGGAAGTACATGAACAATATAATCAAACAGACCCGCAAGTATTAGGGTACATTTTACTTGAAGCTTCTCAGTACAATACTCTTGTTTACAAGAACACGAAGCACATAAGCAAGATCAAAATAATAAAATCTGCTTGTGCTCCTCTGTCTCTTTTCTCTAGCCAACCTGAAGCGCTGTGGGGCTGGGGAGTCCTGCCTTCTGGGGAGAATCACGAGCCTCTGCTCTGCTTTCGTCCTCAACGTGCGGTCTTTCTGCAGCAGCCCGTCTTCTCCGATCGTGCATATGGAACCAGTCTCTCCTACCTTTGCCACAGAAGTCTGCCGATCTACTGCAAAACGCTCCTGCGTCTCATGCGCACCCGTGAGCCTCCCGCTGTTCACAACCCTCTCGCAGATTTTTGTGGCTTCCGTGGATTTTGGTAGCTTTCTATTCTTTTGCAACTTTGCAGGAAAACGTTGTTTGCAGAGATCTCATCTGAGAAGGACATGCGGGGTCCCGTGCTGATCGTTATAGACCCCCTCAGCTGATGGCCCACGGTGCCCAGCTCGGGGAGGGGTTGGCGGGGTCCATTCCCGCGGAGTCTGCCTCGGAGTCAGGCAGACGGAACGGCAGCGCCTGTGGCCTGGCTGGAGCTGCCCAGCCCAAAACCCGCGGCAAGACTTCCAGGCTCCGAGTCCTGATTTCGCAGCATAAAATCTGGAAGTGCTGGCACTTCTCACCTAAACGGGGTTTCATGGGGGCTTCCAGAAACCCTGCTGATTTATGGGGTGTCATTTTTAATAATAAGCCCAGGAAATTCCAGAGGAGTAGAAGAATACTAAGGTAGCACCAATGTCTTTGGAATTGCCTGACCAGCTAGAGCACAGTCATTCTGGCAGCATCCCAGTTCAAGGG
>JAVJGG010000008.1:802924-816345 GCA_035590195.1 Aviceda cuculoides
AGGAAGAAGTTCTTCCCTGTGAGGGTGGTGAGGCCCTGGCACAGGCTGCCCAGAGAGGCTGTGGCTGCCCCATTCCCGGCAGTGCTCAAGGCCAGGTTGGATGGGGCTTGGAGCAACCTGGTCCGGTGGAAGGTGCCTGCCCGTGGCAGGGGGCTTGGAACGAGATGGTCTTTAAGGTCCCTTCCAACCCAAACCATTCCATAATTCTATGGTTCTATGAAAACCATTTTAGAGGTCCTTGTCCTACCCTTGCACAGGCAAGCTCACCTCCCACTACTCATTACCCTCCCAAACAGCACCACATGGTCTATTCTACAAATGGGATCAGTGAAAACAGGTCCCTGTGTGAAAACAGCAGGGTTCGAAAAACAACTACTGTGCTCATCGAAGGTCACTTCACCAGTCTGCGTTAGAACACAGGCACACAAACAGTTGAACGAGTACATCTGAGAGGGCAGCAACGTGCGGTGAGGCAAAAGGCTGTGGTGGGAACTCTCACTACAGATTTGCCTTCAAAGCAATTCTAATGAGGAACTGCATCCTGGAAAGTAATTTTGTAGAGTCACACTGAGCACTGCTGCGAGACAAATAGTAGCACATTAGTTAAAATAATTTGTTTACGTTCCCTAAAATCAATGGAAATTTAAGATTTTCTCTCTAAAAGCACAGAGGGAAGGCAAATAAAATAACTTGCTGACGTTATCTCTATTAGATTGTGATCACTTTAACATACGTCAGATATGGAGCCTAAACTACCTACTGCTGTCCCACTGAGAGGCTGTCACGGTTTCTGAAAATACATGCCCTCAGCTGAAAAATCACATATGCTCTCAGCAGAGATGGTCCCCCACACACACCTTTATTTATTGGACCTATCTGGTTTAAATTGATTTTGCTATCTTTTTGTTCAGAGAAGGCTAAAAAAAGGGCTAAGGAATTCACATATCTTACACTATGCTGCAACAGAGTTTATATGGCAATCCTTCATTGTGAAAGGATGCAGGCTTTACAAAATCAGAAGTCTTAGCTACAATGGAAGTTATCTCTTAAAAAAACAACATCAGCAGTTTTAGACTAGATAAGAACTCAGATAGGAAACCGCATACCCTGGCTGATAGCAGCAAATGTCTGAGTCTCTGAGACAGGTGACGAGGCAGGGAAGGGTGAGTAAACTTTCCTCCTGATCCTATTCCCTGCTGTTGTTGCCACAGCCATCTCTGCTCGCTTCCCATGTCCATTCCCCAGGCATATTTCTCCTCTCAAGCAGCCTTTCACACTCCCATCACCCCCTGGAAAACGAGAACCATGCCTCTTCCTGCAGGTGTGGGAGCAAGTGGCTTTCTCCCTGGCTTTGCGCTCTAGCAACCGCTGCTGCTTCCCCATCTGCTGCTCTTCTTTCGTGTCTCCAAGCAGCTGTAAGTAAAGCCACTGCATTCAGTTCACATTCCAGGTTTTTCTTAGCAACCACTAAGGCTAAACAAGAAAATCTTTTAATGAAAACTGAGATTCTGCAGTCACTGCACCAGTACTAGATGTATGCCTGATAGACGTGAATTAGACCCATCCAAGGGTCTAGTCAAACCACGGTCGGCACGAACTGAGCAAGAGGAAAAACAGATTATTAGGAATTTTCTAGCAAAGCAGACTTTTTCTTTTGTCGAGAAATGTTGATTTCCTGAAACTAAAAGGCGAGTTTTCGGGGGGAGGTAAGCAGCCAGCTCATTGCAGTTGTGTCCTGGCTGGGAATCTGAGCAACATAAGAGCCTCGGGTACAGTCCTTTTGCTCCCTGGCAGCCTGGGAGATGTAGTGCTCTGAGCCGCTCTTCAGACCCTCAGTTTCCCACCCCAACCACCTATCACTACAATACTACCAGGAATAGGCAAGAATGTAAGTTATGGGGGTTTATGAGGTGAGATTTAGCCATTTTATTACTTACAGGTCAGAAATAGCTGAATGCCACTGGGCTATCATAACTTTTCTAGTAGTTAAACATTAAAAGGTTAATCTCAAGACTACAAATCCATAGGGTCTGGGTTGATAACTTTAGGAATTTTAATAGAAGAATTGTGTGAGAAAGTCCGTTTAAAAGCACTCATTACTGGTATGCATAAAAGAAGTGCAATATGGTTTTTTCATGAATGTTTTTACCATCTCTGCCACTCAAAATGTAATAGTATTTGTGTTCATAGTGTACTGGAGTCTCAGGGCCACATTTTCAAGCAAGAACACATATTTTTGCCTGTGTCATTCTGTGCCTGATCTCACAAGTTATAGAAGTGAAAGCTGAAATCCTATTTTACTAGGAGGAATATAAAATACCATTTGAACACATAAACTTGTTTGTTTGCATAAGCAATTGATAATTCAGCAAAAGAAAGAAAGGAAAATGCAAGTCATTGAACTAAAGAATTAAAGAGTCTAGAAGAGCCTATAAGAGAGAGATCCCTTGACTGCGCCAGTGCTTTTGACAAAACAGACGAAAATACTTCTATCAATAATCTACTGATTAGCGCTCACCGAATATATTTTAACAGGATAGACCATAGCAGCCCCAAAGGAAGTGTAATGATCAATTGTGGCAATAATCCACAAATTAAAGATCTCTAATAGCATGCATTCACTTGATAGACTGCAAGGGTTTTTGAAAGAATGTTGCATTCTATCATGCCAATGATCCATGGATTAAGGGCTCACATTTATATAGCACACTGTAATGGCTTTGAGGGAGCCATTAGGGTCTATCATGTCAACGATCCATGAATAATGAGAGTTGTTGGAGAAGTATCTTTCAGTCCATGCTGCAGTGCTTCAAGGATGTATCAACGCGGCTTAAGGTTTAGCTAGCATAATATACTTTGTGTAGCACTTTCTACACTTGTATTTACACAATGAATAATCACAGTATAGAAAGCATATGAAGGCAAAAGGAAGAAGTGCTGCTTAAAGGGGAAAATAATGTTTTATTTTACTTCAGTGCCTGAGATCAATTTCTGGCAGCAATAATCTCTTATTCCCTGCTTGGTGCTAATTCATATGGTGTTCATAATATCACTATAATCAAAAGCATGTAGGCTACAGGCAGCCTTTGCAGCATGACAGTAATCAAGGATGTCATCAAGGTGGAATCAGCAGAGTTGTGAGGGTCTAGGTAACCTCATAATAATGACTTAAACAGGGACTGTTTAGTGTTATGTGAACCCGGTTGTATTTTAACTTGAAATATTCTGATGGCACTTGATGATCCTAGGGGTATGCGTAACTGTAGGTGTGACAAGCTTTCTGACCAAGTCCTTCTCAAAACATCATGTCTGCACATGGATTTAAAAGTCATAATTAAATAAATCTTTTAAAATAAATCTTTAAAATAAATCTTTAAAATAAATCTTCATCAAATACAAGCTCTTCCCACAGGTGTCCAAATCTTGGAAAACTCCAAAGTTCATAATTTTGAGCATGGCTGAAGAAATGTGAGAAAAAAATACTTTCTATATTAAGAATATTTTCTGAAAATGGCTATAATAATGTGGTTCAGTGCACAGTTTATGAAGATACTCGTCTTAAGATTCTTCATCCACCCCAAGTTGCCTCTTCCTTGGCAATGACCTCCTCCAGCTCAGGACCTCCTCAAAGACAAAACAAACTCTTGGCCCTGAGAACATGTAGAGGGGGAGGAGGGAGACGTGCCCTGCCCATGCACGGTTTGGAAACACCATCCTGCTGTCCTGTTTCTCAGTGACTGGATGTCCCAATGCCTATGGATGCTCTTGGGAAAGAAGGGACATCTTTTCTGCAGGATACAGGTGGGGGAGGAAAGGGGACAGGAGGGAGCAGCTATAAGCAGCATTCCCATCCCCGCATTTTGCCACATCCAACCCTTCTGGCAGGAAAAGAAGCAGAGGACGCGTTCCCTGCTGTGGCCAGTGCCTTTACAGGTTACTGCAGTCTGGCGGCAGTCGTGTACGGACCACTGCAGCCCACCGGACCGCGGCGCTGGGAGCCAGCCACCGCAGCTGCTCGGTTTGGACCAGATTTGAGGGTATCTTCTTCAGGCGGCGTATAAGGAAGTTTGAGCAGAGACCAAACAAGATGTAATGCAAGTGTTGGCAAATTCACCAGCACAGCATGTAGCGACTCCTGCAGTCATTCAGTCTTCAAGCTCCATTCAGAGCAGTGGAAATTCCTCCCATTCCCATCATAGGGTTGGTTTTATTTCCAGATGGAAAGTTATAGTTACAGCTCCAGAGGAGCTCGGCCTCTCTTTTGGTCAGGATTGGGAAACAGGAGACAACTTCAGCCAGTCTTTCTGGTGGACATCCCATGTACTCTCTGCCAATAGTTGCAAAAAACAAAATTATACCTCTGGCTAGCCAACTGCCTCACTTTTCTCCCTCATCTTTGTAGCTTGATTTCTCATTCCCTCCAGGGCAGACGGACCAGATGCAGCGGTATCACTATATGCTCTAAAGCTAATGAACTGCACACAGAGCCGAGAATTTGGCCAGGTGACAGAACCTCATACAAGGATTTGCTTTCCCTCCACTCCGCAACACATCTTTTTTTTCCTTCTTATTCATATTTAAATGGAAAGGCATCACAGCCAATGCCTTGAAATGCTGTTAAAATAAGCCCTGGTTTTGTGCTACCCAAAGTAATTCAAATGAAGTATATGATTGTTTATGGGTTAAAGAAAGACTTAAACAATTTCCCTGTATTTAGAATGGCTTTTTGTTATTGTTTCACATATTCATTTCTCTTTTTCAAATTATTTCTGCTGAAGTAGCAGCCTTTCTCTTCAGTCCTTGTCTGCTTTACCAGTTTGATCTTAAGTAAAGCCACAGCACTGAATTTGCGCTTCTACAGATTGTTTCCATGGTTAGGACTGTGAAGTCATAAATACAGGATTGTGGATTCATCGCACTACCAAGCTGAGATGTGGGGTAATGAGGGAGAACAATCCTGTTCAGGCACCAATATCTTCAGCAATATCTAGTGCAATGTAGAATATTACAAGCAGAGAAAATTGCTTTTTGTGCAGGTATCTCTTTTCAAAGAAGCCTAATTGATATCTATAATCACAGAACATATGAATTGCAGAAAACCTTGAAAACGATACCGATCTTTGGCTGCTGCCATCAGCATGAGGCTACGCACCAAAATACAGGGCACATGGGTGAAGGGCGTTGAAGTGCAATTTCAAATGTGGTAAAGGCAAAGGAAGAAGGAGTTCAGAGACACCTCAGCCTGCGTTACCATCTGTTACCTGGCCTCCTGCTCCAAGGGTAGGAGCTAGAACCAGCAACAGAGCTGGGCTCTTTAAAAAGCATGGGCTGGAATATGTTTTAGGTTCCGAGGTCACTAGATGGGAAGCCTGAAGTTTGTGTCAGGTGTGCAGGCTTCCTTACAACTTCAGAAGAGAATCCAAAGTGACTGGTTCATGTGAGCACCTGAACTGGAAGTATGACTGGATGAAATACAGAAACAGTCCACAGAGGAGAAAATGCCATTAGGTCCTTGTTTTTTCTATTGAAGCATCCTTACAACCAGGCTTGAATTAGACTTCATACGTTTTCTGTAGACAGACAACATCAATTCAAAGGTAGAGAATCACTTTTTTTTTTCAAGGAGTTAGTGGGATTTTGCTGAAGAGAGGGAATGCTGGGTCAAAATTCTTTGACACTGAAAAGGAGTTCAAGCTGGGTCACCTACCAGTTGGGTCAGTGCGCTGTGCTGCCGTGGAAAAGTTAAAAGGGGCATGAAATTTATCCTGTGAATAACCTGTTCCTGTGGTCATGCTCAGAGCATGACAAATGAATCAGGGGATTTAGGCAGAGAAACAGTTTCCAGATCTTGACTAAGCTTAGTCAACAGGATATTTGAACTAAAGTTTTGTCTATATGCTTGAATACAAGATTACATGTGTCTGGAAGATTTAAGGTCCAAAGATGTTTGTCTAGTGAAACTAGAGAGCAAGAGAACTGAGGTATGGGGATCATTCATTTGAATTCAGGTGTGTTGGTATTTCACAAGTGACCAAACTGAATCGGTTCCTGGATCCTCTTTAAAATTCCATCTTTCCAGTTCTTGGCCAATATCTTCAGCAATATCTAGTGCAATGTAGAATATTACAAGCAGAGAAAATTTATTTTTGTGCATAAAATGATAGACAATATGATACAAACACATTCTTGTTTTTTAATTAGAAAATCCTGAAAATTATTAGGAGAGAAAAAATAAGCTCAGCTACTCACCAGCCAGAAGCTCAACATTCCAGTCCAGAAACACTAAAAAACCAAAAACAACAACAACAACAACGAAAGAAAAAAAACCCACAAAAGATAAAAAAGGTGAAAGGTATCTTAGAAGTAATACAAAAGAAAGGAGAATCCAAAAAATACAGCAAGAAGTTGTTCTTTATTGTTTTTAATGAATGAGACAATGTTGATGAGAATACAAATATGTCTTGTGTAGTGATATAGATCTGCCAATCTGCCAGCCTACCTACCGATTGAGGGTTATTAATATTCAATCTATTTTAAAGGGTTTAATTTTACATAACTGCAATTCCACATTAACATCTGAATATTTTATGAACATATACTGTACTAACAACTTATCCTAGTTAGATTTCTTACAGAAATAAGACAATATACCTGTGGAAATTATTGTGAAAGAATGGGGTTACCTGAACCACTGAAGAGGAAGTCACTGTGGTATGTTCCTGGTGGACAAAACGTGGAAGAGGTCATTCATGCCAGCTTTCTCTCACTTCCCCTGCCCTGTAATTCCCTGTCATGCAGCTCTGAGATGTGAAAACATGCCACCAGCATCTGACAAAGGTGTGATTGGTCACAGCACTCTATCCCGTTCCTTACCTCTGAAGTTTTATTGTGTCATCTGTGGTTACTATGGAAACCTGAAAGTATCAGGGCCTGTAAGTTTGAGATGAGTTGTTTGTAGGTGAACAATATATAATAAATAGCGTATTGAATGACCTTAAGATGAGAAATTTAAGATTTTGTTTATATTAAAAGGGAAAAGTGATGCTAAATTCTCCAGAAAAGGTGAGGAGGCAATAGCAGTCATCTGTGCCCAGGTTTGCTATAGAGGAATGTGAGGCTAATAGCCATTTTTCCCTTGGACAAAAATGAAGCGTTGCAAAGGCACAGTTGAGAAAGAGGGTGCATTCCTTTCTTTGGAGATTCATCTCCAGAAGGTTGCCTCTGGGCAGCACCGATGTGTAATCAGAGTTTCAGTCGCTATAGTTCGTGACTCTTGCCTCTTGTCTTCTCTCAGCGGACCTCTGAAAAGAGTCCGGCTTCTTCTCTGTGGTCCTCCTTTAGGTGGTGGCAGACTGCAGTTCGACCTCTCCTTTTGCTTCTGCACTCCAGTCTAGGCAAACCCCGTTCCTGCAGCCTCTCTTGTACGCTGTGTGCTCTCACCCCCTAACTGTCCATAAGTGTCCCTTCACCAGACTCTGTCCAGGTGGTTGATACTTTTTCCATCCTGGAACTGGACAGAACATTGCAGGCATGCCGAGCAGAGGTTAATTAGTTCTTCCCTTAGCCTGCTGGCTCTTCCTAATACAGCTCATTATGCAGATAGACTTAACAACTTCCTATTAAACACACAGGACTTCAGAATGATGATTTGATAGGATGTTTTACCAGGCTTGGCTAAAAAAAGGACAAAATGCAGTAGATGACAGCTGAGAAAAACCTTGGTCTATTTGAGACAGTTTCATAAAATTGCTCAACTAAAAAGTTTGAACTGAGACAGGAGAGAAACTCTTGCTTTCTGAGTTGAAACAGAGGCAATAGATGTGATAGTTTTTGTTTTCTCTTTTCTAATCCTTACTGCAACCCTTTTGCAGCTGGATTTGAATTTTCTTCATTTAATTTCTTAGTTGCATGGGTTTTCTTTTGATATTTACCAGAAAAATCCATGTATTGGAAATGGAAGAGTTATCAGGTGGATATACAACCATTGTATAACATTGTAACCTTTTATCATTTCTAGTATAGAATATTCTTATCATTATTCTAAGTGTCTAGAATATGATTGCTTTGCTATGATATAAAAATAAGTCTGGCAAGTTTAATAAATAATGGCAATTAAAAATCTTATAATACTATGCATGGAGATTCTGTCTGATCTTCCATTGAAATTGCTTTTAATTCATGATCAGTTAATGTTCCATAAAAGTTAAAGGTTACCCAACAACAAAAGAATTATGGCTCGTTGCATAGAAAAATGAGCAGGGAGTACAGTTTCTTGATTAGTTAATAATAGAAAAACATTAACTTTCCCAAGGTCTTTGTCAGCTCTGAAAGCACCTCCTATTGTATAATATCCGTTTATAAAAATGTACTTTCAATATGTACTCTGAAAGAAAGAATATACAAAATGTGGATTTCCTGCTTTAGCAAGGCTACCTAAAGTTCAGTTGTACCGACACAGTGTAGTGTGTCTCCTTTGTATTAAGTTCAACAAGTACAAGACAAACACAGAACCAAACTTGGCAACTGTTACTCAAGTGTGCAATCCCTCTTCCTGGAGGAAGTTCAGTGACATATAACTCCGAAGGATAACTAGTGTGAAAAATTAAATATTCCCAAGTAAATGCTGTAGAGGAGGCCATGCAGCCCTGAACATTTCCATCTGCAAAATAATTCCAGTAGTAAGTAAATGAGCATAAAGCTCTCAAAGTCACAACACAATCTGTCTGAATTTGCTATTTTGGAGAATAAACATTTGAGGAGGGGAACTAACTTTTTAAGTAAGAGACTACTGTAATAAATCACTTTCCTTTTATTTCCTTCTGGTGTCAGATGAATATGAAATTATTCACAGACTAAATAGTTTTCTTGCTAAAAAGGTATTTGTGGTTTCACTGAAATTACTAACAAAATGGAACCACAGCATACTGAACAGTTTTGAGTGGAAAAAAAAAAATTGGTTTGCAGAATGAAAGAAAGGGTAGTGGAGGGAGGCCACTCCTTCACGACCCCTACTACTCTAAATGGCCTACTGACAGACTCATGCAAGACATGGATAGCTAAAGGGCTTGTTGATGATGATGGTCTTTCTAAAAAATACTTTGATATTAAGTGAACCAGGTACTGAAATGAGCATATCCCACTTCCCCCATATTGTTATGTTATTGAATAATTCTTCATTTCTCCATAGTTTAACTGCTGTTATGTACATGTTCTTTCAGGTGAGCTGACAAAGCAGTAGTCCTCACTTGTCCTCTCCTTGGGGAGAAAAAAATTATGAGAATGAAATGAGAGAACAATTACAATGCAATAGGGAAAAAGACAGTAGGTGAAAACAAAGGAAGGAACAGTAGTCAGGAATAAGTTTTTGATTCAATGCTTTATTTTTTATGGCTAATTTGTATGCTTTTAAAATCACACCTTTTCAGTTTTCCCTAAGTATGACTTTATCTTTTCTGCAATGTATTGTCTTCTTAGCCAAGCTCATCACCATGACAGGAGATTACTTCAGGTGGCTTAAATGTGACAGGGTGCAAGGAAGAGATGATCGTGATGAGCTGTCACATAGCCGGCACAAGTTCCTCTCAGCTAAGCCCCACTGTGAGTGCTTAGAAAACAGTGGGCATCATTTCAAAAGAAAAGAACAAACCCCCTTAGATTCTTATACTGCAGACGATGGGGAACTCTGCCACAACAGATGACAATGTCTTTTTTTTAATGCTGCACAGATATATCTGAATGTGGGCCTAATGACGAAGAACCTGCATTAGATGAAGGCTTAAATGTTCTGGATGTCTAAACATTCTGAACACTTTAATACTCTGGAATCTAAACTTTGGGTACTATTTTGTTTGAACGAGCTATAGCACCGTGATGTTCAGGGACAGGCCAGGGACCGGGTTCACAGTTACTCTGCCTCAGTAATCTGGGCCACAGGTTTCAAGAAATGACATAAAACTGAAATATGTAACAGATAGTTTGGATACAAGTATCCTGCAATGGAAACTTATGGCTGTAATTGTGAGAAGAAAGATGTTTTGCTTATTTTTAAATGTATAAGGAGCTGTAGGGAAAAGTTTTGATGCAAGACTCTGTTTCTTCAGGTAAAATTTAATTTGGGATTGTTATGGATAGTAATGCATGAGCAACAAGCAAATACATTAATTTCTCCTTGCACCAATAGGGAAAAAGATCACAGCAGACCAGTAAATACAAAGCCCAGAGGTGAGAAAGAAGCGTATCAACCATGAAATTGTGCTAATTCAATAATTAAAGTGAGTCTCAGTTCCAGTGTAGGCTCCGGTTGTGTAGCAAAGATGTGACAAAACAATTGGGAATGGCAGCCCATTACACTCATATTAATCGTCAGGAGAAAAGAGTTCCAGTAATTCGAACATTTTATGAACGCTACAGTGTATTTAGCCCTGGACCTGATATCATCTCATTAATCAAAGCAATACACAGGGAGTGAAATTTCCACCTGAGTTTAGTTTTGAGAAAGAGGCAGCGAGAGGTGGGAGTGTCTTGTCGTTGTTCCCAGACGCTACAGCAGAGCCAGGCTTTGTAGTGCTCTTCCCAGCAAGGGAATGAAAACAGTGCTGTAGGGGGAAATTAATTATTATCAGGGACATTCCAGCTGGAAATCTGTGTAGCTGCAAAACGAACACATTTCAAGGAGTTGAGTGTTTCCTGCTGATCATGTTAGTTTCCCTTGTGCTTTAATGGTTTCAAAACTTTTATGGAAAAGCAAGTTCCTATTAGGGCTGGCAAGGAATTTAGTATTTGATTTTTCATTTTAAAATTTTCATTAGTTTTCCATGTGCAATCCCAGAGACATGCAAGAAAGAGAGAGACTCCCAGATAAAATCAGCAGCCCAGTGACTGGAATCATCTGAAATCTGGAATTACCTCATGTCCCCACTGCCAGTGTAAACCACCTGCTTAAACAGGCGGGTTTTGTCTGGGTTACTATCATTTATAAAAAATCACTAATGGATGGTTTGGGGAGAGATTAGAGTAGCCCACAGAGATACGGTTAATGTTCTCCAATGAAATGTGTTGCAACAGAGGCAAAGTAGGGAATGAACATCCCAGGAATGTGCCTTGGCCATTTGGCTGCGCTGTAATTAGTGTTTCTTGTCAACATAGATTCTCTCCTCTGCCCGAGAAGGCATCCAAACGGGAGGCTTTTAGTCTTCACAACTCATAGATATTCTGATTAAGGAAATGTCTCATTAAGAAGTTCCCAGCCGGTTCCTGTGTCTAGTGTTCTCGGACAAAACCCTTCAAAATGTTATCAGCAACAAGATTAGATCTGTGACTGCCTTATTACAAGAATATTAAAGACTGTACAGCCATGCGACTTCTCTCCTGTCTCCCAACAACCATTTTCATTATTAGACATGAAGTTTAACTGCTAGGTATCTAGGTATAGGTGGAGGAGTGCTTTATGTTCATTATTTGTATACCTTATAAAAAATCAAAATAGCTCTAGGATTTTAAAAAATGAAACAAACATATGGCCTTACAGTTACACACAGTTGGAGATTGTGGCTTGCTTTAAAAGCTCGCTCTATTTTTTTACAACACTAGGCTCACAATTTACACAGTATCATTCAACATGAAAGCAAATCTGACTTAATTTCACAATAACATACCTGAGAAATAAAAGCTATATTGCATAAGGTGTAACTGAGGTATGGATACACAGAAATTTGGCCTGGACAATCAATGAAAGTTAATTCTAGACCCCAAATAACAGTTTTTCATTTCCTGATAATGTGCTTCCACTGTTATATCCACCTTATATTTATTCCATTTTAAAATATATGTTCATGAATACCTGCACTATTTATGTATACTCAGATTCTTGAATTTGTCTGAAAACAGAGATTCTTTTTAGAAGTACAAATAAAACAATAGCTGATAAAATGTATTTTTTGGTTGATAATGAGTCAGGTATTTTTACCAACCTAATAACCACTTAATTAATTATTGAAAATAGATCCTTACCAAACCCTATGACTGTGAAATAATTTTCCATTAAGAGTTAAATCAAATTTTCATTAACTAGATAAATACATATTTTTAGATCCCCAAAAATTTTCTCTGCCTTCCCCCACTATATGTAAGTTTTCTTACTGATTTTAGAATAAATTTTCCCTTAAAAGCTGGTAACTAGTAGTTAATGAAAATAACACTAACCAAAGTAAATTGTCATATACACATTTGGATTTGCTAATTTAGAGCAAGCAGCTATGCTGGAAAATGCAACAGCATATTTAAATAGCTGGTCATTTTCTCAAGACAGGCTCTAACACTTGATGTTTTTCTTTGTTTATATATTTCTTGGGAAAAAATTGATAGGGCATAGGTATGTACCCTTACAAAAACAATTCTACAGACTTAATGATGTCAGTAGGAATCTATTTTTCTTTAAATATCATTTGTTAGTGGCTTGACATTCCTTTTTTTTCTGTGCTTTCCCAGGACCTAACACACAGCAAATAAGTTGTTATTTGGTTTTGGTTTATCGAAAATATGCAGCACCAGACAATTTTATGTCACTTAGAATTAAAAAATATTTAGTGTAAGGAGTTTTAGTCTTTAATATGGGGCCCTCAAAACACCTGCAAAGTATTTGCTGGAGCTCTGGCTGGTAAGTACCTTATCTTACATTCTGCCATTATCTCCTTGTTCTCCACTGAGAACGACAGATTTGAAAGGAGTAGAAAAGTTAAAAAAAAAAAAAAGTCAGTTAGTTACACAGTATGCACCTTTTGAAAAACAAAATGTTCCTGGTGCCATCAGGAAATTGCCCATTGTAGTTTCTGATAAAACTTGATTTTAACCAAAATTACATTTTTGTCACTAAATTACAAAATCATTTTAGTATTAAACAACTAAAACCTACAAAGTACCTCCCTAACAACTCTTCATATAATTATAAAAACATTTTTGTGCTTTATAGTGTTGTTTTATTATAACGAATAGGAATTCACAGATCTAGAGAATTCACTGGCTTTTATTCTTATTTTAAAATATTTAGCAAGACATACCCTACATATAGAAAATGGATAGAACATAACTGACTTGCAGGACACAGTAAGAATTGATTTGCTGTTGTTTATATTAGCTGCAATTTACATTTCTTGTTCCAGAGCAAAGGGAGAGTAAGGGTACTAGAAAAGCACAGATTATTAGCAACAGCTACAACAATATTATTCAGAACTTCCAAAATATGCACCTCTGCTTCACAGCAAAATTAAGAAAAATAGACAGGTTGCATATCTGATCGACTTTCTAGAGAAAAGCCCATATATATATATATATATATATATATAAAAGTGATAAAATAAGCAAAATCCCTGGTCTACAGCTTCAGGCAACACAGGTATGATATGCAATTATCTTCTATAGATGGA
>JAVJGG010000008.1:816382-866863 GCA_035590195.1 Aviceda cuculoides
AAAGAACTGGTCTGCTGTGCCTTTGATGACCTTGTGTCCTAGTTTTGGCTGGGGTGGAGTTAACTTTCTTCCCAGTAGCTGGTACGGTGCTGGGTTTGAGTTCGGTATGAGAAGAATGTTGATAACACCCTGATGTTTTCAGTTGTTGTTGAGTAATGTTTATACGAAGTCAAGGATTTTTCAGCTTCTCATGCCCAGCCAGCGAGAAGGCTGGAGGGGCACAAGCTGGGAGGAGACACAGCCATTTCTGCTTATAGCTGAAACGAAAAGCAATAAAATGATGAAAAGAAATGCAAAAGAAAAAGTTTCTGAAGCTCTCCCAGCTTTCAGAAAGAAAAATCACTTCTGCATGTTTCAATTCAAATGTTGGCTGATGGTTTAATGCAGTTTCTAAATTTCAGCCTACATGAATGATGGAACCCTGAAGCAAGCCTCTGATCCCATCACTCTGCCTCCTTCCATCATAAAATCCTTGTTGGTATTCTGTAATATATTCTTTGATTAAGGAATATATTGCATAAATATTCTTCTTGAGAATTATGGGGGATAATTTGGGGTCTGTTTCTGTTAAAAGTTATATCAATAAACATAGATCAAAACTGAAGTATTAATTTGGGAATTAAATTGTGAAAAAATTGTATTCCTACACAAATGTAAATGAAAGCCTTATGACAAGAAAAGTACTTGGGTACTATTTTTGATGCAGCTGAGGGCGATTATGTCTGTAGTTCCCCTTAGAGAAACAGATACAGCACTGCCACGAGGCTGAAGGCACTTTTTGCAGGGGAGTGATATCCTGGGAACAGAGGTATTCTGGGCATTTCTTACAACATACCCACAGGATGTGCCTTTAACCTTCCACGTACTAATTTATAAAATGTCAAGCATGTGGTTCTTCCTCAGACGTACATATCTACCAGTGAGTAGCATTACAGCAGTTTTATTTTCAATGTTTTCACTACTGTTTTTTTATCAGCTGCAAGGATTGGAAAGCAAGTTTCTCATTCGAAAGCATGAGGTGAGGTGAGGTGAGATGAGCCGTGAGACACCATGAGGGGTGCAGGCAATGAGGAAGCATTTGAAAATCACTTCTGTAGGCAAATCTCGTACGGGAGCAGGCTCCATAGGGCGACTAGAAAGTAATAGAATTTCAGTTGGACATCTCTTGCGTGTGGAGACTGCCGGTAAACTCCTTTTTTTAAAAGGTAAAAAGCCTTTTTTCCATTTGCCAGACCCTCAGGCTTTCAGCCGGGCTCCCCCGGGGGCTGCCGCGGAGTGCTGCCCTCCCCAACCGCTACAACCGCCCTACAGCAAACCGCGCTGAACCGCCGGCACGAGCCATACAGCTTGCTTAAGGCTCCTCACAGCCCAGAAATGCCAGTATTTCTGCTCAAAATTAGAGAGAAAAGCAAGCAGAAATGTCTTGCCCAGTTCTGCTTAGTGTTGGTATACAGCTTGTTACCTAATCAATAAACCTTTTTCTAATAAAACCAGGACACAGAAAATCTGAACTCTCATGGTCCATTATTCATCAATATTGCCAGTCTGGCTGGATGATTATTACCGAACAAACTTTGGGATTATTAGCTGGGTCCTTCCCCAGAAAAACACTTTTTAAAAGTTTTTTAAAACCTTATGCCCCTCAAAATTCTTAATGAAAATCACAGAAACTTTCCAACTTATAAGGCAATATTTACTTGATTTAGGTTTGGAATTTCCTATTTCTCTTTACATACATGCTGAAAGTTACTCAATACTACGTTCTGAAGCAATAATAACTTGAAAAAAAGAAGAAAATATTTTTAACAGAAGAAAGCAGGAAACATTTTAGTAAGGATGATTTAACCTACCTCTACTGCTCAGTTTTAGTCATATGAGAAATACTGTTAAGGCATTAAAATCATGCAAATGCTTAAAGGTAAGTCTCCAGGTAACTATTTTGCCATGTTTATATTTTAATTACTTTTGTTTGTTAATCTCACCATAGGAAGGTAAGTAATTCCTTGAGTTTCAGTGGGGATCCTGCAGCCCCACAATTTTAGGGATACACAAGTTGCAACAGTCCTAGAGAAAAGTAATGTTTTCCATAGACCCAAAACTTTTCTTAGGTCTCCTTCCTCATAACTTAAGATTAATGGTACTAGCAAATGGGTCCTTTTTAAGTAACTGTATCAGTTAATCTGATATATTATCCTTACATACTGTAACACATGCGTTATGCCATTTTTATATGCTTCCTCACTAAAAAGATCTTTCTTGTCTAGAAAAAATATAATCAAAATTATGTTTTCCTCAAACAGCAAGATCATAACCCTTACTGCAAATTTTACAATAAGCTATCTTTATTTGGAATATTTTCATAAAAGCAAATGGCATTTAGGGGCAATACACATTACTAATAATTTCTGTTCCCACATGAGAATGCAAGAGTTCGACCCTAAGCATGACAGAAATTAGTATGCTTAGTCATATTAAAACATATTTTTATAAACATCCTGTGAGACGATGTATCACGTGAAGCAATATTATCGCATTTCAAGAATCAAAGTAATTTATACCTACATATTTTGTAAAATTCAGTACATCAACCATGAAAATCTTTCAACATATGATAAAAAAGTGTTTGGACTAAGATGTATAATAATACATCACAGGTTTCCCCTCCAGGATTAAATGATTATTTGATTTCACAGAAGGTAAATTCCATCAATCAGCTTGTCCTTTGTTGTCAAAAAATAACAACAACAAAAAAACAATTAAGGTTTAATTCTGTAAGAAGTGATCATAAAATGAACAAACAAGAAACTTAATTCATTAAATTAAAAACCAAGGAAAAATACACCAACTTAAGATATTCCCCAAATAAAACACTGAGAAGTTAATGTTGTGTGTGGATATAATTTTAAAGAAGAGACAAACAACAAAAGCCTAAAAATACATGGGATTAAAATTTGACAAAAAAAATTCATTTTTGCAGCAATTGCATCTAAAGATTCCCAGAATTTTTAAGGGGTGCTTTTAACTGGTAACGTTCAAAAATAACACAGAACAAATTAAACCTCTGTAGATTTCCCAAGATTAAACCTCTATAGATTTCCAAGGCAGCGGGTGGAGAAAAGGGACCTGGAGACGGAGAGGCGAAAGGGGAAGAGGAGGGGGGGAGGAAGAGATTAAGGGGAAGGGGAAGGAAGAGGGGAAAGGGAAGGGGAAAGGGAAGGGGAAGGGGAAAGGGGAAAAAAAGTTCACAGCAAACCTTATCAAGCTCTCAATATGCCTGAACTAAGTATAGAGCAATGCTGCTACATTTTAGAGATATAATTTGAATATTAAATCTCACCAGAGGTGATCATTCCAGCACTGTCAGTGGGAGTTTATACATGAGATACCAGACAAATGTCACACAATCTCTTTTCCTAGCAACACCCTGTGTCCACTGACACAGATTGTCATAGTATCCATTTAGGGCTCACTTCAGGTCAATTGAAAATTTTTTTCTGAATATTTCACATCTCACTCCAAAAACTGGCAGTTTCCAGTTGTGCTTCATAGGACACGAGGCAGCACTAAGGACTGGAAAATATGGATCTCTTTTAATGAAGAATTAATATTTATTGAATGTTTAGCTATATCAGAATATTTTAATGAATAAAACTAAATGATGGGGAAAAAATCGTGGCGGGGAAAGTGAACACACAGCAGCATTAACCTGCAAATAGTCATGCTCATTCAAGCCAGCAGTGACTTTCGCTATGTAATTTGCCACAGGACACTCCTGAGCACATTCCCTGATGGATGCGGCCTCCTCCCAGGTAGGAGGACGCGCTTGGCTCGCTGCGCCTTCTGTCTGGCCGGGCCCGCCGAGCCCCGCTCTGCGTCGTCTGCCACGTCGCCTGGCTTAAGCGGAGCTGGACTAAATAAAACCTTGCTGGCTCCCTAATTGTCGGCCACCAGAGCTCAGCTAGGAGGGGGTTTGTCTTCCTTAACCGCTCGTCGTCTTCGTTAGCTAACTCGTCATCCTCTAGGCAGCTTAAGTCCACGCACCTGAGGGGCGCAGCAGCTAGTGCCGTCCTGTGGACTTTGAAACGCTCCGTGAAGGAGAATATGCGGCCGCCGCTTCATAATCAGACACTAGAAGTGATTTGCCGTTCAACACGTTTTACATCCACAAAACTGGAATGCTGCCCGTCGGAAACGCGGCAGCCGTTTGCGCAGGGAGACTCCGCTGGGACCCTGCGGCCCCGCCGCAGAGCAGGCCCCGGTCACCGCCTCGGCAGCCGGCCTGGCGCGGGTCGGGCGAGTGGTCCGAGGGGAAGGAGTCGCCCGGAAAGATGCCGAGACCAGGCCAGGACCCCTTCAAGTTCCCTGCTGCAACCACGAGGCGCACCGTCTGCTTGAAGGGTTTTGCCTGCTGATCCCCAGTGAACGTACGCATTTCCTAGGGCTGCAGGAAAGGCAAGTTTACACTCCAGTTGCTGTACGAGCTAGCGTACGGTGGGAAGAAAACTCTTTTTCTAGTGTTATATCAATAGCATTACTTCTATTCTATTCCTATTACTATTCTATTACTTCGGCATATCTTTACGTCCTGAGAAAAGGTGTGGAAGAATACAAATCCATGTCCAAATACATCCAGCTTCACACCACAAGTCAAGATCCCAGCTTTGTGTTCTCAGACATTTACCTTTTCTTTGAACGGATTAAATTTGACAGGTTTTTTTAGGTTTTTCCACAACCACAACAGTTTGAGACACTTTAATTTTCTTTCAAAGAGAAGACGTTGCTGTATTTGTAAGAACCACAGTGAGTCATACTGAACAGCCCACAGCTAACTCTCTGGGCCAGAGATAGCAAGCCCAGTGTCAAGTGTGTAACTCCATAAATTTCAGAGGAATTCTACAAAGATTTCACAAGTAAAAGCCAGCCTAGAGTCAGGTGCAATGTCCTGCATTTGCTACACACCTTTCACACAGAAATTTTGGGTTAAATAACATGCAGTTACAACCCAGCAGCCAGGCTCTGTATGGCCTCCTAGAACCAGACACCAAAAAAATTAGAAGAATCTACCTACCTGACTAAAATGGTAGGAACTCTATGTCACATTTCTGTACGGAGTCAGTTTACGTGTGCGTAAAATAAAACAAATAATTTTACATGTGCAGTAAGAAGGGAGACAATGAAACTAAAAACGCCACCAAAAGCAAATTTCAAACATTTAGATGTCTTCTTTTAAAAAACCCAACTCCCAGCCTCACATTTAAATTTTATTTGCTCCATATACAATGACTCCAGATGTTTAACTGGCATAAAAGTAGGACCAGTAGTGTTTTCCTTCTACCTGTGGGGAGCCAATATGGCTCACATTCCATCACTTAAACACAGAACTAGTCCATTAGTTAAAATAATAGTGATGCCAAAGCTCCTCGTGTCCTGCAGGCACAGCAAGGGTGAGAGTTTAAAAAAAAGGCCTGTGTATCAACCATACCTTACGGCCTGCACCCAGCTGGGGGCAGGTGACTTTCCCACCTCTCATCTCCGTCTGTGTTTTATTCTGCATTTTCGTTGTAGGTTGTGTCCTGCTTAATGCGATGTTCTGTGAAGCTCGATTGCTGGTAGCAAGTACTTCTGGACATCTGCTCTACATTTACTTTTCAAATCATATGTATACAGGACGGGGCGGGGGGGTAATGCTGGGGTTTGGCTGAAAATGGCTGTCTGCAGGAGGGAAGGAAAGATCAGTACCATTTCTAATAATAACAGCTATTTACAAGCCCAGGGACCTCAGCAGGTATCACTTTCCTTCCCAGTGACATGCAGCTATCTCAGGTCAGAATACCACAGCTGGCTTGTACCAGTAACACTGTGCAACAGTTTTAAACAAAGGAAATTAAACATATATTTATGCATGGCTAAGACTACAGGGCATTTCCAGGGATGCAGGGTGGAATTCACCTGGAATTGGGCCAGAACACAGAGGCCAACTTCTCGCCCTGGGAAAGGGGTGATATACATATTTCTGTGCTCACAGGTCATCGAGGCTTCAGCTTTGTGCCCAGCCATAGGGGCCTAGAAATGCGGCATAGTTCAACTTTGGCACTGAAGAAAACATTAGGAAAAAGTGATCCAGCTCCCCCTAAAATAAATAGAAAGATTTCTGTAGGAGTTAGAGCACGGTGAATCACTAGTTGTTTCTTAAACACTGCTTTATCCTTGGGGCTCAAGTCACCTTCTTTTTAGTTATGAGATCTGATGGGATTTCAGCCTAAGTAGTATGGCTATGATCTTATGTCCTGTAATTCAACCTGCTCCAGAAAACCTCTATTTATTGAGTGATGAATAAGAGAATTGCTTAGCAGCTTCTTTTAGCTTTCAGAAAAGAAATCACAGTACTGTAGGCACTGTTGCTAATGTTTTCCTTTATTTTCCCATGGGGATTTATTCCTAAAAAAAAAAAAAAAAGACCTCACTGAGACGTACAGTAGTTAATCCAGACAGTTTCAAGTTGCCTAGAGCTATTGACTGATATATGCAAAACCTTGCCATTATGTTTTCAAAGCAGCAACAAATAGAATTAGGAGTGCAATTCCTTTGATGATACTTTGAATTTTTTTTTAAATTACCTTCCATTATTGTCTGGGCTTGATCCTTCTCCCTCAGAAACTAGTGGGAGTTCTGCCACTGACTTCAGGGGAAGGAGGATTGGGTTGTTTTCAGCACAGATTTTAAAACAAAGGCTTGAAATTGGCAGGAAAAAAACACTCTGCCATGAATTGAGACAGCAGGTTGCCAGATGGCAGCTTTTCAGAGTTATGCAAACAAATTTGGTTTATTCAATATAAATATTTGAAGGAAATAGAAAAAAGAGGGTAATTCTCACTTACCAAAGGGTCAGATCTGAGTCTTTTAAATTTTTACTTGGTTCCAAGAAAAAAAGAATCTCTACCAACACTGTTAAATTATTGCTCTAGAAAGCACCTGAGCCTGACTTTCTGTGACAGTTTATACTACCAGAGATATGGTTTGGGATGAGTGAAGAAAAATAAGAATATTGGGGAAGGAAGGGTTTCTCACTGTTACTCGGGGAAGGCAGTTTAGGAGCAATTGGTAGACTTCCAGTCGAGGAGCACATGTTCTCTATACAACCCAAAGAGAGAAGGAGACACCCTGAGAGGACGTTTTGGGCTTTCAAGTTAGATACTTGGAAGTTAGGCACTACGAGTAGCCCCATAATTTGCAAGTGAAACCTTCAACATATGGCTAACCACCCAGAGCCACTCAGCAGGTAACAGCCAAGAGAAGAGGCAGGTCAAGAACTGCAGAAGAGCACTGCTATTGGGCTTTTGGGTGTATTTCATTTTGTTTTGTTTTACATCAAGTAACACTTAGAAAAGACAGACAGTGAATTAGTACAAACAACAGGAGGATTCTCTTTTTTCTTGAAAATTAAGTTTGGATCTACTTAGAAGAATGGCCTATGAGGAATAAAAATTTGATATTGCTGTACTCAGAAGCCTTGATTTTTTTTCTGTTGAGTGAAAAGGCTAGACAAGAACAGGTATATATACAGGTCAGAGTAAGAGAACTCTAAGAACTTTAGTCCACAGTCACAATCCTTTTCTCAACTACACCTAGCATAAAAAAAAGAAAAAAAAAAAAAAAAAAGCACATCTGTCCTGAATTCTCTCTGCATACAATTTCCTTCCGCCTGTGGTGAGGGGTGTGCATTTGGAATGGCAGAAGGCTTCATCTTTTAACAAATAATGAAATCCACATTCCAGTCAAATGTGATCAGCCCTGCCAGTGCAGGATTATTTTTATTGTTCATGTTTGCCTTCAGAGTGCCACTGCACATTACTAAGTATGTTGGCTTTTTGCCACCTCTATTTTAAGCTGTTCAAAAATCTGGGAACTGAAGAAACATCTGCCTTTGCTTTTTAAGGAGAAAACCATTATTTAAGTAAGCAAACGTTTTAAATAACTTAGACTAGAAAATGTATATGTTCTTAGATGGACATGCTTATTTTAGTAAGACAGAACTGACTGTATCTTTGAATTAACCTCTTGTTCCTTATACCCCACTTATATGCACTGTACTGACCTCATGGGAAAGAAAATCGAATCAGCTGTAAATTGCCTGAACAGATTTGTCTGAACTCATGGAGCAGTAAATCCTACATTTACATTACTTACTCAAGACAAGTCGGACTTGCCACACCTTCTACTCAAAAGGTCACACAGAATTTTTTATACTTACTAAAAAAAAAAATAGCAGTGGGCCACAAACTCGAATTAATTCCCTGCGTATGATTCCTAGAGCATGAAAGAAGGGAAAAGAGAACAAACGACTAGCAGAGAAGACCAGAGGAGCAAGGTGAGAAAGCGGGAAGGGACACTTTCAGGTTCTGATGGAAGAGTTTTGTTTCGGACGGATCTTCCCCTCAGCTTATTTCAGGGACTGGCATACGGCACATGCTGCAGACGGCCAGGCAGCGATACGCGTACAGCTGTGAGGCGCTGGCACTCCTGGGCCTGGCCCATGCTGCCAGCTGGCCAGCAGAAAGCAGGTTTGCAGGATGATTTGATTTTCCACAGCTGTCGTACAAAGCGTGAGGTCAAGGGAGGAGAGGAGAAGGAGGGGATGCTGGAGAGAGGGAGGGGGTCGTAGCTGACTGGTCCTTGCTTACAGCACAGAGGCTGAGTTCAACCCCGACAACTGCGGTATACCAGGCAGCAACTTTCTCCATGTGCAAGCCCTTCATTTAAATTAGGTGCTAATGTAAGGTTTAGGTCTTCATAGGACTGGGCAACTCTGGAATCACTTACTGACGCACTCCGAGTACCGTACAAAATAAGTGAATACCATGCAAGAGGGGTGGCTCTTGTCTAATGTCCAGCGAACATACAAAGTAGGTTGGAGTACTCTTTTGTGAACTACGAACATCTTTTGTTGGTCGTTACATTAGGGAAAACTCACTCTAATGCAACCATGTATGTCAACAACAAAGTTTTTTAAAAGAAAGATAAATAAAACCCCTTTGTTACTGGAACCAAAGTCAAGTGCAAGGTTCTCTGCACACCTCCAAAAGGCTCACATTTTTGTTAGTGTGGTTTGAATAATAATTCACTGTTATTTTCCCAGATACCTTTAGTGAACTTGTAGGTCACTTGTGGTATATAGGCCAAAAATCACTATACTCATTTTAATAGGATGACTTACTAGAAATACATAAGTTCATGGCTATCAATTTTAATGACGTTTAGCTGGTTTATTAATTATTTGCCAATTTTTGAAGCCAGACAGGTTTATTATTATATTAACTATGTCAAGCCATTTGAACAAAGAGTTTCATGTGAAATAACCTAATAACACTATATATTTAAGATAATGAGAACAAGGTTGGAGCGTGAGGAATTTCAGATTAATAGGGCTGAACAACTGGAGAACAAAATGTCAGAAGAATATCAGCAAGGAAAAATTTCTCCTATGAAGAAAGGATGAGAGAGTTGGGGTTGTTCAGCCTGGAGAAGAGAAAACTCCGAGGAGACCTTATTGCGGCCTTTCAATATATAAAGGGGGCTTATAAGCAAAATAGAGGGAGACTTTTTACCAAGGCCTGTAGTGACAGGACAAGGGGCAACAGTTTTAAACCAAAAGAGGGTAGATTTAGAATGGGCAGAAGGAAGAAAATTTTCACATCGTGGGTGGTGCGACACTGGAAAGTGTTGCCCAGAGAAGTTGTGGATGCCCCACCATTGGAAGTGTTCAAGGTCATGTTGGACATGACTGAGCAACCCGAGTGTGGTGGCGCATTTCTTTCCCCCCTCCAGGCTGATTTACGGACTCGGGAAGGCTCGCTAGGCCTCGGTGTACGCGCAATGAGTCGGGCAGTGGAGCGACCCTTGGCTGTGCCAGGAGCTCTGGCACAGCTCCGACAGGGAGACACGCCGCGCGTCTCAAGGACCCTGCTGCCCGGCGGAGGGGGGGACAGGGATAGAGAGAGCCAGTTCTCATAACGACCTGCAGCCAGTTCTTTCTCATAACGACCTGGGGACATTACAGTCCTCCCCTGACAATCTGGGAGCATCCCATGTCTGTGCTTTGAGTTACTCTCCAACAGTCTCGGAATTTTCCAGCACAGCTGGGATTCTAGAAATTTTTTGGCGACAAAAGTCAATGATTTCCCGAGGCTACGAGCAGAGGTACTCAGTGAGACCCTTCGAGCTCTCCTGGGCCGCGGCGGGCTGTGGCCAGCATCTCCCTCGGAGCGGGACTCCTCTCAGAGCTCGCAGACTTTCCGGTTTGCGAAAATCGGAGGTCTGTCGGCGAAAGCTGACATGACCTGGGATGATTCTTTCCGCTCCTTGAGGCTCAGCTCTTCACCCATTGAGACAAATGCCAAAGCATTCAACATGGATTTTTTCACTGACCTCGAGGGGCATTTTTAACAGGTATACCTCTTTTCTCTCCCTTTTACTCTCTTTTATCCTCTTATATGTATTTCTCTTAGTGTCTTTATGCACATGTACTAACCTGAATAGTCTGTAATAAGTAAGTTATAGCAAGTACAAGATATTAAGTAAGTTATAGCAAGTATATTATAAGATACATTATAAGCTAATACTTTCAAATTTTTACTCAAATTATTGTCATGATTTTTTTATTCAACTGTGAATGAATTTTAGGCTGCTATTATAATCATAATCCCTTTAGATATAAACCGTTGACCAAGTCTGGGACTAGGAGTCAATCCAGCCACACCCAGACTCCAACAGGAGTTTAGAAAGCAGGGGGGTCTTCTCTGAGCCTCATGACTCAATGGAAGTGTCTCCCTTACCCTTTCCCACATTCCCTTTTACCTTATTTTGTTTTCAGTCCCGATATACATAAGTGTAATCTGATTCTGATTTAATTTTCCTATGTGCATTTCATCCATGTACTAAGCAATAAATGAACCTTGCTATCAAATTCTGTGAAGTTGCACTTTTATACAGATTTCTATTAAATAATTTTTCTCTTGTTAATACAATTGAAGGTGACTCTCTAAGTGTAGGGGTACAGCCATTCTAGTTTGAGGGAAGAAATAATGTGGGGGTAAATGTATAAGCCTGCATCAGTTTGCTTCTGGACCAAATAAGACACTCTGGCTTTTTTTGTTTACTAACGTAGATGAGTCTTGGGAGACCAACCTGTACTGGTAGGTGAGTCCCGCTGGGAGCCCCAGGAGGTCTCACACAGACAAGGTGCAGAGCAGGCTCCAGCATCCCCGGCCAATACCGAACACAAAGGATGTGCAGCTGCAGCATGTCTATAACCTGGAAAGCCCCATTAGTCAACAGGACAAGGGAATTAACCACGCCTTTGCTTTTTTTTTTTTGCTTTTTTTTTTGGCATACACATTGCTGATGGTGACTGTGCTTTGTATTTGCATAAGGATAACCCCTTTTGATGTGTACTTATTCAGATTTACTTGTGCTGTATTCTTCTTATTCCCTTTTATAAAGAAAGAAAATGCTTTGGTCCTCTGAGAATAACATCAATGAATCCCAGAAACTATTTATTGTTCTATGCACATAATGCACTTCTGCATCGTTCTTTTGGAGTAAAAGAACAATAAATGATTCTCCTGCCCTTGGAAGGGAAGACAACACTTCTTGATGAACACCATTAACTGCTGTTAAAACCTGACTGCCTGTAAAATAAAACATTTGAAAAGGACTAACTTGGTTCAAATATCTTCTAAACTGCATGTGGAATCTGTTGGGATTTAATGAGATATTATTTCTCTAAGAATTGTGAAGGGATAGACTTTTCCCTTCTAGAATGAATCTGCAATGGCTTGTGCCATCAGAGAAAAAACTTTGATGATGCATTAACATGGCTCTGACCCGGCTGGTTGGCATGCACTGTCACTCCAAAATTCCATTAATAGGGTGCCTGAGGACACGAACTCAGTTTGACTTGAAAGCTTCATGTGTTTCAATTAAAAATACATTTATTTAATTAATGTAGACATTAGAGAGAACACTGCTTTAAAAGGAAGACTGAATTTGGTAGACTAACTTTGTCCCCTTTTTCCAAGTCATCTGGGAAATGTTGCTTTTTTTACAGGTGTAAGATATAGGAAAGGCAGGAACTGAACTCTTGCAAATTAATAGATAGGAGGCACTGAGGAAGATGTCAGGCCTCTTGGACTCAAAATACTTATGTTTGGAAGTTGATAGCACACTCTTTCTCTTTTTTTCTTTTCTTTTTTTTTTTTTTAATTTTTTTTCCCCAGCTGGTAAGACAGTGCTAATCTTATTTCAAGGTGCTAGAAAAAAGAGGGGGTTTGGCCACAGTGGAAGAAATGTTTACTGGCATCATTACAAGTGTAGAATCAATGTTTTCTGTAATACAATAAAGGGGACAAAATTCTACCCCTTCTTACCTGAGTAATTTCATTGAAAGAGGAACGTGAAGAGATGAAAGAAAAATACAGCTAAGGGAAATTTCACCAGGGATCTTCCCATTGTACCTAGTCATCATGGACCTTATTTTCAATTTTAATAAAATGTTCTGCTACCCTGAACAACTTAGCTCACTTTAAACATAATTTACACTCCACAGCAGAGTTAAGGGCCTGATTAAAATAAGATTCAGACTCCAAGTACAATTGCTTGTTTGTAACTCCCAGTGGATTTCACAAAGAAGATGCCACTTCTGTCCTGCTTTTACTGATGCAGTTTTCTGATGCAGTAATAGCAGAGTTCATTTTAAATAATTAGCTGTCATGTGGATTGCAGTCACAAATGGATACATCTTTCCTAAGACACTCTGTATGGTATCCATTCTTATCAACCTAATGTAAACAGAGCTTGAGTTACCCACAGCCACACCACATAGATCTTATCTAGCACAGGAACACCAAATTAGCACTAACTGATTCTTAGGTAGCTATCAGCTAGCTGGCAGCTGTGATTTTTCATATCCAGTACATCTGTTCAATACCATATGCCAAGGCTAGATCTGGGGATTTTGGCACCTTGCTCTGATTGGACAAGTTCTTTGACATGTTTTCTCCTTGATGTGAGACCAAACAATGAATAGCTTCAGCTGCATTCGCACTTAGTATTGTCTAGATTATTTATTTACTTTGAGCAGTTATACAAATGGGACAATTCTCCAATCTGATAAAAAGAGGGGAGCTTTGATACGTATCACAGAATAATGATGTGTCAGAGAGTGTACAAGCAAGTATTGCTTTTTGAGCTGCTGTCACAAAGCTTAACCTTGCTTACTACAAAGGAAAGCTGGTAGTCTATGAGGAAGGTTTTGTGGCCTGTTGAAAGAGATTCAAAATCCTGAGAACATAACAAACATACAGGATCTTTAAGATATCGCGCAAATGGAGCATCCTGGCTTAGTGCAGTAAAGCAACACAACAGATCAGTCACTTTAGTTTTGCATATGTCGTGCCTGTTTGTATCATACACGAACCCATCCCAGCAGCGGGGACGTAATTCTCTCTTCCCTCTTCTCTGCTGCTTTTTCCCCTCCGGCTTTGCCAGCTCCAGAGTTTGTGGAGATGCACAGTAGCTCAGAGGAGGAACTGATCCAGCTAAACTGCTCTGGGGGAGGTGGGGGGGAGCAGGAACCTGGTTCCCAGAGAAGGCTGTTCCCAACGGGTTTCACTAGATGGTGGCTCAAAGGCGGGATCTGCCACTACGGAGAAGACAGGGACAAGCATTGATAACCCAGCACAGAGAAGGGCAGAACAACCCCTTTTGGGAGTACTCCGCTTTTTTCCACATTCAAAAGACCAGGTAACCATAGCCAAAATGATTTTAAGCAACAGCCAGCAGAATGCCTCTTTCCGAGGGACAGAAATTAAATTCATTTAAAACTAAACATAAAAGCAGTCCTGTTTTTACTAGCTTTTCATACGCGAGTCTTCACCTTCACTGGAAAATTTAAATGGGAATTCCAATTCCAAGCAGATCCTGTGTGACCAGCCGGCCTGCCAGCCCCTGTGTGGGGACAGGACAGGTCACAAACACTTCTTCCGTGGGCCGAACCCCAGAGCGTTATTCTGCTGAGGAGCCCAGCACCCCAACTTGCTCACGCGGCCAGAAATGATACCTGGCAGTGACCTGATTACAAGCAGTCTAGAGGCACGGGGTGCTCGTGGTGCTTCGGACCGACCCTGCTCGACAGCAGTTGCCTTTGCAGCCCCTGCACTCTGGTTTGGAGACATTCACGGACGGCAAAGCTAGGTAAAGTGTCTAAATATGGGGGCAGGTTGTGGTTTTGGTTTGGGTTTTTTTTTATTTATTCTCCACCTGTGGAACCACCATCAAAATTCAGCAAACCACAATCAGTTCACTCTGGTTTTTTTGCATAAGCCATCACTGCCAGAAATATAAAACAACAAAGCAAGCACGAGCACAGCCCTCAGCCCCGGGAGCAACACGTTTTCTTTCCCTCAAGACTACACACCTCGGGAAAACTACATGCTAAATGTTATAGATATTACTGCACACATTTCTTTCTCTTCCATGTTTTGAAGGGTTGAAATGGCACATGGCTTTTATCCTTTTTAAATTATAGCTCTTTTTATTTATAAAGACTTCATCTTGAAAATCTGTTAAAAGTAATAAACCAAATCTTTCTGAGAATACAATTCCATTATTTAATCATGCCCAGAGGCAGCAAAGACACTGGGAAATAATTGTCTTTTTGTCACTCAAGCATGAAATGCCCAACATTGTTTGAAACCTAATTCTAACAAACCTTTAATATTCTAGTTCAGAAATCCCTTGACCATGGGCAAGTACAATCTCATTTCTCAGTCCTTTAAAACAGTTTGATGAAGCATCCCAGAAGGCATGTTGTGTTTTCTTCTCTAAATTCTGGTTTTTTTTAGTCTGCAAGGTTTCAGTTTTTACATCCATCTACCAAATCACAATTCCATTAATATGTTAGCGTCTCCGTAATATACTCATTCACATTATTTCTTCAATCTAAAGATTCCTCTTTTAATTTTGGGGAAATCACATATGAAGAAAACAGAACATGGGGAACAATGCATGCAGAGTTACTGTATTTAAACAAGCATGGGAAGACTGTGTTAATGCAGTGGCATTGTTTTGGCACAATTTGCCTTTCTCAGACTAATGCTAATTTCTCTACTAATTAGTAAGTATTTGCAGAGCCTTTTAGTATACTTTTCCACACCATGATCAAAAGATTTGTCCTGTATCACAAAATCACAAGATTCTGCCACTTAGAAATAAATTTTCTGGTTAATGTCAACATTGTGTCTCATAATTAATAGGTCCAGTAAGTGAAGACACACACTAAGATGATGTTGCTATAGGACCAGATGTCTCATTCTGACTCCATAAGCACAGGAGAATAGAATACAAACAGTGGATATAGGGGATTGATATTTAGTACAGGTGGCTCCTAAGTAGCAGACTTAGATTAAAATTCAGAGCTAAAGAGTACAGTTTCACTCTTAGAATAAATAAAAACCATAATCTTTTCCTTTAAAGTGTCAAGCTGGGCACAAACACGTCAGGGTACAGACAGCGGTAGACTAGGAAGAGGAAGGTGGTATTGGAGACAAAAGGGGAAAAGAAAATGAAGAATTCTTCAACATTTGATGTGATAGCAATGCACATATAGCAACTCTTTCAATTGCCATCTAGTATGAGTACAAAATAAGTCTAATCCTTTGTCTTACTCATCGTATTTTTCATATTTTTTTAATTAAAAAAAATAGACATTACAAGTTTACCTGTGTAAACTTGAATAGCTGAAGACACTGATATTGTGCTTCTTTTAATAATATCTGCACACCCCTTGAAAAACAAACGACACATGTAAGTACTATGCTTTCCGTGGACTTTCTCCACAAGTGATAACAACTATAAGGTGTTTCAAGTACATCAATAAAAATAGTATTAAATAATAAAGAGTTAAAAAAATTAAAACTTTGGAGGATAGGCTATATCCAGTGCTTTTTATAGACTCTCTGACTAAATCAAAAGAAGTTGAGCATGGACAGAAGCAGGAATGCACTTCAGGTTGCAATGTGTGAGCTACTCCTCCTTTGCAGAGCTCCAACAAAGTAACTGGGCCATTTCATGTTGCAATTGAAAAGACCAGGGCCTAAAATAGTGCAGGTAGAAGAGGGAATCCAAAATGTCTTCCAAGTCTTACAAATACGTGCACGGGTACCTAAATCAGTCAAGAAAACGAGCCACTGACTGCAGAAAAGGAAATTAAATTAAGACATGCTGGAGAACAGAGAATAGCCAGTTATTACAGTGCAGTAGTTGGACAAGAATAATGCAGAAAAATATCAGGAGACCACAATTTATATTCAAGATTTTAAAGGTAGGCGGAAAGGTTTATTTCAAGCAAGTGCCACCAAAAATAAATTGTTCCTGAGCCTCAGTCTAAAATGCGGTGCAGGGCAGCGTCTGAGCACAGGGCCAAATCTCTCATCATAGATGGATCTTTCTAAAAGCACCAAACAGCTTGTCAAAAGCATTGCTACTTTTTTATAAACCAAACAGAGCAAATTCAAAAGAGATATTTAACATTTTTTTTATGTTTGGGCATATTATTTTTAATTATATTCATTAAAAAGTCAACCTATCTGGCTTTCTCCTAAGGTACTGATTGGAAACTAGGGAATGCACATCTCTCAGTACACTAAATTCCAAGCTTTTATTTGGAAATGTCTAAAGAATGTCTTTGATTATTTCTTTATGGAGTCTGTTCAGATTTACTCTGATTATGTATGTTTTTATATATAGGCATATATACCGCTCAATAATGTTATGTTTGTAGCAGGAAAAAAGCTATTACTGTAAATATGCATTTTTTCACAAAACTTACACCAAATAACATTAAAGACTCTCAGGGTGCTACACAGCACAGAGAATAGCTAAACCCTCTATCCTCTGCTCTCTTGGTATGCTATTTGCCTTGCCAAATATTCAGTGGAACTGTAATAAAGGGACTTAGTGCATGGATTTTAAATTCACTGACAATTTGAACTTTGAATGATCACTGTTTTGTGACTGTTTGGGGAACATGACTGCTGGATTTAAAGATGGATAAAGACAAAAACTATTCTCCTCTGACAAACCATTCTTCTAAAGAAATTGAACTGTGGGGTTTTTTTTTCCTCAGCAGAGAAATGATACTTAATCCATCGAGATGTAAAAACTCTATAAAAGAGACTCTTTACAGGAGCGCTTAGGTCACCAGGTTAAAGAAAGTGAATGGTATTCCTAATGGAAGATAAACGGTTGCCCTGGGGGGTTTTATCTGTCATACTAATCTCAAAAAGCATCTCGTATAAAAGTAGAGTTAAAAAGACTGTTAAAGCAAGCTTCGCCACTGCAGTAAACTAATACCTGTGGCTTACCGCCTCTGCCCTACACATGTGAAATGTTTAAAACGTTTGGCAGGAAGCTTTTTCCCACATTTGGCTAGGCGTACTCAGTGAACCCAATGTGAGATAATCCAAAACAATTCAGGTTCAACAAAGGTTGGGAAAATATTATAGTGGACATAAAGCTTTGATGGAAAGCTTCTTTGATCTTGAGATTATAAAATACACAATTTCTAATCTGACAAATTTTTAGCTGCAAAGCAGAATATCTAAACATTCTTCTTTTGTCATAACAGTTTAATCCCTTAAGAATGTGATTTAAACCTTTGGGGAGCAAAGGTTACAACAAGATTTGTATGAAAGAGGAAACCTGCCTCAGACACCTAGATAGAAAAATGTGAAGGCCATTAAATTATATAACTAAATACTATCTGCAGATTGGCACTGCCAGGTCACCCTCAGTTCAAGCTCTGTCAGACATCTGTTGTTCCAAACGCACTTGTTCACTGAATGAATACTGAAGTAGTTAGGATTATTTTAAAATTTGGAATTGAATTTAAAATGACCCACTTTGCCATGCATGAAAAATAGCGTCAACACAATAAGAGTTTAGGTACCAAGAGCTGGGGAGGTGAGAGGTTTTGTTCTGGGGTTGCTTTCGAGTGGGGAGGCCACTGATCATTTTTAATATATTTATTAATCTCATAAAAGGTATTGCTTCTTCCTACTACTCTTGCTTAGGCCCATAGACTATGACAACTCTACTACTAATGTTAAAAATAATGATTTTAAAGCTTAAACCATCCTTATAAAGCATTGACTACCGTTAGACATAGCAATTCCTGTGAGGAAACACAATCAGCAAAAGCAATATAAAGTTGTTTTATCAATTATTCATACAACATGATTCAAAACTGCAAGTCACGTGTGCAAAGCCATGAGTCGAAGTTCATAAAATATGTTTTTCAGTGCTGATAAACTACAAATCATTTAACATTAATTTGAGTACCAAATCTAATAGAGCACTAAACAGCTTCTAATGGCTTTAAAAGTCCGCTGGATGAGTTCTCAACTTTTTCTATTTAAAAAACAGAACAAAACAAAACAGGAAAACTCTTTTTTTCCCCTCCCTTAAGTTGAAAGCAAGGTTCATCCTTTCTACTTGAAAAGACAACAAGTAGGAATTTAATTCCATGGTGACTTGATTTCCATGGATCTGCACATTAGTGTTTGTCACTAATGTTTGTAGCTAAATATCTTTATCTAAACTCCATTCAGTTTTCAGCTTTTTAAACAAATTGTTCCCTACCCTATAATCATGCCTGATCAAGAGAAAAAGTCTGGGTGCAGAAGACAGGGTTTGAAATAATGACTAGAATAGGGTTTTTACAGCCATTATACAAATGAATATAAATAGTGATGATTAACACATGGAATATCAATTTAGAAAGCATAACCCAGTACAATGTTGTACTACAAAATGAGGAAAACATGGATCTTTGTGGTAGGGATTTTTTTAAAAATGAGCTTTGGCTTATACTGTGCTCCCATTTGAGAGGACAGAAAACTTCCCATTCAGTGGGAAAAAAAGCGTCCATAAGGCTGAACCTCCATAATCTCAAATTCAGAAGACACCGTATCAGAAATAATAGCAATATCAGTTCCTGACACAGCGTTACTTCTTATGTTTCTTGGCACTACATCAATGATAAAAGTCTGTGTTTCTGTCTTGTCAAAACGTGCAACTACCTTTCTTAATGGCTCCAAAATTTTCACAACAATTAATTTCCCAGGAAAGAAAATATCACAGATTTTGGTCTATCCTTATGTTAAATGCACTGAAAACTGCCTAATAGGTGCAAAAGTTCCTAAGAAGAGTGTGTTGGGAAGACAGACACATACTCTAGTTGCACAAACCTCGTCCCTGTTGGCACTAAGCATATATGTGATTAGAAACAGCATCAAAAAAAATAGCTGCACACTTACTAATGCTTCTGGAATCACATCTGATCTTCTCTGCGTGCCCTCCTACCACGGAATGAGGTCTCTGACCTAGCACAGGGCCATGACTCCCGATGCGCAAGCGACGAACCAAGGACTGGGTGTCCCTTGAGCTCCCCACAATTTGTAGGATGTGACTCTGCCTGGCTCCTTACCTGCTTGGGCACAGATTACCTACAGAGATTATCAAGCCTTTTCCAAAAGATTTCCCTAGGGTTCTTTCTGTTTCCTGGCAGTGTACAGTTGGGACAATTAAACTACATAGACTTCTATATAAATCTAGGATGGTGTCGGAACAGACACAATTCGTTTTAGAGGTCAGCATGTTGACCATTAAATCCTCCCTTACCATTCTCTATGTCTCTGAAATGCTGTCCATATTTCAAGATTACATGGCGTTCTTGGGCTGAACAATTTTAGACGTGCATTTGTGCACTGATATAGCACAGTGAAAAATCCCATAACGTTAAAAAACACTTTCAGTGCATTTCCTTCACTAAACCTTATCTACAGCTGAATGGAATTCACAGAATGAATGCTTTCTTCTAAAAACCGGAATGAATTTTTACACAATATATCCACTACGTTTACAACTTACTTCATTTCAGCCACAAAAATTATTTGCACAGGTTTCATAAAGTATTTACATAGTGTTTTCATGAAATATGCTATTATTCATATCCATCAGAATCAAAGAATAGACACTGGGGAAAACCTGTGAGAGGGAAACAGGGAACTGAGAGAACACTCATGCTGAACCGAGCTACATACACCCGTGCGACTGACCTAGAAACAATTCAGTTGTTGCCAGTACAGCTGCCTTTGAAGTCAGCCAAACAACCATACTCTCCTGCCAAAAAAACCCCTTCATAGTTTGTCATCAGGGTTTTGCAATTAGTTTGTCACGGTTTCAGAACAGTTATTTTAATTTTTAAAGTGATTCTTCTCTAATTTTCAGTTCTTTATCTTATCTGTTTAACACAGTGCCTTGAATAATTGTTACTTCCCTGAGAGAAACGTCTTCTCTTGAATCTTCCTTCAAACTTGCCTTTGCCATCTGCAGCTTCTATTGTCCTTTCACTGACATGGGTGCATTTTGTTGTCCAACTTTTGTCTTTGCTCTCAGGATAGAACAATAAAATAAAACCAACCCCCCCTATTTGTTAAATTCTGTCCTATCTGCAGTCTCACAGTCATTTGAAAGATCCCTCAATGTCCCACCATTTTGCTCATGTTTTCTTGATATTGTCAGATCAGTTTTGACTGAATTTCTTCTAAATATTTCTGTACAAGTTCAAAGTCATAAAATCTTCCTTCTTGCAGAACATGCCTTTTTACTCTCAAACACAGACTATTATCCCCCTCATTTGAGAACTTGTCATACTCCTAAAGCACATAATAATCTTTAATGACCACCTCCTTCCTCCACCTCAAATATCTTTCCTGTCTGTTGATCTGCTGTGTAGCTATAAATCATCACTAGGATTTATCTTTACTTTTACTTTATTACTCTTGAAAGTTTTCTTTTTGTCTTAGTTTCCTTCCAGTTTTCCTGTTCCTTTATTTATAATTTTCCCAATTTGTTATCTTATTTGGGTACTGAATTTTGAACCCAGACTAGTTCATACCAGCAACTGAAAATAAACTGCCACATTCCCTTTCTGACCAATACTCGTGCAGTACTACAAATAGTCGTCTTAGATGTTAAGTTCTCTAGGAAGCGTCTCCTTTTCTACCTTAGGACAGCTCACTTCGTTCACCCTTCCTCATCCACCTATGCCAGGGGAAATTCCTCTGAGTATCCGAATTGGCACTACACTTCTGCATTTAGGCACCTGAATCATTCCCTATGCTTCCAGTCTAAGTTTGTTGTCTAGGCTCCCTCTTTAGTCCAGAATAAGCATTTAAAATAAGTGGATTGCCCTCCAGAGGGGAGTGTTTCTGTTCGTTGACTAGAGAGGAACCTACCCATCTCCTTCCCAGAGAGGTCAAGTTAGTCCAGAGCATCCTGTCCTCAGTGACACATCCTTCTAATCATGGGAACAGTGGCCATTACTTTCTGCTCTGTGTTTCCTGTATGCCTGATACCACCCCTAATTATTGTTACATTCCTTTAATTTCAAATTTAAAATGAAAACTTTAACCTTCTGCCTAGCTCATGGCTAGCTCTTACTAGTATGGCAAATCTCAAAGAAAAGAGATGTGGTTTTGTGAGCAATCATATAATATATCCTCCTGGATTTCCTCACTTCAAGTCTGTGTCAGAAATAGGAATGAACTCTAATACTTGCGATACAGCAGACTGAACAAAGATTAGATTCTTCTAGAAAAAGATCACCAAATGAAAGGTGTTTGAGATAGCTCAAACAAAACAAAACATATTCACATTCCCCAGTTCACTCTGGGTAGGCTGACAGGAAGCTTTAAGGAGACAGCATTGAATTATTACTTTTTTTTTTAAAGATAAAATGTTAAATGAAGTCAACAACATTAGCCAGAGGTCAAGAAAGCCTGAATTTCAATTTGATGAGGTTGACATTCAATCTTCTGAAAGACCAATATTGCAGACCTTTGACTGCTCTCTCGCTGGGAGAATCGGTAGCGTAAAAGGCTAAGCACCGTCCTTTCCCATTGACTTCGAATGGAAACAGAGGTGACTGCACCTCAAGTACTGAGCACCTTTCGGGACCAGGACTTCATTTAAGAGAGGAGAAAATGAAACTGGAGCTGTAAGAGCAGCAGGCTGGAGATATAGTTAAGCAAAATTGTTCAGGCAACAGAACGCTAGGAAATAGATAATTTCCACTACATAGTACCTCTGTGGAGACCAGGGCTTTCAGGAATCCCTGAATATGGCTTTCTTTATGTAATTATTTAAATATTAAGTTACACTATCAACTAAATGTAATGACTGAAGTGGAGAATAAGATTCCTGGAATATGAAAGTAATGCTTATTATTTCATCCGCTGTAAGGACTTCAGGCTCTCTTGGGGTGATCCGAGCAGCACGTATTCCTGCCGTGGTTTAACCCCAGCCAGCAACTAAGCACCATGCAACCGCTTGCTCACTCCCCCCACCCCACTGGGATGGGGAGAGAATCAAAACAAGTGAAACTGGTGGGTGGAGATAAGGACAGTTTAATAATTGAGATAATAATAATAATAATAATAATAATAATAATAATAATAGTAGTAGTAGTAATGGAAGGTAACAAAAAGAAACTGAAATATAACCCAGGAAAGAAAAGCGATGCACAATGCAATTGCTCACCGCTTGCCGACCAATGCCCAGTTAGCTCCTGAGCAGCAATCCGCCCCCCAGGCCAACTCCTGCCAGTTTATATACTGGGCATGATTTCATAATGGTATGGAATAACCCTTTGGCCAGTTTGGGTCACTGCCCTGGCTGTGTCCCCTCCCAACTCCTTGTGCCCCTCCAGCTTTCTCACCGGCTGGGCTTGAGAAGCTGAAAAATCCTTGATTTTAGACTAAACACTACTGAGCAACAACTGAAAACATCAGGGTGTTCTCAACATTCTTCTCATACCTAACTCAAAAACACAGCACCGTACCAGCTACTAGGAAGACAATTAACTCTATCCCAGCTGAATCCAGGACAACTACCTAAAACAAAACCAGATGGCCAAGAGCATCATCCAGATGCTCCTTGAACTCTGACAGGTTTGGTGCCATGACCACTTCCCTGGGGAACCTGTTCCAGTGACCGACCACCCTCTCAGTGAAGAACCTTTTGCTCATGTCCAATGTTGATGCATGACAATTAAAAACTAGTTCTCCTCCAGAAGTTTCCTCAGCCCCTCCTGCTGTGATACAGGCACACGAGGAAGGAGGTTGACTAAATTGTGAAGGATGTTTGTCAAGGAACTCCACTGAAGAGTTGTGGGTTGTAATAATGTGTCCATAGGATTGACAAGCATCCAGATGGATGTTTTAAGGGCTTTGACTAAAAAATAGAGCTGGAAGCAAACCATTTGCCAAAAAATCTCTGCTAATTAAATAAATTCTGCTGCTTTATTATAGGTTTTTCATACCATTAAACTTGCTTACTGTTAACTTCACCATCTGAGTTGCGTTGGGCCTGACAAATGTTTCGTTTATACCAGCTTGTATGTAACATCCTGTTGAACTTTTTTTTCCCTGCAGTTCTGCTGCAATTCCAAAGGATGCATCTTATTTCAGAAAAGAAAGGGAGGTAATGCCGAAGAAAGGCTTACAGGTAGGTAGCTAAAATGTACACTGGCTTAAAAAAATTCTCTTTGCTCTTTACCAAGTAGCAACTGAAAATTAAAATCAGAGAAAATGATATGGTTTTTGGAATCTGGGCCTGTAAAGACAGAATGGGAAGCCTCGTAATGTTGTTTGTACATTAGTAAAAGAGCACCACCTTTCATTTATTTGAATAATCATGTGGACCCAGCTCTGGAGCGTTTGTTTATGCGACAACTCCCAATTAAATTCAAACCCTCAACATTTTTCTGTATTTACCACTTTTTTTTTTTTTTTTTTTTTAAATATATATCCTGAAAATGAGATGTGTTCAACATGTGCTCCGTTTGCAGGTGACAGAAGCAAAACCTCTTGTTATTGAGGCTGATGTGGTGCAGAGGGAGTTAGAGAGCTGCTGGAGAAGGGGGCACATGGCAGCAACCTTGTCTCTGCTGCTGCTCCAGGTAGGGCTCCGGCTGGCTGGGAAGAGGCAGGAGCTTTCCTCTGGCCCAGCAGGCTGCACTGTGCACATTCGAAAATGAAAACAGTATGAAACTCCTTCCTGAAAACGGGCACGCAAACGGTAGTGCTTGCAGTTTCCTTGTACGATGTGAAAATTTTTTTTTCTCCTCTTTCTTTAAAGGATGGGAATCTAAGCCAGGTCAGATGAGCTGGGACAAGGTTCTTGTTCCTTGATGCTTTTGTGCTGTTCCAGTAGGTCTGGGTTGTGGGTTATTTTTATTTTCATTTTTAAAGCAGAGTTTAAATTTCTAGGTCCAGTGGACGGAATTCTGCCGTTTTCCTTGTATTAACTACTTTTTTTCATTCCCACAATACTACTTCCACTGGGACAACTTAGGGAAGTACCCTTCATGAATAGATATAAGAGCACAGTGGTCTTTGGTGTCTCATTAGCTATTGTTTTGGCATTATTCTCTGATGCTAATGATGAACTATATACTGCTTAAGTTTCCTATAATGTTAAGCTGCTGTTGTTTACGAATGTGTGATTTGATGGTTATTTCTGATTTTATTAAAGCTTTTTATAGACAGAATTACTTAGCTAGTCCAGACTAAATATTTGCACATGCTTAGATGGAAGAGATTTTGTATGCACAGCAGTGTTACCGAACAGCTTTATCCTCTCTGTCAGGTAGGAACCAAAACCTAGGATCTAGCACGCATATATCTAGCACAGTAGCTGTTCATGAAAACAAATGTTAGCAATGGCTTTTTTCTACCCAAATAAAAGGCTGTTAATATTAAGGGTAATTTATCTCTGGACATCCACTTATTCACCGTCTGCTTATGGTCAGTATTAGCTGCTCAGAGAGATTCACTGTTTGGACTGAAATTCCCTTTTCCTCAGTGGGTTGGAAATGCCATTCATAAGCATTTAGGAAGGAAATAAACCATTGTGATTACTCTCAAACTGGGGTTCCTCATGCAGTGGGAATGCAATGGCATTCTAGCTAGTAAGGGAAGAAGTTGCAGAAATGCAGAAAATGACAGTGTCTCTTTTATATACATAAACAGAAACAAATTAGTCACATCATGGAGCAACACAACAATGCAGTCCAGAGGGCTGCAAGACTTTCAGCAGCAAGGGAAAGTTTCCAGGCAGGAAAGAAAAGTCTGGTGATGTAGTGACACAGGAAGATCTGATGATTTATACCCAGTGGTTAGTGTGTCACCTACACTCTCTGAAGGGCATTCACCATTTTCTCCAGGTAAGATGAGTGTTTTTTGAACAGTGAAGTATAATTATGAAACATTTGAGTCTTGGATAAGAAAGTAAACCGAGCAAGATCAAATTCAATGTAAAAGAAATCTAGAGGTTTGCAGGCAATGAGCTAGCCTGCGTACATATGACTTTCAATTCTTTTAGCAGACTGATTTTACTAGAAAGAAAATACTACAATGATAAAGCTGAATTCAGGTAAGTGGAATAATGAGCTCCCTGGGTGCAGTGTAGATAGTGTTGGGCTGCTTGGATTTGGGGAGATCCAGGATAAGAAGGAGAAAGCTTGGAGAGACCTTTTTTCTGTATTATTACTGTGATGATGTTTTGATAGAGCAGGACACCATCAAGGGGCTGAGTCATCTCAATGAACAGTCTGTTGACTTCAGGAGTATTTGTTTTTTAAGCATCACTTTTTTAAAACAAATCTGAATACTTCCTTATTTTATCTAGTTTCTTTCATGATTTTATTATGTGAGTGCTACAAGAAATTTACAGTAAATAAACTTCTGGAATTATACACAATAGATAACTATGGTTTGTTTTTTCTCTTTTGTTTTATTTTCTTACTAAATTTGCAATTGAATAGTTTGTATGCTTTCTAAATGACTGAGAGAAGAACAACAGATACATTCTTAACTCCAGGTTCTCCAGCATTTACTTATTTCTCACAGAATTAATGTGGCTGTTAAGAAATATCCTGATGTGGTCCAAGAAAACTGGGACACGTTAAGAAGTACTTTTGACAAGAATTCAGATATTTTAAATATTGATGTGTTCCCCTGTTCAAGAATTTTAAGAAATGGTGAGAAATGATCAGCTTTCCTTCAAAACTAGAAGTCCTACAGATAATGCATTTGTTGATGTATATTCTTTGAGAAAGGTCAACAGTGCAAATGTTGCCATCTTTGGTTTGTATGCTTGAGAAATTTGGAGTCTGGTTTTTAAAGTCAGCAAGAATCTTGGAAATCTGGTGTCCAAACTTCAGAGTGTGGAGCCCTGAATCTGCAGTGGCCACTCCTCTGGCCTTACCGTGCCCCAGGCTGCAGAAACAGGCAGTTCAGAAGGATACCTGAGGGATCAGCTTGGTGGAGAATGCAGGTTGTTGTCCCAATTATGACAAACTCTGAAACTCACCCTTATAACTTTCTGCAAGAATATTATTTAAATATTTCTGTGAGTGGCCTGTTTCTGGAGAAACTAAGAGAAGAGAGCTATTGTTTTAAGACTTATACTGAAGTATCTCTAGAAAAGTCTCCTTATGGTTATTTTCAAGTTCTCTTTCCTTTTGAAGGAAGGGAAGGAGTGATGTTGAATATATTGAGTGATGTAGAGTTACCTTTGTGAGTGGTACTTAGCAAGCAAGGCAGCATTCCTGTTGCAGAGTGTTTAAATCCTATGTTTTAACCCGTGCTTTAACAACAGAGTGGGAATGGTAGAACTGCAGGAGTCCACAGGATTGTCTCTGGGAAAGCACAACCCTTCTCTCCTGGGGACTAGGCAGGGTGTACGCCTCCACCTTGCAGTTGAGAAGTGGGCCGGCCAGGGTGGAAGAACGAAAAGAGGCTGTGGCTTGTCCTCCCCATCTTCTTCCTCCACTGAAAACCTCTACCACAAGGGATGTACCTGTGGGTCTGCACAGGGGAGCAAGGCACAGCCTGGGCCTGGAGCCGCACTGCCCAGCCAGTGACAACTGGTTGAGAACAGTGCTAAGGAAAATACAGATTTACCTGGGACAGATAGGGGGCCTTTAGCCCTTAGTTAGTGGTCTAACTAGGCTCTAACTGGTCTGACTGGCTGTGCTGGTGCAGCCCTCTTTCACTCCTTAGGCCCAAAGGGGTCCCACGGTGGGGAGATGCGGCAGCACTGCCCCAGGAGTGCAGCGCTGCCGGTGTTAAGGTGCAGGGAGAGGAGGGTTAAACTCTTCTCTCCAAACGAAGCCCCTTGAACACACCACATTTCTCTTATATGAGTGGGATAGGAGAGGGAGGGATGATCCATGATCTCGGATACGGTGGGTTAATAACATATAGAGAAGGGCGCAAGACCTACAATGTTATAGACTTCACCTGAGCCATTCATTTTGCCGTGGAGTAGATAGACCCTTACTGGTATTAAAAAGCAACTCAGAAGTGCTCTAGCTCGTTTTGGTCTTCAGTATCTAGTTATCTAATATTTGAGGAACAGTATTATATTACCATCATAAGCTTCATTCATCTGCTATTTAGTCTGAGCTTCATAGATGAAATAACAGAATGATTAAACAAGACATTAAAAACAAAGCTGAAGTAAAGCATGGAACAGAAACACAGATGGGCCTTTATTGCTGAAACAATGAGATAATAAATTAGATTACATGTAGTTCCACTAAACCCCAAGAGTTTTGCTGAACTTTAGCAAACTATAACTTACCTATTAGTATCTTTACATGTATCAGCAGTGTCCACCAGTACTGGGTAAAGGAGAATCAGCTGAAACTTATTTGGACCTTCAAAAATCTTTGGAAAAGTAGCAGCAGAAAAAGCACTACTGTTTGTTATGGCTTGGCCTAAGACAAAACCCAACCAACCAACCAACCAAACCCCCAGTGTTAAATATACCTGTCAAAGAGCTGAAAAATGGAAGAAAAGATGACAAAACTTACAGGAACACAGTAGCTTTGGCTCTTCAAGTATGAAGGAATACTGATATCCTTCAAAGCCTTGAGCAAGCCTGAGATGTGATAAAGAAGGAGGAGAAAACATTTCAGTTCTTCTAAAAATGGGTGCTATGTTGCCAACACACTCTTCAACACTGATACTAGGCCAAATTCAGCCATCCTCAGTACACCCTTGTTTCAGAAGTTTGCGATGGCAGCATCATGCCAGAATCGGATACCGGAGGAGTGATAACCCTGAAATAGTAATGTACTTGAAGTTCTTGTGGCATGTGAAGGTTTGGGAGGTGTGTGTGTGAGAAGAACGTTGTACACCCCTGAGCCAGGACTCTGTTCAGGCAGTAGGATTTGTTAGCTGGCATCCTTTCCATGCTAGGAAATAGGCACTCCTCCAGGGACCGTGGAGGTGCCCTGACCTATGAGAGCTGTTAGTCTTTCAGGGTCTGGCGGAAGGCCCTTTCTTAAAAGAGAAATTAAAATAATAAAAATCCATACAATGTGGATTCCCTCCTGCCATCACATTCCATTCTCTGACATAATTCTGCTTCAGGACAAAAAAAGGGGAATTACATCATTGTGTGGATGCAAAACAAAGGGCACTGACACCACTGCTTACAGTCATCTTACAGTCATGTTCCTTAAAATGTTGGTGTTCTGTTGTCCCACGAATGGGGTTCGTTTATCCAGTGTGCAAGCCAATAACACACAGAGTCGAGGTATTTTCAAATTAATTTCATTGATGTGCATGAATGGGTGCCTGTCTTAAGACAGCACACCCTTGTCTCAAAAATCTTCACATTTATATGCTTAACTAATACATATTCATTGTTATTTTCTTTAATGATTGGTCCTTTCTTCTTCACCTCTCATGTAAATTGGTGTGCAGACTCTGTCTTCTTCCTTCATTCTCATCTTTTGAGTGGGTGGTATCATTGGAGTAGGTGGTCAATGAGTCAGTGGTTGCAATCTCCCCCTGTAGGAATTACCTTTTGCTTACTTCTTCCCTAATCTTGGCAGTTCCAAGTGGTTCTTCAAGGTTTATTGACCAGACTACAATCCATTACCTTTTCTGACATAAGCATAAACATAAAGCCCCATTGTCTAATAGTTAGTTCCTAAACGCTAAATCATGTCTAGTTATTGTTTCCCTATTTTAAACATTAACTGATGTGGGCTGTACACAGGACTTCAGCAGCTCCCTGCTTATTTCAATCATATTACACATATTAATGGATAACACTATAGGGAAGTCAGACCAGTATTTGCTCACTTATTTACCTAATCAAATCAAATGTAATTCTTCTGTAAAGGGCTTTGATTTAACCTTTAGCAAATTCTGCATCCTGTTACTAAGAGCTGTGACACAAAGAGTCTTTTCAGAAAAATAAGGAAAGTACAGAGAGTGCAGAACACTGTACTGAAAAAGGGAAAAAAATCTTTGACCAGGCTGATCCAATGTTATCTTCAAATAAGGTGCACATTTTGCAGGCCTGCCTCATTAACTTTATGGTAAAGAATGAATTCTGATCCAGCATAGATCTATGAAGCTGGCAAGCTGTTCTTCCCAGTACTTTTAAATCTGACCAAGATTTCCATGACTAAAACGAATACCTTTTCCTTTCCTCCATCCTTCCTTTTAATAGAATTTGATTCATCCAGGTGAAAGAAGGAAGTCCCAATACATTGTGTACCATTATTTGGCACTGAAGCGAGAACAAAGATGCATTACATACCTGGAAACAGTAAAGACAAAGAGTGGAAAATGAGGAGCTTGTATTTACTTGCTACCTTCTTACAAGAAAAACCATTTTTAAAGGCTTCTATTGCTATAGCCCTATAGCAAATGTTTGTTTACACTGGGAGGTTAACTTCTGTAATGATACACCTAGGCATAGACGTGTGTAATTCCCTTTGTGGCACTCCTAGTCAAAAACCAGAATATTTTGAATGTTAATGCCACTTCTGCTGACTGCAGTACTGGATTCTTGCCTGAGGTGTTACCAAGCTAACTAGGGACTCGCTGCCAAGGTAGATGATTCTCTTTTAAAGATGCAGAAGTTTTTTTTAGAAAAGTATTCTGTTGAACAAGTGCTGATGTCACAGCAATTTGGGACATCAGTCAATGGGTGTTCCTTTTAATTAGTGCTAAAGTCTTTGTGTGTGAGCTTATCTCCAAGTGTTGTGATTGTAACTTACCCAAGAAGGCTTTAAAAAATTCATTGACTTCATATTTGACTATCAGAATTTAAGACATGTTTTGCCAAATTTGAGCTAAATTAGAAAAAGGGAAAAATGTTCTACCTTAGTTCAAGAGCTAATCTCGTTTTGATGCTGCCTTGGTGCTTTTTTGTGGATGTATATGCCTGAAGGAAAAACTAGGCACAACAGAAATTTTGTACAGTTTGTCTTACTCCATGGTAGTAAAAATGAAGCCACAGTGTAGGGTGTTACCGGTAAAAAATACTATTTTGGCAATATTTTATTTTATTGTTCTTTGCCAATGACAAAATACCATGTTCCTAGGGCTGGTCCACCCTTAGATACATTGATTGTACAGAATTGCAATCCTTGCAGAACTGGCTGCTGGTGTCTCTGTGTTTCTTTTTCACAGCATAGGTCCACAGTGCTCGGTTCACGGAGTTTGCAGAGGTGGAAAACCATGATGACTTTCACACTAGTGAAGATGGATATATTCATACACAGGACCAGGGAGGGATTTACGTAATATATGATGTGGCTTTAGAGGACCTGAAGGAGTTTAAGTACCAGCTGCTGCTTGTGGCCAGCCAGTACACTGAGAAAGATAAAAGTAAGATACCTACAGGTCCAAAACACTGTGATAATTTGGTTCACTGTTTTCAAGGTAGGCTGGTCTTATGGCTTCTTGAATCATTGCTGTCTTTCTACAGGACCAAGTTCTAACTGGATTTTTGGGACCTTTCTTTATCTTCCTAGTTAGCTAAGTGATGCATGTGTTGCAAAGACCTAACTGAGCCTGTGGAATTCCTTGTCACATGTTGTTAATTTTACAGTTTTGCACTTATTCAGGGTCATAGACATCAAAGTTGTCCTGGACTGGAAAATAACACAGAAGGGACATTTACTGATGTAGTTAATTAATATAGTGAGCAAGCACATCTTCAAGGCACAGAGAGTCAGAAAAGAAAAATGTTAATTCTTTCTGAATGTCTTTTAATTAATGCATTGGATTGTTTTTCTGCAGAACTAAATTTACCTCCCACCACTTTTAAACCTTTCTCATCTGTAAACAAGAAGCTGCAAAATATTTGATGTTCCAGACTTCCTTTTTTCCTGCCGCTTTTTTTAATAGTAGGAACCAAGTTGAGACAGACTATATTACAGATTTTTAAAAAGAGCAGCTGTAGTGAGGAGGAACAGCTACAGTGAGGAGGAACAACCTTGTAACTGTAGAAAGCATGGAGGGAGGGCCATTAGAAAACATTAAATAAATGGCACAAACACGTATGATATTCAGAGAATTGCACAAAATATCTCTTAAATCACTGGAATTACTTTCTATATTGATAGGGCAATGTTTTCAACATTTTAGCATGCTTCCCTCAAGTTGAATGTTCTGACAAAGAATGCAGGGCTTATCTGAGGATTAAGATGACCAAAAAAACTTTACAAACCTATGAATGGCTAAATGCCTGCTTGGACCTTCTTTGAAGTCACCTGAAGGTCCTCACTGTGGACCTTCTTCTGGAGCATCTTTCATGTGAGGAGAGGCTGAGGGAGCTGGGATTGTTCTGCCTGGAGAAGGCTCAGGAGGGTCTGGTCAGTGTGTGTATACGTACCTGGTGGGAAGGAATGAAGACGAGGGAGCCAGACTCTTCTCGGTGGTCCCCACTGACAGGACCAGAGGCAATGGGCACAAACTGAAACACATGAAATTCCACCTGAACACAAGAAAACACATTTTTACTGTGAGGGTTCTCAAACACTGGCACAGGTTGCCCAGACAGGTTGTGGAGTCTTCATCTGTGGAGATATTCAAAACCTGACTGGACATAGTCCTGGGCGACCCACCCTAGGTGACCCTGTTTGGGAGCAGGGGGCTGGGCTGGATGACCTCCAGAGGTCCCTTCCAACCTCAACCGTTCTGCGATCCCGTCATGACAGAAGGCAGCCTACTGAATGAGGCTGGGTGCTCTGGTAGCGTGGTGTAGCAGTTCCCGTGTTTGCAGGTCACTTTGTTTTCACCCTCACACAGCGCACTTGAGGACTGATCACGTACAACCCGTCCTTGCTCCTTATGCTCCTTCTTGGTAGAATCTCTTTTGGTGTGGCATGAACCCGAACACTTTTAATGCTGACTTCTCCAGTGATCATGGACTTCAAATTACCCTCTTGTTCAGCTTTTGAAAAATAAGACACTTAAAGTCTGGAGCTGAAGAGTAGCTGCTGAAGCCTCTTTTATTTACCCCATGGCTGATTTTTAACTCTGCATCTCTAAACATTTCAGATTCACTCTACTTGATTTATCACCTATTGTCAAAATTAGCTCTAATTTAGACAGTATCACAACCAAGAATCCAAAAGCATTATTTCTTTAAGGATTTCTCATGGGCTGCTAGTGTAGAAACATTTGTAGTAATTTTTTTTCCTTCCTTCACAGTAATTTTTAAATTATGAAGACTGACTTTTCTAATAGCAAACCATCTGAAAAGAAAGCCCTCCCCAGGTCTGCACTCTGCCCTGCTATATCTCTTGTAAAATTTATCTTTGAGTAGTCCATGCTGCTTTTCTTTGATCTGAGAGTGAAGGTGAGGTGGTGAAGACAATCCCAACATGATTTGGTGCTGTGAAAAATTAAGCTTCTCTTCTCTTTCCTCCCCTAGTTTTCTTGTGCTTTCTCTAGCTTTATCTCTTGATGCAGGTCTTTTGAACTCCAGCCATTGCCCTTTATCTCAGGGAATATTTGTTAAAAGATGGTGGAAGAGATATGTTTAAACCAAATGCCTGGCGTGCTTGTTCTTCGCCTCGCAGAATACTCTGGGGTCCTCCAAAGCTTATGGGACTGAAATCTTTTCCTGGCCTGGGGTTCCGTGGCAAGCAAAAACCACAGCCCTGTGCTATAAGTAAACAGAATTACCACAAGCCCTGGGACTCTAGGTGTGTGGAAATCCCTCTGATACTGGCATCTGCTTGTTTTCTACTTAATTTTTTTGTCTTAGGCAATGTAACTTGTGAGCAACTCAGTGGCAGCAACATCCTTGGCTGGGCACATGCCTCTGTGGATCAATTTGCTGTGCTGCTTGGCCTCTGGACCTGTGAAAGTGCTCTCTTGGAAAAAAAAATGCCAGGTATAGATGCTTTTCTTGGACTGAAAACAGTAATTTGCAGTCAGTTCACTTCAGGTTGCGTAAGGTTCCTTTTAAACTGCATTTCCCATGGTGTATACATACGGATGCCAGAGCCAGCAAGTGTGGGTGGTGGTACAGGTTTCAGATGCACTGGGAGCCTGGTGCTGGGCTGGGTGCAGAGGGTTGGAGCTGCTGGGTGCTGTGAGTTGGGTCCAGAGGATCCCAGGTAGTGGCTTTTGCAACAAGGGAGCAGAAATGCTCTTGCTGTCAGAGAGCAGCCTCTGGTAGCTGCTGTGCCAGGGGCTGGAAGCACTTCTGCAAGGCCTTAGGGAGAGTCACCCACCACTGGGTAATGGGGAAGGATAATCGGGAAAGACAAGGCCAACTCCAGAGCAAAACTGCAGAGCACATTGTGTCCACCCTTGCATGCCGAGGAATGGAGCAAATGCAGACTAGGAAGAATCAGGTGCAGCCTTGAGGAGCCTGGGCCACCAAGAAGTTGAAGATGTAAATTTTTTTCTGTGGTCCTGGCTGTCCCTGCTTGCTGGGGCTGGTGCAGGAAACTTTTAATGGCTGTTATCAGAATTGTAATCATTGCATCTTTGTGAAGCCCATGGAGGAGAAACTCAGCCTGCAGCTGGCTAGGCGCATCATTTGAATTATCCTTTGTCAGAGGGAACCAGAGAGATGTTTTGTATGTTACAGCTAAAAAATAATCAATTTATTACTAAAACCTATATCTATGATTATATATGTATTATAGATTAGTTACTCTGAGCAAAAAATGCCATGATTTACTATGGAGTTAAAAAAACCAACAAACAACCCAACACTAAAAATGTGTATTAAGTGTTCCGTAGCTTTGCCGTTCACAAGGGCTGCTGCGTATCCTACGGGCTTTCCCCTTGCTCTCTCTAAATCTAGTCAGGTGTCTGTATTTTGCCATGGGACATGAAAGCATACCGGGTTTCTGCCCAAAGACCTCAGTCGTGAAAGATGAAGATTAGACAAGTTCAGAGGAAGGGACCCAGGGGAGCTTGGAAGTGTATTTCTGAGCATGGGACTCCCCAGTCCCAAGGTGGATGCTGTGTCAGGAAGCGGGAGGGAGCAGATAGTCCGCTTCAGAAGCAGGGAGAAGTGGCACTAATTGAGGTCACCTTCACACACTTGAAATGTTTTGTTCACAGTCCTGGAGTAACACAGGGCAGCTCTGAAAATAGGAATGCTAGAGGGTGCTAGAGAATCTCCTGTGTACCACTGAAGAGGCTTTAAATAGAAAACCTTTCAAACTAAAATAGTTGTATGTAGTTTAGGAAATCTAAGGCCACTCTCCCATTTTCATAGAGGAGCCTTGTGGGGTGGAGCTATATAAAATACTAATTGCCTAGTTCACTAGGTTTCTGCTCTCACCCCAACAGACTTCGCTTTCCATTGCTGTATTATCATGCTACCTCTGTGAACCTACCTTTTATTAGTATCACAGGCCTTCCATTTAAGGAAACGCGCTTTCTTTTTCAAAGAAAAACTCCCAGTAGAGAAGAATGAAACTTCCACAGCAACAATGCACTAATTCCCTTCCAAAAACATCAGAGACTGTATTCTGGAACTGCTCTCACAACCCAGCTCTCTAGGCAGGATTAAATGTACAGATGTGCTGTTGCTGAAGGTCTTTTGCTTTTAGCTGAGATTAGATGGAAGTGGGTCTCGCTAGCTTTGGTTCCAGCTGGCATTGAGTTCTTTCTGAGTGAGGAAACAATAGCCCTTTGTCCAGCAGCAGAGACAGCTTAGCTTAGCCAATATGAAATTTGCTTAGGCCTGTTGCTTAAGCAGTGTTTTAGCTTCCTCCAGAACAGTTCAGGTCAGGCAGGTCTAAATCAGCAAACTTTACATTTCCACTGAAATCTGAATTCTCAGCTACCAAGTAACCTCCTGAGCCCTTCTGCATCTTCCTCTTCCACAGTCTTCTGGTCTCAGTATGGAAAGTAACGTGGATGCTTTTCCACTTCTGTGTCAATGTAAAATAGCCAGATGTAGATCATTTCATATTGAGATGGCCTATTTGTCCAGAAGCAAGGCAATTAATATTTTCAATCCCATAATTGCCATCTGACCAAGAAGTACTACAATGTCATCTGGAGAGTTCACATGCTGTCATGCTTGGCACATTTCTTTTTCTGTCCTAAGCTGTGGGTATTTGTAAGTAAAATTTTTACTTAAATGAAACTTTACAGCTATTCTTGGTAGAGGAGCCTGAAGAGGGCACGCGCCTTTGTACATCTTTAATTACATCTTCAATTACTTTGGAGTTTCTCCAAAATACGTAAAGTAACTGTGACAGTCATGGCCAAATGAGACAACAAAGAGTCTTGGATGAGCCCACAGCTTTCAGTTTGGGGGAAATGGAGTTTTTCAAAGGTACAAAACCAGTGTGTGTACTGGAAAAGAAACAGAGAATAGATTAGAGTGGAAAGAAGTAGGTATTTTTAAAGTAGTAACTACATTGTCTTGTTACTTTTTGAAGGGAAAAATGTGCAGAATAAAAATCTTCATGCTTCAGTGGAAAAAACCCCATGTTAACTGTGCACGATTTGGAAGAAATTTCTCATATGGTCAGTTCTGTTCTCGAGCCTTCTGATGAAGCATTGAGTAACACCCTGTGCCAGAAACAAGATGCCATACTGGGTCACTGGTGGTTTGATACAGGCAGCAAACTCCATGTTCGGAAATATTTCCCCAACAAAGAATGAATATTTAGGTGAATAAAAATTTCTAAATGTGCTTCTGAATATCTCTTCAGCTTCCAGCTGTTTACTCTGAAGCTTACCAACATGCTTTGGACCCAGAGGAAAGATTTGCTTTGCCCAAGCGATAACTGACATCATGCATAAACGTCCATGGTTTGATCTCAACCTTGAATATTTTGTCAACACCTACAAAGATGAACGGATCTGTTTACAAATTCACCTCCAACTCCTGAGGGACATAGTAAACCAACAAATTGGTTGAATTCACAGTATATCCATCTCGGGGAAGTAGGAGGTGAAATCCAGAATAGGAAGCTTTGATTATAGCCTGCATGTGTTTACAGTGTTAAGATAGGTCAATACTAATTTAACAGTGAAGTCTATGGATGCTTTGTAAATTGAAGGCATGAAGCTCAAGAGCAGAAAGCTATAATTTCATCAGTATCAGAAAGAAAATGTTGGAAAGATTGCAGAGCTTCATATGTCATGTTAAAGCCACATCTGCTACCATTTGAGACAATTAGAAATAAGAGTTGAGAGGCATGGAAGCTAAATAAAATTATAATCTATATTTGTTCTGTAATGCAGTGGATAAGGAACTAGCCCTGTTTATAGTAAGAGAAAAGAGAATTAAAAAAGAATATAAACAAAGTTTGCACTTTAAAGTGCACTTTGAAAAGCAGTATATTTCAGACAGCTGTGAATTCCTGTGTTAATAATTAAATCACAGCATTTGAAATACTCACATTTTTCCTCTGGTTTAAAAATCTGCCTCAGCTTTACTCTGTATCCTGCCACAAGATATTTCCTTTCTCTGAGCTTTGATTTCAGAGTCTGCAAGCTGGGAAGTTTAATTAGCTAACATTTGTAACTTGGCTTTTAGTCCACAAACAGAAGTTTGGGTTTTGGTACAAGAGGCTACTGTTGTGCTGCTGTTGCCACTAATGCTACCATATCGCTAGCAATAAAAACGGAGCCTTGTCAGCATTGTTGGAGCTTAAATTTTGTTCTGAAGGAATATGAAAGATTCAAAATAATTTTATCAGGAATAATTCATCTAGAGTGGGTACATACATAACTGACTTGAAAATGCATATATATATATAAAAATAGAAAATTTTGCAGCTTATGTTTAAATAAAGGATAGTTGGTTTTGCCTTGATTTCTAGCTATGTGTGAATTTTATTGGCTAATGTCACTTGTGTTTATTGCTGTGTTTTAGATAGATGCCCAGCGGGATTATGTCCAGAAGATTTGGCGGGAAGGTCAAAGAGGTGGCGTTGGTGAATTTGGACTTCTTTATAATGTAATTACTAAGCAGCTTATCTCTCTTAATACTAGCCAGTGAGTAATTATACAGTTTTATGTCTCTGGAGAGTACCTCTTTTTGTTCTGGTTTCTGTAATTGATTGTAAAAATTGGGGATCCAAGCACCTGAAAATAAGACTATTTGAAAAAATGACAGTCTTAAGGTGAATTAAGCAATAGACGAGTGTCTCATGTTATTTAGTCTCATGCTATTTAGCTAGCCAGAAAAACATTCAAAGAAGGAAGTCGTTCCTCCCCCCTCCCGTTTACACTGCCCTTTCATGACAATGGGTTTGATAATTGCATCTCGCAGCGCGCCGGGACACTAATATTCCCACGGGCAGGCCACTGAACAGCAGTGATGGAGGTGGGTGCTGAGGTTCGACTGCTCACGTCAGACTTGCTGCATCAGTATCCTGACCTGGCTTCACAACCTTCGCTGCCCTTTGGCCACAGTCTATTGCTCTTTCCACACACTCTTTTCCAGCTGGATGTGCGTGTCCTCTGTTTTCACACGTGGAATCCACATCTCCCCTGCAGTACAGACCTGCCGCGTGTTCCCCATCCTGCAGCTGTGCGCCACTGTGGGTTACGTGAACGGTTTACGCAGCCGCTAATTATACACCCAGAAGCCAACAGCTCCTTGCCTCTGGTCCCTTCTGGTTTCCTGCCTCTGTCTCCAGCTCCTCGGCCCTATTCCTCCCGACACACATTTTGATTTTGTGTTGGTTATCTGAGGTCTTATTTGCAAGTGCAGTTTTAACGGGCAGGCATAATAGACCTGAAAATGCAGTTAATACAACTGTCAGCTAATGAAAGAGAATTTTAAACATTTTCTGCTTTCGTTAGCAAATGAGACTACTTAGATGTGTTCCAAGATAATTACATCTATTAAGGCTTCAGTTCTATTTTCAGATTTGATAATTGATTTCTGATATGCACTAATGCCATTGCAATTTATTCTTGCAAATTAAGCAATTGCAAGGTTTCTTTATATATACAATTTATAAAAGAATATTTGAGAGCTATTTATTCTTTCTTTGCTTTTGTTGGTTTTAAGTCCTACTTTGAAGAACATTTATTTGCTGGAGTTTCACCCTTCTCTTGGTCTGGTGTGCTTGATCCCCAAAGCTCTTGAGTGTATCTACCAGGAATTCTACAGCATCTGCAGACCAAAAACAGCCAGTAAAGCAAGTAATCTAGAAAAACAAGTGCTTCAGCTAGTAGTTGATGAGTGGCTAACTATGGAAAAACCAGAAACTTTTCACAGTTCTCATATTCAAAGAGATGTAAGTTCCTTTTTTTTTTTTTTTTTTTGTTTGTTAGTAATGACTCTTTAAAGCAGAATGCCCAAGTGTATGATCTTACTAGTTCATTTATACTTGCTGGTTAAAGTTCTAGTTATGTGATTCTGAATTCAATTATTTTCTTATGACTGGTGAAGATCCGTTCCATCCACCTTTAAAACAAGAATTTTTTCTGTAAATTAACACAGGAAGGTAGAACTCTTGATCTCATGCCAGTATAAAGTAGTAACAATCAGCTTAATGAGAAGGAAAATAGACACACTTAAACTGACATGAGATCACAGTAAGTCTCCAGGTTTTGCGTTTGTGTGTGCGTATAGTCTGGAAAGAAAAAAAAGAAGACTGGACATTAAAGCAAATTTGTTATAGGTGAAGCTGGTTGTTACTGTAATGTCCATCATTTCCTGGTGTAGAACTCTGATTTTGGTTGGTTATAATTTTGATAAATGCTAATTATTGTGAATGAAATTATCAATGCTGGACATCTCTATGAGGTTGATTTTTTTTTTTAATTAGTCAGCTTAGTTGTTGCTGGGAGCAAGAAATGGAAAATAAGTTATTTAATCTGTTTTCTCTACCAGAATGTAATACAGCTACGCTTTGGAGCATACGTTTCAAGTCTGGGAAGAGTCATTAGGTAGTGATACGCTATGCTTTCATTCCTGCCAAGTTTGGCCAGCATAAACTAAAATAAAACACATTATTGCCATATATTCAGTAGGGCAACGTGATCTGAAGTTTCTGTGTGCCGTGGTACATCTGTAACCTGAGGCAAAGCAGGACTTTCCACTGTCCCTGCAATAATAGCTCTGGTCTAAGTGATCCGTGTTCGATTTGGGTCTGGTCACTGAAAGTGAGTAGGAGGAGCTCTTCGCCTGCACTGTCGCTCGTGTCGCCTCGACCGGCGGCAGCGGAGGAAGCTGGCTGAGCAGATCGCCCCAGCGGAGCAGGAGATGGGCAGGAGCATGGAGAAAATACAGCTGGCTCGCTAAGTGGGACGGCAGCCAGGAATGGGAATGAAGATTGAGGTAGATGAAGAGCTGGGAGACAGAGACTAGACCTAAGATCCAGTGGGTTGCTTCCTTTCAGAAAGAAAATATAGGGGGGAAAAAGTGCACAGCAAATTGGGACTGGGGCAAGGAGGCACCTCGGGGGTGGTGGTGTGTTGGTAAAGAGATTGGCTTAAGCTGCCCCAAACCAGTGATAGCAGGACTTGCTAATTAAGGGAGTGGGGATGAAAATGAGAAGTTTGAGGCATGGCGACAGACTGTGAAGACAGTAATGAGTAAGAAAGTATAGAGGCAAACTAAAGGCAGAAGTGCACAGCCTCCTAGGATACTCCCCTCCCTGGCCTAGAGCAAAACCCAGAAATTACTTATCCAGCATCTCTCTGCTGCCAGTAAAATCCACTGGCAGTTTCCCACTACTCTCTTGTCCACAGCAGATCACAAATGATTCTTTGCTTTCTAAATTTTAAAGCCTAGAAGTCAGTGGCAGAGATCCGTGCATGGATCATAAGGTTACCACACTGCTGTTGCCAAGGGAGAAAGGGAGGGATTTTGTTGTGTTTACTTCTTGCACGTTCCTTTTCCTCCAACAGAAGATGCAGATGAGACAACCGCATGCAAGCAGACAATGTTTAGAGGACGCTAAGGCTGTAAAAGTCTAGCATTTAAATTTTAGGAAATGTACTTTTGCCAGAGCAGATTTAATTTGGTTTCCTTTTGCATAGATATGATGGTGCAGTGTTTACATGATTACATATTATTTTTCTTTATTACTCGGTGTGCTAAAATCAACATTTCTGTCCTTCCTGGACAGCTCCTTTTGTGACCCTGGGCCTCATTCTTTCATGTTTTTCCAACCCTTCGCTAAAGGATGGTTTTCTAAGATCCAGTTTTTATTCCCCATCTGACTTCCTAAACATCTCGCAACTTCATAATAAACAAATTACCAAGGGGTGAGGTACAGATGCTGCCAGCCTGGGAACAGGTGGTTTTCCTATGTAGAAATATCAGAGAGGCCATATAGAAAGAAAAGTGAATTCTGGAATTGCAAGACTAAATGATCCCTGGGAAGCTGTGAGATCCTTCTCTCTCACCCTAAGCCAGGAGCAGCTGGATCATACTCAGGTTCTTCCCATGAGATAAGTAACTGTCCTGTTCTTAAACACATAATGTGACAGACTTTTCCAAGCAGTCTGTTGTACTGCTTCACCAGCTTCACCATTACCAAGTTCTCCTTAGTCTCACGCAAATGTGCCTTGTTACGGTCTAAGCTTATTACCTTTTCTCTTGTCCTTGTTGGAAATGGGGAAGATACTATTCTCCTCGTAGCAGCTCTGTGAAGAAGCACATAAAGATGTTTTGTCCTGTCCCACCCATCCAGAGTCATAGAATTACAAAAGCACATTGTAAAGTACTGGGTAAGAGGGACAAAATCAAGTTGCACAACTTCTGACACTTAACTTTGGAGTGTTGTCTTTTCAGACTTTTTTTTTTTTTTCCCAGTGTAGCTGTGAAAGTGTAGCGAGTGGCAGGTGGTAAAATCTAGACTTTTATTACTAACAACTGCATGGCTGGGTTCAGATTTCCTCGTGATCTGCGATTCATGGCTCACAAGCAGCGAAGTGTGAAGCCACTCAGCTATAGCAGTGCCCACATCTGTCCCACCCGACACGAGCAGGGTGGCACAGCTGTACGGGCTGTGACAGCTGGAGACAAGGAGCACCTTTTCCTGCACACAGAGCCAGGAGCTGCTCCTGTCACCACTTCCACAGCACAACGGCCGATGGACCACTATCTTCTTTCCAGCTCTCCACATTACCAAGCCGCAGCTTTTGATAATTTTTCTTTCCTGGGTTTTCTGCTCCTTTGGAGGCTTCCATCATCCCAGTAGAGCAGGGATCCAGCTCTGCTGAGTTATCTGACCATGGGAGTTTGCTGTCCCCATTTTCAGATCATCATACATACAGTGGCACACGTGCTGGGATCTGCACACTCTTTAGAGGAGGAATGGCCTCAGCTAGTAATAAGTGAATCAAGTTACATAGGTGCTGCTTTAGAGAGGTATGTACACCTGAAAGCCTTCTGAATTTTTATTATAATAAAAAGGCAAATATCTTGTGTTAGATATAAAAAATATATAAAATAAGCTTTGTTAAGTCCTTTGAGTAAAGCCAGGTTTATAGATTCAGTGTCTTTACCTTTGGAGCAAGTGGCAAAACAGCAGTGTATTTTTAGGGGTCAGGATAGGTACAATTCTCACCTTGCATGGGTTGCAACCCCATGGAACTTCACTCATGATTTACTCCAGAAAAAGAAAAAGGAGAATGGTCCCCTAAAGTATATGAAGACCTTTGTCATCTGTATGTAAACGATTTCTTTGCAGTTATTTGTTGAGGTACTGATCAAACACCCTGTGCTGGTGCAAGAGATTGCTTTGTCACTATTAGAGATGGGAGCAGACGAAGGAAAAAAGACAGGCGGAGAAAACCAGCTCTTTATCCTGGATTCCTTCTCCACGCTCCTGGAGCTTGCCACGCTCCACCATCGGCTGACAGAGGTGGTGACAGAGTGTGCAGTTAGTCAGGTTAGTGGGTCAGTAGTGCTGGTTTAGCAGCACTGGTAGGGTGACTTCAGAGAGGTGTGGTTGGTAGTGAAAAAGTAACTTCTTTTAAAGAGTGCACCTACTATGGTTGGAAAAAACCACAGAGAGATGAAGAGTGCCAGTGTCTGTGTTGTGGGAGATATGTTTGGTTGCTACGTGGAGATGGAGTCTACCTGGGGTTTGCAGATGCTCATAAGTTTCAAAAGGTGAGGCCACGCTGCTCCTCAGAGGTTAACAGGAGAGGCCCTTTCCCAGTGAAAATGCTGGAATTTTGCCAAAAGGAGGAGCAGGAAGAATTCACTGATCGAATGAACACAAAGATGCCTCCTTCTGCAGAGTTTTACGCAGATGATTATTTTAACTGCCTTCTTATGAAGAGTAGTGCAATATAAGAAAAGGCACACAAGAAGTGCAAGCTTTGTTCGCCGCCAGAGGTAGGAAAGTGTAAAAATTGTTCTGGCTGTGCTGATCCTTACAATGATAATGAAATAATCTACAAAAGGGAAGTGTGTGTCATGCATTTATGGAGCTATCAGCTGGAAGAGATGACAATTTGTACAGGAAGATGTAGAGATAAGGACTGAGCTAATGGGGACACTACAAAGGGTAGTGTTGAACTACTGGCTTGGAGGCAGGTTATTGGTGAAATTCCTATTGTTCAGCTCCATATTATTTGACATTTTTATTAATGATATCAGTAGAAAACGTAAGACGGTGTTATTAAATTCAGGACATTGTAATGCTGGCAGATAAAACTGATAGGGAAAATAAATGGAATATCTTACAGGAAGAACTCACGGTTCTAAGGACTGGAGTAGTAGAAAGGATATAAGGATCAATAACACAAATCTTGAGGTTATGCATAATAATATGAAATTCTCCTGTGAACTTTGAGCTTATTAATTGGAAGCAATAGAGGAGGAGAAAGAATTGGATGTATAGCTGGCCATGGGATGATTGTAAACTGCCAACATATCACAACCGTAGCAGGGGGAAAGCCATTATATCTTACTGTGAATCAGGCAATGAGTTTTGTAATCAGTGGAGAGAGGGAGAATTGATGCCGTGTATGTGATTCTGGTGAGGCCTCACCTGGATTATTAAGTATAATCTGGAGATTTGTGTTCAGGCAAGATAAATTCAGATTGAAATGGGAGCAAAGATGATCTAATAGCATGCTGAAGGGAAATAGAGAATGCATTTTACAAAAGCAAACGAAATATCTTGGCTTGTTTATCCTAGCAAAATGAAGGCTGAAAGAAGATAAGATTGTTCTCTATAAATACACCAGGAAGATAAGCACTGGGAATGGAGAAGAGGTATTTAAGCTAAAGGCCAATTTTGGCAGCAGAACAAATGGATTTAATCACTGTGAATAAATTTAAGCTGGAAATTAAAAGGGGATTTCTAAGAATCAGACAACAAACTCCTAGAAGGGAAAGAGCAAAGGGTAGAAAACTTAACAGTTTTAAAACGGGGCTTGATTCATTTATGAAAAGGATTATTGGGACATGATTGCTTGCAGTAGCAAAGTTGATCGTGTAGGATAGATGACATTCCAGTCATGGTTTTTCTTTGTCTTAACCCTTTCTCTAGCTTTCTTGAAAATTCAGAAGTCAAAAAAAAAGTCAGCAGGATTTATTTTCAGCAGCTGAAAACCTAGACATCTTTAAGATACTTAAGCCACAACTATTCAACTTAGTTTGGTGGAAAACCTAATTTTCTGTCACAACTCTTTTCCATTAAAATAAGAACTTCTTTAACAGCTATAATTTGATATCTGGAACTTTCTTGGGCAAACTAACAAACAGGTTAATTTACTTCAACCCAAGCAATTCTATGAAGCAAGGTCTTCTTTCTTGGTAATTTGTGTTTCTTGTTCAGATACTCAGCTTTCTAATAAAATACAGGTTCTACTTAAACTTCTCCCACTGGTCGAAATAACTCTTTGTGTTCCTTCACTCATACATATACATACATACATACACACACATACATTTTCTGGTAATTAATAAGGGGTAAGGTTATATTGCAACTTTTCACTTAGCTGAAAAATCAATATCCAATTGCCTTTTTTCAAAAAAACTGTAGGAACTTATTATCTTGAAAGCCCTGTTTCTGTGTCAGATTACATTAATATTCACCAACTGATTTAGAAGTTATCCAGAGGAGACAGATGAGCAGACCGGATCATCACATGGCTGCATTTCTTTTGGGAACAGGGCTAAGAGGACATACTCAGCTGAGGTGACATACTTACAAATCCCTGAAAAGTAGCAGTAAATTGTCATTTTCCAGGATGGGAAGTCAGTGAGTGGAAAGTTATGACAAAAAGTAAGACTTCATGATGTATACATGAGGTCATTAAGCATAACATTATCTTCATTTAATAGAAGATGGTTAAGTCAATCTAAATACCAATATAAACATATATAGTTTATTCAATGTGACATTTTAAGGGGCTATTTTTACATCTTCTTTTGTTGTGATGAAGTTCACAGTTCATTGTAATATGAACTGTTAGAGACTCAGATTCAGACTGAAACATCAGGATGGTTAGTAATCTTTTTTCCTGCTATGCAGAGTAAAGTGAAGTGTGTGCACCTACATTTGTGGATTCCTCTACCCTATACCATAGCTTCTATCAGAGTTTTGGGTTGGACCTGCCAGAATTACTCCCATTACTTGCCTGTCACTCCATTCCCAGAGTGCAAGGTCGTCCGCATCTAAAAGTACACATTTACGTTTCAGGTACTGTTCCTTGCAGCCCTTGTTGCTTCTCTTTGTTCCTCAGTCCTCAGTTCCTCAGTATTCAACTTCTACCATCTGGTGAAAAGGGACATCCTTTGATAGAAGAGTAGAGGTAGACAGTGCAGCAGTCTGAATTTTGCTTCTCTGTTTTTGCTTGACACAGCCACCTTTTTAATCTCTTTTTTGCTATTTTTTCCCTTTGCACACTATTAACAAGCTGATTTGTGTGCTGATGTCTGTTCTGTACAGGCTATTCATACGTCTATACTGGTCAACTAAGAGAGCAACATTTATAATAGTTACACAGAGGTCTTTGTTTTAAGACCTTAGAGTTGATTTTGGCTGTGATCCATATCATTATTGATTGATGCTTATGCTGTCTTTCATATATTATTTTGCCTCCTCCCCTTTTCTTTCCATTGCTGTGCAGGCAGGGAATGTTACCTGATTTTAAAGGACAAAGACCTACATCTTCTAGGTCCTGTTTGTGTCTTTATCACATTCTCATGACATAGCTTCTCTGTGACCTGATTTCTTGACTGATAAAACACCAGCCTTACATGTTAGGAGAAAGCAAGGAAGTATGTTATTCCTTTGCAGTCTGTATCAAAAAGTCAAATTCATTCTTTTTAACATCTTCTTATACTACATGAGAAGAGCCATCGCAGGCCAGATCAGTGTTTCTGTGGTCTTGCATCTGAAGGAGTGCAGGGATGGATCCATAGGGAGGGAATATAAGAAGCAGGATAGTGCCCAACTTCTGATGCTTGATGCTTTAGAGATTTCCTGAGCTAGTGGTTGCATCTAGACCAAGTGTCTACTGTCTGCTGACGGACTGCCCTCATAATTTGTTATACTGGGGAGGTTGTACTGGGGTTGTGTCATACCGGGGGCTTCTAGAATGAATGTTTCTTAAGTTATGAAGTCACTGTTTTAATAGTAATAATGTGTATGAGTTCTGCTTGTCTATTGAAGCTTCCTCTCTGGCAGTCAGTCCTCTTCCCAATTCCTAGTCTAAAATAATATTATTCACATCTCTGCCAAATGCAGTCCTTTCTGAATAGGAACATTTAGCATATTTCCCTTGATTTTCCTTTATGACATTGTAGACTCGCAACTTATTGTTCTTTGTTTGTACGTGCTGTCTGTGTCAATCGAATGGGTGATACTAAGCAACCATCAGCTATCTCGATACAACACTTGTTTGCTTCGTAACAATCATACCATTTCAGATGCCAAGAAATGTTTTACGTAGAATGCAGATGTCTCATTGAAATTAACCTGATGGGTATAGGTTTCTAAATGTATATTGCTTAGAGCAGGAAGAAAGTTAATTTTTCAAATGCATCCATGTGTTTTTCTTTCTAGGTTATATAAAGTTTTTGCAATGGAAGCAGGTTTTGGTGAGTTCCATTTGTACCTGAGGCCTGTGCTCTTCAAATCAGCATCTCACAGGGAGAAAGCAGAGCACCTCCCACCAATGTTCATTACATCTCTCCTGGAAGATGACGGCTGTGTTGACAGGTAGACTGAACTTTTTTGTGTGTTTCACAGGGTGTAATCTCTTTAGTTTGGATGGGATCAAGCCTTTAGTCTGCTTAGGCTCACATATAAGCCACAAAAACTTCAGAGTGTAAAATACATAAAATTATTCGGGCAGAAAATGTAAAATGCTGCATGATTTATTTCCTTTTTGTATAGCATCTGGGACTGAATAATGCTAATTTGAAGCTGTTGAGCAGTGAAAGTGAGGAGACATCGAATTTGTGTGGAACATTGGCAATTTTGGAAGTAAAGTGGATTTTCTTTCAAAGTGAGGGTTGCCTAATGGGGCTGGCCTGGAAGTGATTGCCCCAAGCCCCATAGGTAGCAAAACGGGACCTCAGAAACTGTTGTGAATAAACTCCTACTTCTGAGCATGGAGAAAGCTTATTCTCCTAGAATTATACTGAAGTGAATAGAACTTCATGAAGTGGTATCTTTGATCTTTGTTTTTCAACTCAGTGACCCAATCTCTGCATAAGGAAAAGGCTATTTAATATTTTCCCTTTTCTTCTGGGGAAAGCGACTGGAACAAGTAGATTTTACAGTTGCTGTGATTTACTCTTTAAAGAGTGGGTGAATATGTGTGTATGTATACACAGACGTAAATGACACCAGTTTGTGTGTGTGTTTGTATGTATTTTAGATCATCGTTTAGAGGAAGAAAGGAAACAACCTGTGAATTCTCTTTCTAGATTCAGGGAGGACATCCCGTCAGCGGTTCCCTATGGCTAATGTGGGCAGCAGGGCTCCCTTCTGACTCGTACGTATACCACCTGCAGCCCCATGCTGTTGTTTGCATCCTACTCACTCGCATACACCCTAGCCTGCTGTGAAAATCGGGCTGTTCCAAACAAGTTTAGCAATTGCAAGCAACCTGGAATGAAGCTTCAGCTGCTAATGGAATTGGGGCAGTGACGGGCATCAGAGCCCAGAAGACAGTACAGCAGCACAGAAAAACCCCACATTAGGAACCAATACTTGAAACAAGACATGATTAAACTGAACAAGCAGACTAAGCTCATCTAGGAGGAGCTAATGAGTCATTGTAATGTCAACTACAAAACATCATCGGATATATTCTTTTTCTTACAAAACTATTTCTAAAAATTAAAGCAACATCCTAAGATCACTAAATTAGGGACTAGAGTGGCCAATTCCATTTTGTCTTCTAAATTTAAAGGGGGAAATAACTGAAAATATTTCTGAATATATCACTATTTTCCTTTCATCCTCAGTTTGGCTTCTTTCTCTGTCATACTCCATGTTTATAGGTAATTTTGCTTTCGTTGCAGATATATTCCATCTAGCTTACCATTAAGCATCCAAGAAATCGACAGTCATATTGGAAAATTTAGTTTCCGTACAAGAGATGGTGTTATGCAGGTGAATGATTTAATTTGCAGAATAAGCAAAAAATATGTATTACGTTATTATTTATTTGTGAGAGTATGAAAGGGCCTCAGTCATACGTTTACTAGACACTATAAACTTCTGTATAGTTTGTCTTTCTCTGAGTGATAATATGATTTAGTCTACTGTTTTATAATTAACTTCATAAAATTGCACTGAAAATTTGATTGTTAATGTGGCCTAATCCAGGAATGCTTACTGGGATGAAACTCTCTTAAGATAGCAGAGCTTTGTCTAAGGAACTTTGTTAAATAAAGGAGGATGCTTGTGTGTGGCTCTATGCACACATAGTAACAACATTTGGTGTAGAGAGTTCTGTAATGAAAGAAAACAACCTTAGTCTTCAATGCTATTTTGCATACTTAGTCCTTTCCTTTTCGTATGAACGTATAAAAACAGTATCACAGACTGCCAGCCCATGGAGATTACTTCTTTCAAGCTCTCCGCAAAATCTGCTTCTTGCCGTCAACTCAGTCATGACCTGTACTCTGCAGCGGGGTGGCATATAATTCAAAATTTGCCAAGGAAAAACAAGTATGTTTTATTTGGTGTCTACTTCTTTCCCAGCCTGTTTGCACTTGGCTGCACTGTCTGGCACTGTCCTGCTCTGGAGTAGAGCTGAGAATACAACTCCCTAAATACAAACGAATGAAATGTTTCTTTGATCTCTACAATCAGTCGTGTCTCGATGATAACAACGTATATGTCCTGTCCCCCCCCACCCCGTGTCTCTCGCCTCTTACTCTGCCCAGCTGGGCTGGAAAGTACGTTTGCTGCAGAAACTGCGGCAGCCTGTGACGACTCCTCAGGCTGTCAGCCCTGTGCGGAGGCTGCCGAGGTCACCGACTCTGCACGGGACACCGGCTCCCTGCCGAGCTTTACTCCCCGCCATTCCCTCCCCCTTGGGCAGCCACGGTTCTGCACCGCTACAGGCAGCCCTTTCTCAAGGGCCAGGGGCTGGGATGGAAGCAGGCTGCTGCACGCCCCGGTCAGACTGAGATGCTGTTCTCTGGGGACCTGGTGCAGGGAAAGATGAGGTACTTTCTGCGCTGCCAATGGCTCTTCACAAGGGAACCGTGCTCTGGTTTTAGCAGAAGAAGGTGTCGGTCGCAGGCAGCCACGCATCACTGTCCACAGCTGTTTGGCAGGTGTCCTGCTTGCTCAAGCAGAGGCGTATTTCTTGCCTTGCGGTCTTGATGACAAAACAATCAGGGGTTCAAGTTACAAAAACCTTTTGCCATCAGAGCAAGATGACAGCTAGATTTCTACCAGCACTGTATTTCAGCTGTGTTGCTAGCTGAAAATGGCTTGCAGGCCAGGAGATTTAGAGGAGATTCAGATTTAGAGGGCTGAATTAAAGAAACCGAGTGTTGCAGCGTTTGTTTTAAGGAGGTGAATCAGGCAGCCAAAGGAACTGAGCTGCTCACCCAACACATTGGCAGAACGGCCCATCCAGCCTACCAAATATTGCGCGTTGCAGGCAGCGGAGTGCAGCTGGGACGCTTGCTGGTGGGGAGCAGCAAGGAGTGCAGAGCTACGCTCCTGTGCAGGGCAAAGATGGGACCTCCAGGGCTCTGCAGTCATCTGCTAAGGACATCTAATACACCAACATGCCTCTTTGCTTTCCCTGCTTCACATCTAGTTACTTTGCACGCTGGAGGGCAGGGGGGTAAGTAACACCATGCAGTGTCTCTTAACTAAGTGACAAGGCCTGTACAGCAAGCCTGGCATGTATGCAGGGTTAGGAGAGCAGATTATTGATAGCACAGAGGTGAGGAAAGGTGCAAACACCACAACAAAGCCCAAGGCTAACCAGTGTATTGCTTATTTGCAGATCAGCCACTCACACCCGGTCTGCTCGGACGTGCTGTTTCCTGCTAAACAGAGCTGCCCCTCTGGCACAAAGCAGCTTTCGGTCTCTTCTGGCCTGCCTTCAGGATGTCATCTGCATTGCTTTATTTTGTTAAATCTCTTGCCAGCGTCTGTTGACCCGCTGCCATCGCTCCCACAACCCTGATGCCACATGGAGACCCACACCGCAATCCCTGGGGGGCAACCCCCCACCTGTTCTGCAGGTTCCTTGTGCTGCTCCTCCTCCCTAAGTTATGGGGGGGGTGGCGGGAGAGACCGGAGCAACCCCCAGACTTTTAAAGCAGTGAAATGCAAAGGACAGAAACGCTCCAGCCACTTCGATGCTTTTTGGTACGGAGGCAATGAAGGTTTCTGCCCGGGCTGCGAGTGGGAGAAGGGCAAGGAAATGCCAGCCCAGTACCCCCAGTACGTAGTTACCGCCGTGAACTGGGCTGAGGTGTCAGTCGTTGCTCATCCCGCTGACGCTCGGAAAAGGATCGTTAAGGGGATGCTGCCACCCCCGCGGTGCGGTGCGGTGCGGTGCGGTGCGGTGCGGTGCCGTGCCGTGCCGTGCCGTGCCGCGGCGCTCGCTGCTGCTGCCCGGTGAGGAAACGCCG
>JAVJGG010000008.1:866963-924988 GCA_035590195.1 Aviceda cuculoides
TCTCATACTGAACTCAAAACACAGCACTGTACCAGCTACTAGGAAGAAAGTTAACTCTATCCCAGCTGAAACCAGGACAATACCCTAAAAGAACAAAGCTTATTTGAGGGATGTTAGGAAGTAACTGACTATTTGTTGGGGTATTTAAAAAATAAGGAGGGTTTATAACAAAGATTATTGGGAAGGTGAGGGGAGAGAGAATTCTAGACTATTTAGCTGTGATTTGTATATTTTCCGTCGACCTTATTTTTAACATACATATAAATACTTCTTTGGCTGGAATGCACATGCAGATTAGGCCCAGAGCAAAACCTTTTTTGGACATAAATGTCCTTCACACTTGTTTTCCTTCTTTGCAGATGATGGCATCAGTGAAACTTGCCAGAGAAACTTGTAACAATAATACTGAATCCAAATCTGAGACAAAGTGCCCCACGCGAAAAAAGAGCCTAGGGCTGGAAGAGGTTGGTCTCAGAGCTGGGCGTGAGGAACATGAAGAGAAGAAAGCAGCTGAGTAGGATAGAGGCTTTATCTGGAAGGGACAAAGGAATTATCTGGGCATTAGTTAGAACAAAAGGGGAAGGAAACAGACTACACAGAACCACTTAGAAGGTCTAGTGTCAGAAAATAAGAAACTAATTTGATTAAGTAAAGCCAAGTAAGCATTGTTCATGAAAAGAAAGACAAAAATTCAATACTAATGCAGGCAAATCTGCAGAATGCGGTTGAAAATGACATGAAAATGAAGACAGGCAAACAAATAGCATGGTCAGAACAAAAGATGAAAGGGAAAGTGTACAAACGGATCTGGTAATTACCTACATGGTTCTTTGGTAAAGACAGGACCCTCCTACTCAGGCTGGGTGTGCCAAGAATCTTAACAAATGTTCATTCTCTTGAGAATTCAAGTTCCTCAGGCTTTACTCTTACCCTACTAAACGTATTAATGGAATATGGCTATCACTGACTTACTATATTTTCCACTGGAGCCAGGACCAAGAAATTAAAAAAAAAAAAAAAAAGAAGAAACACCACCTTTGGAAAACTGTTAACATGGGCTTCTTTCAAGAATAATGTGGACAATAAATCCCCAAGTTTAAAGAAACAAAATTACAAGTGGCTGTACACAAAGCCCTATCCCAAAATTAAGAGAGGCTTGTGTAAGTCAGAAGAAAACTCTGCCCTATCCATAAACAATGGGGCAAAACAGTCACTTCTGCTCAAAGTGTCCACTCCGAGGCACTGCTGCATTTTTTCTCAAAACCTAAAACATTGGCCATTTCTCTTGGGTAGGGTGAAGCAGGTGACATCTAGAGAAGCTTATGACCATTAAGAGGACACAATCAACTTATTTTTAAGCATTTGAATTAAAAGATAATAATTATTAATAAGCCTTAAATCCTCCTTTCACTGTATCCTAAATTCCCAGTAAAGTTACTTCCAACTATATATTTCAACTGTAAGTGCTAGTTTCAGAGTAGCATTTTCTTGGTAGTGCTTTCTAACAAGTGTTTTCTGGTGTTTAGTGTTTCTGGCTAAAAGTAAGCTGCTTCTTGTAGCTCCTCATGTAAGGGTCTGTTAGCTGGCAGGAAACCTGAGATTTCGACTCTGTAGTCCTGCATGCAAGTTCACTCAGGAGTCCAGTCTTTGGCTCTTTGTCCTCTGTTTGTGCTACTGATCCAGAGACTTTAAATTGCTTTTTAAAAGTGATTTAATGAACCAATAATGTTTTAGTTCAGTTTGATATGCACTTGGTTGGTTTACTTGGGGTACAGTTACCAAACATGACTCACCCCAGGATGATTACATTTCGGTTTTAGCCAGGTGCAGCTCGGACTTGGCAACCATCATCCTGAAGCTGGTGTCTGTGCTAATTCTGCACTTGGTGACCTTCATGATGTGGGTGTTTGGAATGATTCTGTTGGCACAAATACAAATTCTCTCATACAACCATCTGTTCCTTGTGGAGAGGAATTTTCAACAGGTATCATCTGCAATGTTTCATCTACAGCTTTCAGTTTTCAGCACATCTTCCATATTTATGGTGAGAAAATAATGCCTTCACTGCCTTAAAGAAAGTAGGGCAACTAGTGATATTTAGAGGTGGAATCCTTTATCAGTCTTAAATGTAAGGGGAATTTGCTGAACACTTCAAATCGACCTCAAGGTTGAAGATCCAAAGGCTGGTCTTCAACCCCAGGGTCCTGATTATTCCCATTCTCCTGTCACATAACTCCAGTTTTGCGAACCAATTCTTCCTTTTGTTTCCCATCATCCCCCATGCCTACCTACCCTGGCTGTATCTGGGGAACGACTAGTACTACATGGCAGGTTGATGGCAGAGTGGTGTCTAATCCAGGTGTAACACGGTGTGCCTAACGATAGCACCGACTGAGTCTCTTCGATGCCCTGATTTAAGGACCTACAAATGTCATTCACAGAAAGAGGTATATTTCTTTCTCTTAATTTGACCTACATCACACAGCCAGGGCTGGAAGAAGGTTTTCAGTTTTTCCCAAGCCTAACAACTACTTCTTAACATAAACCTTAGAGGACTTCTCTTCCGTTGAACCAAATGCCGGCACCTGTGCAGCATCTGTTTTAAGGCATATATATCAGTATAAAATTATATTTTGCTTGCTCTATGCAAGTTAGTTGCCTTGAGGTCATTACTGATTTTTATATATATTTGGAGACTTCCTGCTTTTCAGAAATTCCAGCACAGTTTGTCTACACTTACCTGTACTAAAAGAGGAAAGCAACATTTTATACATAGGACAAAGTTTTTGCAATCTTCAAGTTAAAAAAAAAAAGGTGAAAAAATATTACTCTCATTTGAATATCAAAAATGAAGAGTTCTGTCTGCAATAACAGATGTACTAACTCATCATGAAGCATTATTTGTACATACATTTGTACAGAAAATAAACAGAGATCCTATATGGGTGCCCAGAATTACACGTTACATGACAATGATTCTGAAGCAAATATTATCATTTATGTGGTGCACAGGACACTTTGCAGTAAAATTCAGTGACTACAGCTTTTTTTTTTTTTGGTACTTCTGAGAGATCTTTTATTTTAAGAAGTTATCAGTTAGGCATAAACAGGTCTTTCATTTTAATCTTTCCCAAGATTCCAAGGTTAAACCAGGCTTTATTGTTGGGGAGGGAGAGGAATTATGCTGTCTTATAGACATGACATATTTTCCAAATAAATTCAGTGCTGCACATGGAAATATTTTGAACATTTAGTTCAAATTACCTCATCTCATTTTAATTTGTGTTTCAGGGTTTCTACCTCCAGTTTAGTGTGATACACTCTATGCAGTGACATAAAAGTTTAGGGTTCAACCCAAAGTGACCAATAATGTCAACTTCTGCTGCCGTCAGGACACTTGCAGGTGCTCAGTGCTCTGCAGAAGCATGGTATCACGGCCACTTGGTACGGAATCTCTGCATCCTTCTGCTTCTTCAACACAAATTTCATAGAATCACGGAATCATGTAGGTTGGAAAGGACCTGTAAGATCATCGAGTCCACCTGTTAGGTTAACACTGCCAAGTCCACCACTAAACCATGTCCCTAGAGCACCACATCTACACGTCTTTTAAATATCTCCAGGGATGGGGACACAACCACTTCCCTGGGCAGCCTCTTCTAGTTCTTGACAACCCTTTCGGTGAAGAAATTTTTCCTAATATCCAATCTAATGCTCCCCTAGTGCAACTTGAGGCCATTTCCTCTTGTCCTAAATTTCTTTCTTATTCATATCCTACAAAAAAATGTGCTGTCTTATGTGTAGTTTTTCATATATGTTTATCATCTAATCTTTGTAGTGGTTAAATCCTGTAATGTATTATTTTTTGAGATAGCTGGCATACAGAATGATAAGCAACATAAGAGTCCAAATCAGGGAAGTCTCTCCGAGCAGTCAATGGGTTTTTTACAGACAGATAACAGTTCTTACTCCTTCTTCTCCTAACCAGTTGGATGAAGGTCAGTTTCAAATAAAAAGCTATGCAGCTATGTCAAAGACAGTATTATGGCCAAATTATCAAAGCTTTTCAAAGTATATGGCCCATCCAGAGTTTCTCATTTTCTGATGTTATTTAACTTGTTAGGAAAAGCAGAGGTTTTAGAGCCAGAAAGGTGGGGAATCAAAATTAGTGTGACCTGCATACCTGAGTAACTAATGATGCACATGCTCCTTATGTCCATAGCACTTCATTCCAAGGGCAACAGTCGGGATAAAAATGTGCTGACAATATCTTGTGCAAACTGGTGCTCCATCAAAATTCCACAAGTGCTGGAATGTATTCTGCAAGCAGTACTCTACCAGTGTGGGAAGCTAGGAGGTCACTGATGCGCTGCTCTTGAAAGCTTCAGATTTTTGAAAGCATCAGCCTAAGCTGTTCTTCTGCTAGATACTTAAAGAAATGCTAGGTCCTGACTGTTTATGTTCGAGCTTATTTCTTTTAGTGCTTAACAGTGCCTACTAATGGCATCAGGTTTGTTGGAGAGTGACAGAGGAGGGTCCTGTCTCCTTTATTATTGTGGTCTAGATAGAAAAAGATGCTGCAGAGAACTGAATAACAGGTGAGAGGACTGGTACAGATTTTCTCTGTCTCACCCATGGTTGTACGGGGGAGAGGCTCCTAGGATAACTACTATAAAGCCAGAAGAGTCGTGGCATCTCCCTCATATTCCTCAAATCCGCTAATCCTTTTGCTTAACATTTTCCTATTTACTTTTTAGCCAATACCTTATTGTACTGCTGTTTCTGCAGCAACTGCTGCTTTTCAGTTCTTCTCTTCCATTCTTTTAGCCTATTCCTTCTCCATTAAAGGATTAAAGATGGGTGTAAGAGGGAAGAATAATGTAAATCATCAATACACAAACCAGAGACCCAGAGGCTAGCCTCTTTCACAAGGCACACAGCTGGGCTGGGGACAGCCAGACACCCTGTTCCGAGCACTTACCCTTCCGAATCCGCCAGTTGTAGAAACAGGTGTGGAAGACGAATCCGCAGTAAGCTGGCAAAGAGGAAGGGGAGAAGGAGAGAAATTATCTAGAAAAACAAAGAAACAAACAAATTAAAAAAAAAAAAAAATCCAAGTAAGACCAAAGGATTACTTGAGAATGGCATGCAAAACACAGAACATGAAGAAAGGCTAAATATACTAAAGTCTAGAAACATATAAAAGAAGCATTCTAATCTTCATAATATCCTTTGCTATTACACTGTTATTTTTGAAGTCTAATCCGTTTAGCAGAAGTCACCATAAAATGCACGACTCCAACCTAGATGGAAAGCTTCCTATAGCGTAATCAGGGAGATCAGGGAGGCAGGGAGATGCCACTGGGGAGGTTTCCAGTATAAATCATATTTTATCCCACAGAAACTGCAAGCCTGCAACTATAAACTCTGTAAGCTAAACAAACTACCAGTGTGATCCTAGTCTGTACATGGTTCAGGACAAACACTTAGAGAAAATAAAATTAATTCAGGTAAATTGGCAACAGCTGATTGCAAATAGACTGCATATTCTGAATTTGCACAATACAAAAATGAACTTGTAACATAAAGACAATGAAGTACAATAGAAAGAAAAAAAAATGAGGCTGTTACAGTAACTAATAATCTTGAAAACTGCACTACAGACACTGTAGTTTAGACACGTAACTCCTGATATGCCTTATTGGCGCTGTTGATCTATACAGCTTACCTACACGGATATCCAAACGTGTCTGCCCACGGAACCACAGACAGCAGAGGTGTCACTGCCTAGCAGTTTGTCAAGATACAGCAAGGAAAAAATCTGGGTCATTTGGATAATTATCACTTGAATAATCATTATCATTCCAGACAAGTCAGTCTGTTGCCTCAGGCATCTGAGCATTTTCATCCAGTCACCTCAGCCCTGCAAAGTACAGAAAAGCATTTTGTGAACTTAACAGAACTTACAGAAAAAAAGAAGTGTGCAAAGGAGTGTTTTGGATTCCAGATGTTCTAAATTTTCTATACAATTTCAGGACATACAGAAGTTTTACAGGCATGTCTTTCTACTCATTATCTTTATCATTAATGATAGCTAATAACCTTGCTGGAGATCCCATAACGTTAAACATGTTATTAAGCCAGGTAATTATAGAAGGTTCTGCCTGAAAAGGGGCATGATCCAAATATGCAAATTTTGAACAAAAAAAAAAAAAAAATACAAGGAAGGAAGCAGAGTCAGAGGAAAATAGTCACTTTGCATGTCATCATCTTTCCAAGCTCGCTAGGACAAGAGATATTGTAAGTTAAAAGAGAGGGTAGCAGGAAAGGAAAGAAACAAAGTGACAAAGATCAGCAGAGGAACAAACAGGAGGACGGTGAGGAAAAGCAGCACATTTCTTAGAGATGCTCGGCAGCACCTCTGAGCAGGAGGTAATTGCCAGTGGATGAAAAGAGCAAACTGGATGCCAAGACAGAAAGCAATGATGGAGCACCGAGCACCTTGGTTAATATATTTGTAAATCTGCAGCAGGTCCCGGGAGAGGAAAAAAAAACCTCATCCAGCTTTCTATTTCTTGAGATGGTAATCTTCCCATGATATACATTTTCACTAAATTTCCTGACAGAAAAGAAATGCAACGACTCCTAAAGGCTGCTAGACAAACAGAGAATTAACTGGGTTTGTTTGGTTTTAAAACACACATACAAATGTATGCCAATAAACAAGCAAATCTAAAAAAGACACTGGCCAATTAAATTTCTTCCTCTGGTACGGTCAGTTAAAATCAATTCTGGCACATGAGGCAGCCTGAAGCCAGATGGTACGTCCTCGCTGTACTCTGGAGTGAGAACGTAGAAAACTATGTCTTCTTCAGGCTGACCAGGAGCTAACTAAACGCCTGGCTTTTTGTTGAGGGAGACCTAGGTATTACAGTATTCTTGTCATGGGAGTCATATATTAGACAAAACAATAGTCTGACTTCTACAGGAGCAGCAATGGGAAAATGGAAAGCTCTGCTCTGTTGGTTTTTGGCAGCAGGCAATTATTAGCAAATCAAAAAATTCAGTTAAATTTCATTTAGAAAGAATTTGTATAGAGCAGTCATGAGTTTGGCATGAATATTACAGTTTAACCACCTAATTTATAGCATTTGACCATGAACTTTGCCAAAGTTTGTGCTACCCACATAAGCATTTAAGGTCTCAAAATATTTCCAGATATATTCTCCTGGCAATTGCTTTTAAAAGGAACCCACTACTGAATTTTCAATACTGACTTGGTTCATATGAAATAGCATTTGTTGTTCTGGAAGTCCTATTGCAGGTATCTTGGTTGAGAACTGAAAGCACCATACTTTTTACAGAATCACAGCATGGCAGTGGTGGGAAGCAACCTCCAGAGACAGGGAAGTCCAGCCCACCTGCTCAGCGTTGCTCAGAGCCATTTCCAGTCAGACTTTTAACAACTCCATGGATGGAGACTCCACAATCTCTCTGGGCAACCTGTTCCAGTCTTTGACCACCCTTGTGGTAAAAAAAAAGTGTTTAAATACAATTTCTTACATGCCAGTGTGTGCAACGCTTGCAGTGCTCCTTGCCATAACCTGAGAAAACCAAAGCAAGCACCGGGACCACAGCAGCACGTGAGGCAGAGCTGAAGGTGCTCAAACCAGGGCTGCCAACAGCAGCTTTCCCAGCATCTGAGCTGGAATCAACACACCTTGGAAATGGGAAAGCCCTCACACGCAGCGTGACCTCGTGCGGTCAAGAACTGGAACCAGCCAAAATCCGTTCTGGTCAAACTTGACTTAAAAAAAAAAGAAAAAAAAAAAAAAAGAAAAAAAAAAAACCCCAAAACCCCAAAAGCATGAGCAGTGTGTTCTGAGGTGGAGCGGTGACTAAGCCGCAGGACCGAGGCAGGGGGAGGCTCAGCACCGTTGTGCAGCGCATGCGGCAGGGCGAGGAGGCGGGGGCGAGGGAGAGCTGCAGGAGGGGGGAGCGAAGGAGAAAGGCGGCCGGAAAGGGCGATGACATCGTTTAGTAGAATTGATTTATGAATCACCGACTTCGTGAAGTTAATTCCATATTCACCTTTCCCTCAGCTGCTCCCCCACTCCCAATAAAGTTGTCTCTGTTCTAAACCCTTGAACTCATTGTTTGTTAGTAGGGAAGTATTGCTCATGAGGGAGACACAGACAATGTTCATTTAATTTTGCAGCTTTCCCAGGAGACTCTTGCGGGTATTATTTAAGGAGTGTTTTCAAAGGAACATATGTATGCTGGCCCTCTTTACTACCCACACCACCTCCACCTAGACAACTTAATACATCAGTCAACATTTGCAAGTCATCAGTCAATCAGCAGTGAGGAAAGGTAAATTGAAATGAAATACCCTAACTGAATAATTTCATTAGCTTTGTTCTAACACAAATAGACGCCCTCAGAGACGCACATTCTCACTGGAGACCGGTAATAAACATGTTAAGCGGATGAAAAGAAAGTGATACAATTGTGAAAGCACACAGGCAGGTAAAATTTTCCCAAAGGCTGTGTGGGAGAGCGTGTGGCGGGAGCAGAGATGATTTGGCTCCGGCGGGCGCTGCCGTAGGTGCGAGGAAGGAAGTCTCTGAACGGAGGGTTGAACACGAAGGAAGTCTCCGAACGGAGGGTTGAACACGAAGGAAGTCTCCGAACGGAGGGTTGAACACGAAGGAAGTCTCCGAACGGTGGGTTGAACACGAAGGAAGTCTCCGAACGGAGGGTTGAACACGAAGGAAGTCTCCGAACGGAGGGTTGAACACGACTCTCTGCAGCCACATCACAAAGCGCCCGGGAGTGGCTTGTCCCTCCCGGCCCCTGTGGGAATCAATCTGAGGAAGCCTGATGCTATAGAGATGTTTCCTGTATATTGTGTGGGAACCTCAACTAAGTGCAAACTGCCGGCAACAATGAGACAATAAATTATAATAAACAGGAAAAATGGCATTGGCTCCTGAAATCAATGGCTGGGGCGCATGAAACTTTCACAGCATTGATAAATGAATAAATATAACAAAAAGCATTGGGCTTTGAAAGAATGGGCAGTTTATCTGCACTGAAAGGCTCCTTTTCTGTTAACTAAATACATGTAAAAAATAAACACCACTAAAGGACTTTGGCTGAGATTTTCAGTGCTGGAGAGGTGATTTAGAAAGCTGCACAGAACTCCAGGGGCTGGTTCCTTTTCTTGGCCCTGAAAACAGCAGCACAGTCTGAACAAACAGCCGCCTTCTAGCAACTCCATTGCATCACCCATCCACGTCTGCCACCCAGTCCACAGCAGACGATCACATCTGAAACATGAGCCAGCCCCCTCCTTCTGAAAAATTATAAAAAACAGCAAGAAAAGTGAGCTAAAAGCTGCTGGAAGCAACCTGCTGTCCAGTGAAGATCTGGAATACTCTGAGGATTAAATACTGTTCATCTTGTGCACATATGCTCTCTTATTGAATTCAAAGTGAGCAGTGAGAGCTGAAACAAGTGGGAGTAAAGACTCTGCAGTATTTCAGGGGAGACACTGAAACACCTTGCAAGCCCAAGGGAACTGCAGCATTAAGCACTTTTCATTTACAGCCCTTGTGAGATCCAGGCTCTGCAAAAGAGCTTAAGAAAATTATGACATTCAGTCCAGGAGAGCACTCCCACCTGAGGCAAAATTAAGCCCATCTCCAGACAGTGTCCAGAAGGCGCAGGACCTCGTGTGGGGCCAAGCTCAGAGGGACAATACCTCGCTGGGATAAAGCAGCAAGGTTCAGCCTGCATTAGAAGTCTCTGCTCTTCAACAGCAAAAGACCCGAGGGAATCCCACTAAAGATTTTTGAGGGGGCACGAGTAAACTGTGCAGAGTGAAAAGTTACTCTTTCAATATCTGTGGGGGAAAAAAAAGAAGAAAAAAAAGCAACAGCAGGAGCATATAAACACACCCCAATTTTCCCAAGTTAATTTATTTTGATTAGTTTTAGCTGAATCAGGTATCAATAGAAGACCATGACACAGGAGCAACAAGGTGCACAGGTTTAGAAAGAATATGCATTTTGCAAAATGAACTGGATTGCTCGTTTTCTAGTATTGCAGAATGAATTGTTGATGAGAATGCAAGAAAAGTAATGCACAAGGATCTTGGTACAGTACTTGAGGCTCTACCTCTTGCAGTATATAATGAAGAACTAGTTTCTTCTGTTCTAGACAGGAGAACTCCCTGGTTTAATGGAAACTGGCTAACTGACACATAGAAAGCAATGCTAGATGGCGATGACTTGGCTATAGCTTCTTGTGAGAAGGCACTCAGCACTACGAAGGCATTCAGCACTATGCTCAGTTTAAGTAAAGATTGGAAGGGGGAATACTCATTGTCTCAATTAAATTAAAATTTATTATAAGAAAATATAGGCAACAAATAGTGTAAAAGGGTGCATAAATTTTGGTTTCACAGAGAGGGGCAGCTTTCAATGGCAGGGGAAAGTAATCGCACTGTTCTTGTCAGTGCAGAGTGCTGCGTTCAGATCTGGGTACCTCATCGCTGATACATGCAGCGCACTCTAAAAGAAACAGGAAAAACAGTTAAGAACATGCAAGGAATGATTTTTTTTTTTAAATAACAGAGTTAATTATGTCTAAGCTTGGCTAAGGCAGTAGAACACAATAGCAACCCCTAAATATTTGAACAACAAAGAAAGAGAAAACTTAGCAACAAGATTAACAGTGAGATGCAGAAAAGTGTTCTTACAGAAAGATCCATTGACATCTGGACTACAAATGATAGAAAGCCTGTCAGCAAGAACATTCAAAGTTAGATGGGACAAGACAAGTAAAAGTATAATAAAGAGTTTTCTGTGCCAACAGCTTGATCTGCTTGCTGCCTTCGTGTTTTCCAACTCTTTCAAAGTAGCTAAACACCGGCATAAATAAAACATGTCGCCTACCTTTCACTTTATGTGTAGCAAGGTTATTAATTTCATAAAATATTTCTGAGAATTCTTCCTTTTAACATACACTTGTCCACTCTCCACGAATAAGTTGCTGTAACGGAAGAGGCGTGCGAACAGCCCAGCGACTGCCCTGCCAAGCTGTTGCGCTGCCTGCCGGCTTCACGGTAACCACCGCCCGAACCGGTGCCGACATCTCGAAACGCTTCCTACACTAACCCGCACGAAGCGAACGCCGTCCGAACCCCCAGCTGCCGGCACAAAGGTAACCACTGCGCCGGGAGTCTGGGCAGCGGAGGGCAGCGGGGACTGGGAGTAACCGCGGATTCACGGGTCCTGGACTGGGGCGGGGGTCTTTACGACTGGAGCACGCTGGTCTCTCTTACGGGGGGTGCCCAGTATGTTTGAAGGCACAGGCAGCTGCCACCAGCCCTTCGTGGAAGAGTCTCCACAGCTTCTGTCCCAGCCACCCTGTGCCGTACTCCTTTCCCACGGTTTGCCGCGAGGATTGCGGCAGGCACTGCGCAGCTCCGCGGGTCGCCTTCCTTTCCACCGCCAGGCAAAAGTATCTTAGGTAGATATTTTACTGGGGTAAAATCAGAAATTTTATTTTCTTGGGTGAAAGGTCAGGGAAAATGGGGAATTGATTGAAAAAAGCATATTTATTTGGTGACGGTCTAGTGCAGTTGTATTTTTTTTTAGGCGATCCTTCCTTCTGTTCCTTCAGGTCTTTCCACACACTAAACACCCAGGATCTGGAAAATCTGCCTCTGGCACTGCATTAAAAATCCTACCTCAGTGGCTGTATCCTCCTGCCATCTCCTCGCCAATTTTTTTCCTTTGACTGTCTGGGGCTGACTTTTGCCGGCTTTTTGTTTTGTCCTCTGTAATGCTTTTCGCCCAGAACACAGTCTGTGTCCTGTGGCCTTCAACTCTTTTCTTCCCACTCCATCTGGCAGGTTTTCAGTCATTTGCAGCTTTTCCCTCATAATATTTTTCTTTCCCTTCTAAAATCAAAGTAAACATGACAGTATTATTTCTAAAAAATATTTCTGCAGCCCTGTATCCTAAACTTCATTCTTCTATTGTTATGTTATGCTCTATACACATACATGCACGAGCACGCACACATACAAGGAAAGTGTTTAACATAAACATTTTCCTCACATTACAGGAGAAAAGTGATCTCAGGCTGACCACTTATTTTCTGTGAACCGAGTTATGTTCAGAAACCATAGAAAGCGATAGAAAAAAGAATTATTATTGTTTGTACTAATATATCACCTGGAATCCTTTGTCATGAAGCAGAACCATATTGCACTAGGACCTTTAAAAGCACAGGCAAAGATGACTGTCTCTGTGTTCAAAAAAAAAATAAATAAAACCCCTTACTGTGAAAGTGTAATGCGAAGCCCTAGGTGAATTATTTATTTGCATTTTTGTAAGGCGTGGGTAACTGCACACAGTAAAAGTGAACAGGTCTCTGCTGTGAACCTCATACACTCTAAATAAACAGAGAAAACAAGGAAACCCAGAGGCATAAAGAAATAACATAAAAGAAGTTAGCAACACAGGAATAAAAAGGAGCTCTCTCTACTCCAAGACCAGTGTTCACTAAGGGTTGCTATGTCTTTGCACATTCCACAGTTTCATCTTTTTAGACATACATAAAAATAGTGACCTTTAGTAGTCACCTTTATTGGCTGTAGCGCATAGGATAGGAAAAATTCTTCCCTTTGGCTTTCTGTTTTGTTGTGAACCCATTACCACTGTGCGCATTCAGACATGAATTAAAAGCAAATTTTAATTTTATCAGTGTGAATTATTTAGCAATATTGTACCAGATGCTCAAACTGTTAGCCAGTCATAACTGAGTCTAATTATTCTGCAAAATTTGGACTTATTTATCAGTATTAATTAATTTAATAGCCCTAGTACAAATATATAAAATTGTATTTTTAAGAAAGGAAGCCACACAGCCAAAAATACAAGCCCAAAACTTTCTTTAAACAGAGGTCTCAGACACACTAAGTCTTTATTTTTTTCCCTTAGAAAAATAATTGAAGATTCTTAAAAAAAAAAACAAAACCCAACCAAAAAACAGTCTTTTTATTCTAGGAGGAAGGAATTCAGTATCAAGCCAACAGAAGTGCCCACAGCCACATTTAAAGCAAGGATTCACCACTTATTCGTACTTTTATGATTAAAAGAGGAAAGCTTGTCTGAAAATGGAGTGCCAACCCATTCTTGCTGCAAAACTGAAGAAAATCCACGCTTCTTTCTTTCAGCAGAAGAGTGATCAATTGCATATGTATATGCAGGAGTGTCTGTATGTACACATGTAAGGGAAAAGTGCAAAAGAAGTTGGCCACCCTTTTCCTCATACAGCACTGCTCTGCTGTGATCCAAGCTCTCTTGCAGGACGTAGTTAATCTGCAGAATCCTTTTAAATAATAAATACACAGCACTGGCAATTCAAAGTTTGCTGAGAAGAGTACACACCAGTTTCTGTAAAGCGTTGAAGACTGGCAGAACTCTGTAGATCTGAATTATTTCTCTAGCCACTGGTTTCAGGACGAACAGGCCACACTGAGGAAGTTCAGAGTTCCAGTAGAGAGGTGGCAATAGTGTAAATAGTCGCTGTGGGTATGAAGGTGTTCCTCAAAGGCAGACGGTGAACCTGCTGCGATACGGGGGCTTCACCCCCCTCAGCTCCCCCGGCACTGCCTCAGGCCCAGCCCAGCTGCCCGAGTCTGCCACTGCCTGTGAGTAAAGCGAAATGTCGCTTGCCCAGCAGTCACCACCGCCTCCCGTTATCCCGAGGGTGTGTGAGCAGATGACGTGGAATCCTTCCTCACACCTTCAAGGTTTTCTGGCTGATCTAGCATTTAGCTACGGGAAGGGTTCTGAGGAAGCATTACACGTACTTCCTTTCCCTTCTCCCCAAACCCAAGCTTTGGTCTGGGTTTTAGTGGGTACCGATATTTCTCTGAGGGTTAGAAGCCTGAGGACGCTACCTACAAGTGGCAGATCTTGGGATTCTGGACTCTTTCACTAGGGAAAGGGTCTGGGGGTGCAGAAGTAAATGACCCTGAGTAAGCAGTTTCCATTTTCCGACACTACGTGAGAAGAATACCGAGCTGGAACTTTAAGCCAGGTGTCTATTTCTCCTAGATTACATCAGCCATTCAAAATTACGTAGAATCTCAGCCAAAGTTGAGGCGCTTTCATGAATATGAGACTGCAAAGCCTGGAAAAAGGAAAAGCTAAAACCCAGGGAAGATAAAAGACCCCTAAGAGGCTCCACTTCCAGCTGAAATTATTCCACTTACATACCACCCTTTCAGCATTACACTTAAGAAAATTAACACCATCTAAACCTTGATAATGGAAGGACAATCAAGCAGCACTGCAGATGCTATCACAAGGTCTTCAAGGAGTGATAAATAAGCCAAGAGTTATTTGTCTGGCAGTTTGGACTGTGAACACAAGTAATTTCAACCAACATACATATAACAAAGAAATACTATAGATCCCAGAATGTGTCCCTGAGGGATACCAGATGACACTGAAGACACCAGAGATCAAAGCAATAAATTTTACAAAATAGGAAAAAGAATACAATTACAGCCAATGGTCAAGGAGTCAAATGCCGCATGGAAGTTGAAAAGCAGCAGGCAAATGTAGTAATAACCCTGCTGTGTACAAGCCCACATGCACATTATCTGAATAGCCTTCAGAGAAAGAGAAAAATAAAACTCAAAATGATATCTATAGATTATCTGCAGAGCTGTTTGCATTAACCTTTGACTGCAATGACAGTGTAAAGGAAAAGTTCTTGATTTTCAGTGGACATTACTTTTGCTGCCATAATTCCCTCCTACAGCAGCCACCTTTCTTAAAGGACAAAAAATATTTCTCACATTTGAATAAGAAAGTAGATGTGATGATCAGATAGACAATTAGGAGGAAAAAAACTGAAAAAGAAAAAAAAATCATGGAACAGACAAAACAAGACGTTTGATGTAGTCAAACCATACTTATTTTGCCAGTTACTCCTCCACTTTCCCTATCCTTCATCTGTGCACTGTCTTCTTAGATTATAATACCTTTACCAAATGAAATTTGTTTTCATACTTGTCAAAAATGTCAGTACATATTATGGACTGAGTGGAACAGACAAACAACAATTTTATGAAGGTCTTGAGATGCACCAAAACATTTGAAATTTTCAAACAACTAGCTGGCAAATACAAAGACATCTCCAATAAATCAGAGTTTGTAAAAATCAAGTTTAAATGCATTATAATATTAACATTTTATTAAGAGATCCAGATATGGTGAGACTAGTGAATATGGTGATTCCGAAGCAGAAACCTTCTGTGCCCAGTTAAACCCCGCTCACAGCGGCTGGTTTTGGTCAGGTGCCGCAAACGCGTCATAACCACAGAGACTGTCATTATGTCGCTAAACTCTCTCGGGATCTCGACTTTTTCCTGGCACTAGAACAAACCAAGACCTTTCCAACCACACATCGGGCAGAGACAAGCCTGCAGGACGGCTGACGTCACGCGCCTTGGGCCGGAGGGAGCCCGCGCCTGCGCCCCGGCCCCCCCCGGCCGCGGGCCGCCCCCGTTTAAGACTCTGCTCCCAACTGCACGGAGCAGACGGCCGAGACCGAACCTCCCACACCTCGGTGGTGGCAGTGTCTCTCCACCAGACAGCCTACCCAGAACACGAGAAATCCTTGTCACTGACATTTTCTGGGCGGCGGGGGGGCGGGGGGGCATGTGTTTTTACAGGAAAGTTTTATTTTGGGGGATTTAGCATTTTTATGAGAAAATGACCAGTTAGAAATTAAATGCCCAAAGGCAGAATAAAACTATTCCGTGGTTACCATCTAATTAATATATGGCAAAAATTGATGAAATGCTAATAACAATGCCAGCACTGAACAGAGAGTATTTAAATTTAGGGCAAAAAGAAATAACAGATGGAACAGAGATATATGCAGAGCTCTTACATTCATATATTCATCTACTTATGAATATATTAGCATCTGACTCACAAATAAAACATATTGAAATAGTCACAGCAGCATTATCTACCAAAAGAGTCAATCATGAAATTTTTAACATGCTACCATTTATAAATGTAAACTCATTTAAAGACTGTTTCTTTAGAAAATTATTGATTCTTTCTGTGCAATAGGGAAAAAGAAAATACTTTTCTCATTAGCAGATTCGGTCCTGCACCACTGCCATCAGCAGGACTCTTGCCATCAACTTCAATGGGAAAAGAATTATACCCTGTGTTAGCTTTCAGCAATTACATTGACATTATCAGTGATTTACTGAGTGGTATTTCAAACATGATACCATATGTCAGCTGATACCAAGCAAGTCTGAGTGTCAAACTTCTGATCATAACCACTTGGTTAATAAATATCACACCTATTGAGCCTCTACAGCATTTAAACTCTGACAGCCAGGGTATCACCACAAAAAAAAAAAAAAAAAAAAAAGAAGCCTTGAAAAACCCAAAGAGACTCAGCTCTGAGTTTAAATCACTTCCTCTTAAGTCTTCCACTTCTCAAGTTGATTAAGATTCAGTACATAGCTCTGATTTGAAATCGAGCAGCTCAGCTAAGGGGGAGGCTGGCAATGTTCTCTTGTTGATAGGTAGAAGTGGGAAATAGCATTGCTAACACTTTGTGCTGATTTTCAACCCTTTCAGATGTGCTGACATCGTTATGAATTTAGGCTGCTGAAATATGTTTGCTTTCTGAGCTACATTTTAGAGACTTTTTAGAACTGCCCCACAGATCCAAGACAGTTTTGTAGGCCACCAGTTGCAAATTGCTGCTGTCTAAACACTAGTTTAAAAAAATATATGGAATTATTTTTGTTCATCATAGTTAAACTAGATCTTTTAAAATAGCTATATCATTTTTATCCTGTATTGGTGCAAAGAATCTCCAGGGAATTATTTTTTCCTCTTGCTTTCATATCAGTTAAATGACTTTGATTCTGGTTAAGTTATTTCTAATTTGAAGACATTTGAGAGCAGAGTTGAGCCATTTGTGCTTTAAAGAACATACACTTTCTTTTCTTCTCTTGCTTTGTTTAGTTGCAAACTATGAACATCCAACCTTACTCTTATGGACTTCATTTACAGAGTGATCTTACAAGTTGCTCAACATTGTAGGAGATCTAGAGAGTTGAGGTTTTCTCCACCTCTACTTTAATTTCCCATATATTTTAATTCTGTGTTAATTCCCAAGAGTTCTCTTGCATCTTGACACTTTTTCCAGTAGCTAAAGATGTAATATCTCTTTATCAGTCAGGAAAGCAGGCTAAAAGCCTCCAACATTCCTGTCTCTCTTAAATTTAATTTTTCTTATCTAAATTCCCCAAATACCAAAACCAAACTGAAAACAGAAAAAAACCATCAAAAATATAAGAGGAAAACAATACCAAAGGAAAACTTAACCAGTGTCATATTACTGGTAGTGCACAAATAATGCTAGCTATTAACTTTCATTTTTAAGCAGCTTTTCTGAGTTAAAGATCTTTCAAAAGATAGAATTTCAAACACATTTTGATCGAAAGGGCTATTTAGATAAGAACAACAACAAAAAAAGTGAACAAGCTACTCAGCCTACAGAAGTGGTTTAAATCATTATATTGTCTGTTTTGAATGTGCATGGAGAAGTACATCATTAAGAAAAGGGCAAGATAAATAATGAGTAGCTGACCATCGGCTGCAGAGAAATAAAAAAAGCAGGATTCTACAAGCCAGGGAGCTTGGTGCTGCATCAGTCAGTTAATGGGCTAAGAGAGTCTGAATTAACATTAAAGCTCTGTACTGAGATGGGAAATGCAGGAAAAAGAGAAACTGGAACATCCAGGGTAAAATCAGCTGCTGTGTATACAGGCCAGAGGATGTTATTTGGCTGCAGGGGAACTGGTGTGGATCATCAGTTTGTACATCAGCCCATTAGCCTCATGCTGGTTAACTGTATTTTTTCAGCTGGGAAGTATTTAAGGCCACATGTTGAAGCTATTTTTTTCCCCTCCCTGCTAGACTTACAAGGAGGGACAGGAAGAAATTTCATGTAAATTAAGAGTAATAGCGAGGTACTGACTTGCTAAACGAACTTATTGAAGTCTTTTAGATCATATGGGGCTTGAAATCAGGGGGGCGGACAGAGGGAAATGACAGGCGGCGTACTGGAAACGAAGGAACGCGGAGAGCTCGCGTGGATTTTGAAGGCAGCGGGAAAACCCGTTGGGAGGAACAGGTGTTGCTTTCTGGTTGAGCCACGGGCGATACCCGGAGCCGAGTCAGGAGATCCCTGGAGACTCGCCCCCGCGCTCGGAAGAGGGCTTGGGTGCTCGGTGAGACCCGGGGGTGCGGGCGAGCAACACGGCTGCCCCCCGCCGCCGGCTGCCCCCCGCTGCTGGCAGTGAGCCGGACCGAAAGCCTCGGCTGGCGGAATATCGATGTCCTCTTCCCCTGCGGCCTGAACGGCACCGAGGGCCTGGAGCGCCATACCGGAGGGATTCCGAGCCCTGCCTGTGGGCGGTAATGACATTTTTGAAATATGCCTCCCGCCACCACTCGGAGCGTACAGATGCCCGGGGCTTCCGCACGAGACAGCTTGCCATCCCACGGGTTCAGCCCAGTCCCTCCGCGCTGCTGCAGGGCGAAGCTGGGCGGCGCGGACGGTGAGGGGAAAGCGGCCGCTGCCGAGAGGCGTGCGTGGACGGCGGCGTCGATTAATTCTGCAGGCGCTTCTGCTGGTCGGCCACCCTCCCAAACCTGCCCCCCAGCCATTTAACCACGCTGGAATCTGGGTGGCAGCTAGAAGTGCACTTTTCTTTATGCTCCCCTTTTCCTTTCTCATTTACAGCTGCTATAAAAAAAAAAAAAAAAAAAAAAATTCCTCATCTCTGAAAAACATAACACTGAACTGGTGCAGCCAGAGTTTGTTTGGAGGGAAGCCAGCATCTTCTATAAACAGTTCAGTTTCACCATATTTAACACAAGTGCCTCTAAATAATAGTAATATTTTGCTTTCAAATATTATTTTGGCCTTTGACCGATGTTCCATTTTATGTCCAGCCTCTGTTACAATGTTTTTGACCTGTTATGTACTGATCTTTCTTTCAGAAGAGATAAACTTGTAAAAATAGCTCTTTATCTTCCCAAGACTCATTTATAATTTTACAGCAGATTAAAATTTCACTGATGAATGGGGAACTGCAGATGGAGCTCAGCCAACACTAAAATACCCAATCTCACTTTGTTATCTTCAAGTATTTTCTTCTTCAGCACAATCCTCTGATATTATTTCTGCTCAGTGACCCCCACGTCATGATTCTGCAGTTAAAGACAATGAAATATCCAACAGTTGCATGTAACTGAGGTCAAAGGGATGACTGATATGTCTTGTGGGAACAGAGGGCTGAATGTGGTGTGAAAAAAAGGAAAGAAGAAAAAAAAAGAAAAAAAAAAAAGCCCCCAAAATACATCCCAAAAATTCTGGCTTGTGGGCAAATTGCCTGTCGATTCAGCCAAAATTGAGCTGGACACTAAATGATCTTTATGAAGTGTGACAGAGAGATCATCCGTTCGTAGTAACGTTGTAATAAAGGCTCTAGTTTGTAATCACGTTTACACTACTGTTTATTTGGAACAAACACTATTATTTTGAGTACAGAGACTTCCTTGCCCCACAGACGTCTTCACTGGTTCTGCATCTTCGTATCTACTTACAGGCACTTGTCTGCCACGAGATGTCTTGCTAATGAGAGGTTAATTTATAGACATTTTATAACAATTTAACAATACTGGTCTAGGAAATTATCGGTATCAAATGAACAATTTACCACAGGGTAAGCAAGGGTGCGAAGACAAATTATATTGGTTATTTTGATTTGGTACCTATCTGTCTGGCTGTCTTTCTGCACCTTGCCCCCAATGAAAAGGTACGAAGGAGAAAAACCTAAATATGGAGAGTTATGGCAGAACAAATATGCGCCTTGATTGCACTGAGGCAGGAGCCAGTAACAGAACGTCACAACCATCAGAGCCGACTGGGAAGCTGCAGGAAACGGCGAGAGGCAGTGGAGGGGAGGATGACGTCTTCAGCCAGGCCAGCTGCAGGCAAGAATGGATGAGGGACCTCAACCGTAAGCTCATGGAAAGTTTTCAGGAGAAATTTATCTTGATGCAGGAGAAAATGACATTCACTCTGCTTAGTACGTTCTTTTTTTTTTTAAAGATACGTAGTCTTATCACTAATACACTGCACTCAAGCTAAGGCTCCTCCCGTTCTTTTCCCTACCCGCTCCTGCTCAGACAGGCAAATCCTTGCCTATGGCCTCAAACCCGTGCCCTACGCCATGACCCTGGAAGTTCTTACTATTCCGGCAGCACACCTTTGCCTGAATGCCTGCAAATCTCTCCCTGATTGAGCGTGCCATATTTCCAGCCTCTCTTCCAAGCCGCTATAAAACACTTGCTTAAGACAGAATTCAGATGAATGACTCCTGTAAACTGAAAACCGCCCTTGGCAGCCAAGCAGAGTTTGCCAAAGTCCCGCTGCCTGGGCCCTGGCCGGGCCTGGCTGAGCTCGGGACTCCAGAGGGGAAAGTCACCATCCTTGTGCGCCCAGTGATCCGTCTCCTAGAAATCGTACACGTGTAAAACATCTATAGACTATACGCGCCGGGTTGAGAGAGAATATGGTGAACCATATTCTCATCTGACATGGGCAGGCAAACATCTGTTGACTCCAGTAGAACTAAATCAGTTTACTTCAAGATACTTTTATTGTATTTTATGTATTTATAGTGTGTCTGTCGCCAGCATCACTGCGGAACAATCATTTCCTCTTCACCCACTTAAGTAACTTAGCAACCATTTTTTCGCCCTACCTAGATATTTTTGCTCTGTTAATGACTGAAAAACTTCCAACGGCCTCTACCTCTCCTTCCAAATTGGAACATTTTGATTGGAATTTATTGCTCTCCCCCCCACACCCCGAAAAGTATATACTCCTCCCTTACCACAGTAAAAAGCAGTAAAAAACATGTACATTTTACAGGTAGTTATTTAAAGGATAGATTTCCATGAAATGTTACCAAAAAAATTTTTAAAAAGGCAAGTCATTCAAATGTTTATTTTGGAGAATATTTTCACTAAATTATAAGATATTTTGCCAAGAACACTGCCATATTCCCTTCCCCCTGCCTTAACCGACAGAAATGCCTGAAGATAATTGGTTTCTAAAAGGTAAGAAGGTACTTGAAACTCGATCTACTGCCAGCAGAGGTAGGTCCTTCAGGTAGCTAGAGAGGCTTTGCTAATGAGATCCTAGTTCAATCATTTACATTTCTTTGGTGGTTATTTTCTTATGCAAATTAACAGACTTTTCACCACCTAGAAACAGGCAACAACTGACTGTTAAATGAATTGCCTCTCTCTTAATGAAAACATCCAGCTTCTTTCTTATGAGTTTACAGAAGGTTATTTGTTTGGATTATTATAATCCACACTACTTTGATGTTCACACCACACTGGGGTTTAGAAAACAACCCTATTATCTGTAATTGCAACTGCAAAGTTCTTCCCTTCAGAGAAATACTACTACGTTTTAATCAAAGGATGCAAAGACAAATATGTTATATACAACATAATGGAGGCAGCCTAGGATATCCAATGGCTTTTTCTTTTTTTTTTCTTCCTTTTTTTTTTTTTTAAAATAAGGAAGCAAGCCACCATAAATTTCTTTATAGATATTGAAAGGAAGGAGGTAGGAAGTGTCTAATAAAATTAAAAGAGGAACAGTTTGCACATTTTCTATCATTCAATTAACATGCTAACAGGGTATAACCCTCAAAGCAGTTAAGCGAAAGGGGCAGGGTAACGGAATTTTAAGCTCTGTATTTCTTTTTCTTCAACAGGAAGCAGGCCTTCAACCTGGGGAGGTGCTGATGGAGTGAATAAACCAAAGGAGTTAGATCAGGGGGGAGCTTTCATGATCTCTCCTGGATTAAACACAGGAAAGAAAATAATATCCTTAATTCCCTTCTGCATTTTCCAAGAATGACAGTGAAGGACTGTAACTACAGTGTGATAAAAGCAAATGGTTAACTGCATGCAAATGTAGTGTTAAGCCTTAATTTGCTTCTTTATTTCTCTTCTCACACTGAAAGCTGCTGCTGCTGCTGCTGCTGCTACCAGGCTTCAGGAACATGATCCTATTTTGTTTGATGTCACAAAAGATCAAGCTGAACTTTCCTTAGCCTCTAGCTATGTTGAATTCTGTAATGAAGAGTTAATCTATGCGCAACTTGAAGGTTGAAATTATACTTTCTTCTGTTCTCAGTGAAGGTGTAAATCCTTGCAGATATTCTGAACCCCCCTGGGAGATCCTTCCTCATAACACATCATAGTCTGCTGGGGATTATTTTTAGATTTTTTTTTTTTTGAAGCAAAGCTCCTCAGAACTCTGCAAACACTTACTAGTTAAAGCTCGACCAAAGACATTGAATGCTTGAAGAGGGTAATTTTTTCCCCTCAATTGTAAGGCAGTCACATGCCTATAAAAAGAATTTTACTTATTTTCTTCAAGTTTATTTATCATTCACCAATAACCATTTCTTGTGGTGCTTGTAATGACATCAAGCAGGACCGATTCCCGTTGTATTATGCACTGCATATTAGAAGTTAGCCTCCAGTCACAAAGCTATTTCAAACACAGTTCTGGGGAATCTCATGCATTTTCATCGGACACTCTTTGTACGTTCATAGCTCAAGCACACTTTTAAATGTCTCTTCCACTTTGTCATCTCTCAGCTTTTATTACAAAGTGCTAAATATGCTTCTAAAGCTGCTAAGCATACATTCCCATCAGCTGAAGAAACAAGTGAGTAACTACTCAGCATGCTCTACTGACAGGATGGATATTGTGCAATACGTCAAACTTGACTCCGTTTTCAGCTATCTGTGTGCTTTAGTTATTATTTACACGCTTAGTTAAGATAGAAAACTTCTACATGTTATAAACATTCGCTCCGAGAAAGAGACATTCATTTTTTTAACTCTGAAAGTACATAGGAAGACATCTGAAAGTAAAACTCTACTTTCAGTAGCACAGAAATAAAGTCTGAAAAGCGACATCTAAAGAATATTCTTTAAGAATAATTACAGGTTATCTCCTTCCAGCTCTAGTTATTAACTTTCCATGACAAGAAATAAAAACATTTCATGAATATTTCTACCCCAGTTTGTCCGTGTTACCGGGGAGGGATTTGTCCACAGTCAGGAGGGAGTTCTTCTTCGGTTCTTTCTGTTAACAAGGGAGCGTGAATAAGGGGCAAACGGAGCTTCTGCAGCTCTGGCTGTGCTGGCAAAAGCTGTGGGTTTATATCACAATCGTTAGTTTGAGCTAGTCTTGTGAAGGATATCGAGTCCTATGTGAGAAACGTAACATTAATCTCAGCTAACAATGAGTACAAACTCTTATTGCTACTAGGATTTTAAACAAAGAAAACCACATTAGCAGCATTTTAAAAATGAAATGCTGTGAAAAGATTGTGAAATTCTGCACTGGAATAATGGGCAAATATTGGAGAATTAATGGATAAGATTGGATTTCTGCATTGATTAGCACAATAAAGTTCAAAGTCGCTGGGTTCCATCCAAATACCAGCATTAAATAAGAATAATAATGAAAAGATTCATTCAGTAAGATACATATCCATCTTTATCTGAGCCTCTTGAACTCATTAAACTCTAATCAAAATAACAGTAAGACCTGACTTCATTTATTTCTTGCTTCTGATTGAACCAAAATACTTATGAAAACTACCTTTCCATAAGAATTTAGACAGATCTTTTTTCAGTACTTCCCATGGCTTGGAAGTGAAAAAAATCTCTCTAAAGTGTCAATAAGTAGTTTAAGTCAAGATAAATTATAAATTGAAATGTTAAATTTAGGTGCAGCTCAAATTTGGAACAAAATTTTGGATTAGATTTTATACCTTCACTGAATTTGATCTGGATGCAGATAACTATCAGTTAGGTGACAAAAATTGTTTCAGAACCCCTAAAATACAGACATACATACAGCTTCTCAAGTTGCTTTCATTTAGTGAATTTTTAAACAAAGTGCACTTGTAGAGTAATTTTCATGCAAATCAAAGTACCTTTTTATTGTTGATGCTAATGGAAACCCATTGCCCAGGAAGAATTTCAGTTTTAGTTTTCAGATCATATGTTTATAGTGCAACACTTCCATATGGATGTACATTGTAGATTTATTGTATTAATGAACAAGTATTTACGGAACAGCTGTTAAAATGCACGAGGCAAATTGCATCAAAAATTAGAGGTCTTCTGGTCTGCCAGCAGGTCTACTCAGCTGATTATCCAGAGCACAAGTGTCATTGCTCCACTGCATGTGGACAACCATTGGAGCAAATAGGACTACTCATAAAATAAGCAATTACTGAATATATAGTAGAGGTACAACGTTTCTGGTTCTATATGCATTTGCTTGTTCAGGAAAACTACACAAATATCTGCCCCCACTCTTCCCAGTCCAATATAGAACTGCATCCCCTACTTTTCCCCGAAATGCTTGAACCCTCAAACGCTGGTGCCATATCTGGCTGCTGCCGGTGGCCCTGGGTGCATCCAGGCCCTTTGACGTCCTGCCAAAGAAGCGGGAAGCAGCCTGGTTTGGTGTGAATGCCCAGGGTGCTTGGAATCTTCCCAGGAGCATCTTCCCAGCCCAGGCGCGGGTCGTGGACCTCGAACCGTCGGGGCTGATACGAGCTTAAGACAAGGCGATTCAAACACAGCTGGAGGATGTGGGCTTCTGTGTGTTGGTGCAAGGAGCGTGAACTTCCAAGAAATAATGGTGGTGGGAGGAAAATACCAGGCATATTGACTGCTGACAGAAGCCACATTTGTGCCAGAACTGGGAAAGAAATAGTCGAGAACAGGCATTCTTCTGAAGCCGTTACCCCCGTAAGACTGCCAGCTGAGAGGGAGCCTGTGATATTTAGGACACTGTAAAGCAGTGTCTCTAGGGCACACGGCTTTCAGCAAATTAACAATCTTCAATTTAGGCTATCTGTACGCTATGTATCAACAATACATATTTTTCCTCAGTCCTCCACTCTCTTTCAGAATTTGTATATTGTACCCTCCTCCCTCTCCACAATTTAAAAGCTTCATGATGTGTGTTGATATATGTAGCAGACAGAAACAAAGATAAACAGAAGAATGCTCTGTTTTGTTCCCCGGGGGAAAAAAGAAACAACAAAACAATTAATTCACTTATAAAAGTAGGATTTTCTGGCTACACAATGATTCATCATGTTAACAAAATAACAGAGGCAGATTTTCAGGCTGTGGCTGGATTCAGCCATGGGAGAATATAATGTGTTGACAAAAAAACAAAAATTGCATTATATGATTTTCATCTACACGGACACATTTCTTGCCTTCTATCTTATCAGCTGTGGCATAGTTTGCTAAAATTTTACTATTTTAATCTGATATTACTGCTAAATATATAAGACATAATGCTCTTATCCATGAACCAGCTCTGAGCAAAATCACAAGGATTCAGAAATGCAGATGAGTGCTAAAAAAAACCCCAAACTGGGAGGGAGAAAGAAGAGAGAAAAAGAGAAGGAATGAACGGTTATCCAAACTAGCATATGCAAACGGAACATATGGTTGAGCTTGCTTATTCCACAAGCAATATACTCATTGAGGATGATTCATAAACACGTGAAGTATAATACTTAGTACAATCTAAAATAACAAAAACCAGCCCTTAATACCAGTTTAAATCTTAGTTGTTTACACTGAACGAAAGTAATCAAAAGCTTAAAGTTCTTTGTATGTGTCTTAAGTACGTGCTATATACAAATATGCTAGCTCTTTTTCCTTCCTTCTTTCTTAAGGAAAAGAAGCAGTAGCTGTAACCACAGTGTGATACATGAACTCACCTCTAGTCTGCAGAAACTCTGAGTTACTTTTTTGAATAAATGCTAAATTTTAAAATAAGCTGATGTATGAGTTCATACACAAGTTCACAAAGTGGAAAGGGCTTTATATTGACAAAATAAGCATAACTGAGTTTGAGGAATATCAAAGATCTATGCAGTGTTCTTTAATCTGTCCAAAAATCAAAACATAATGAAATTCTTTGGTGAAACAGTAAAGTTTGCAAAATCTCTCCCCCCTACAGAGAAACACAAGCCCTCAGCTAAGTCTGAAATCTCTGGTCCGTAACTGCCTGTATAAAGTCAACAAGATGCTGGATATTAACTGCTGGATTGTAGCCAGGAACCATCATCCTGACATAATGTCATGCCACGGTCAGGCCCTACAACCAAAACTTGACATCAGGATAATTTCCTAGGCCTGACAGCGTAGGTGCATGCTCACGCTTAGGTCGTCAAGAAGCGAGCTCCCCAAAACACGGAGCAGAGGACAACGCTTTCTACATGACGACCGAAGGCACCAGTTGCCCAGGAGGGACAGGAGGGTGCTCCCCGATCCCTGAATGACACCTGGACCTCGGCAAAGTCCTTCGCTCTGCGGGCGGGATAGACGAGCTCCATCAGACGGGCTCCTCTGGGGATGGACAGACCCTGGAGAACGTCTGCCTCCGGGTCCTGACCCGCTGGTGTCCCCCAGCCGGGGCGCAGGGGGCCGGGGCAGCGCCAGCCCCCCCCTCGCCCGGAGCACGGTGTCCGCCGGCCAAGCGCGGGTTCCCTCCCGGTGTCCTGCGGGCAGGAGGGGCTACAGCTGGCCTACCAGCTCCCATGGGACTCTCTGCTGGTTTGCATAACCTAATCAGCCGCTCTTTTCACCTTCCCTAATAAGGAGAGCAAAGACCTTTGCTTAACCTTTCACTTTCACAATTTAACTCGTTATTAAAATACAACTACACAGTGACTCCTCTACCCTCCCCAGTCTTTTTTCTCCCTCCCCAAATCTTAATTTTATTCCATAATTGTTGCTATCTATCCTTGCCTTGGAAGCCAAAAAGAATGTAATCTCACTGATCATTTGTCTTGCTACCAGGAACTGCATGGCGATAAAGGGAAAGAATAACAGAATAAACCTGCAGGAAACAAACATATACTACCCTGCCAGAGAAGAGATTTAAAGCATTTAGGTGGGTAAAGTTCAACACATAGTGTCCTTAGAATTGAAGTGAAATACAAGGAATGCAAAACTGTTGGAAAAATATATTTGAGTATGATTGTATTCAAACTAAGTACAAATTATGGCCATTCTGCAGACTGCTTATGTTAGACACCCGTTCCAGCGATGTGAAACGTTTACTACAAGACAGTGATAGCCCTTTTGATGCTCCTTTCAGATAACAGAATTAGAGGTCTGGGGACAGAGATTAGCCTTGCAAAGAGGAAAAGATTCAAAATTGCTATTTTGTTCTAACTGGAAAGAAACCTTAGACCCAATTTTCACCAAAAGGCTGTCATAAAGGGAACAAGGGTGCAACATAGGTGTGCTGAAAGTATACTCTTACGACAAAACCGTGCAGTCCTGTCTCCGCGGTGAACACGGAGCACAAAGAGGGTAGCGCTTGATAGGACATGGCAAATGCCACACTCATGAAGCAAACTGTAGTGTAGGTACCACAGTGCAGCGGCTTAGGAGAGACTGAACTACATCACATGTTATGGTGCATCCTTACAGAGGTTCGTGCAAATGGGCTGGTTTTTCTTCAACGCTTTATGAAACCAGGCAGTGTGAAGTAGGAATAATACTGGTATTATTAAATTAATACAGCAAAGCACTCAACGGCTCAACGACTATTTTTGTGATTAGAAATGGGTTTCAAAACATATTCTATGGAAAGGTCATTGAAATGTGTTAATAATAAATAATGTCTTTCACAGACCTTGAAAAGTCTATGAAATGTCTTACGCTACTGGCAAACACGGAAAGGCTATAGGGCCAAATTCTCCATTCATCTGCAGCAACTGTAGGTCATTATTTTCTGCAAAATGGAGAGCTGGCCCCTCTGAAGTTTGATAACTTTTTTTTATCTCATGTCTGCCTGCTCCTTGGTACACGCAGAAAATATAATTAGTTTTTTAATTCTCAGTTGGTTGGCTGGCAGACTTAGGGAACACAAACAAATAAAAAATGTTTTTAATAAAATATGTTCTCCTAGTCAATTCTGGGTGTTGGAGGAAAGCAGAGGAGTATGAGAAACAAATTTATCCAGGTTCCCTTAAGTGTTATCTGTTGGGTTTTTTTAATCTATTTGATCTTCCATAAGTTGCTGACTACTATCTTATTTTTTACAAGGTGTGGAAAGGTTACTTTAAATATAGTTACATGCATATCCCTTTGTGTACAAAAAAACCCCACTTTCTCTCTCTTTTTTTTCCCCCTGTCTGCCATTTGTCTTATTATGAAGTAGAAAAAGAAACCAGTTTGTCTCAGCATATCTCAGAAACAGTGCTTCATTTTTGCACCCAGGAGTAAGTGAAGACTGTTAGTATTCCATAACGGAGGTGTTGATAAGTCTCTTGCAGCAATCAAGATTTGTGGGACTTAATTCTGCTTCTGTGTTGGTACTTAAGAATACTTATGCAGGTTGGCAGCTGCTTGATTTGGTGAATAACTAAACTCCTGTAACCTGTAATATCAGAATAAAGCAATGTTTGCAATTTCTCTCAAGGGCACTGAAGTTTTACAGGGCTCATAGAAAGCACCCTCCACATACCTACATTACTCTTAAGCTTTAGCAAGTGTGGGGCTGCTCAGCTGCTTACAAAACATGCTAAGAAGAAAGGGCAAAGGAGAGTCCAGAATGAGATCTAGAGAAAAAGCACGCTGATCTTAACATGTCTGTTTGCCATTAATGGCCCTTTCATTTGTTAAAACCAAGTTTACCTCTGGCTCCATCTCGGGTACGCGATTGCATCTGAGGAACAACCAAGAAGATAGGAACCCATGCTTGGGTCCATGCATCGTTTCTTCACCAGCTGTAGAACTTAAAGTGTTAAAGGCATCTTGAGCTAGACAAGGAGCAGCGGGAAGGAGAATGGACCACAGCGCTGCCCTCGCAGCTGGCCAGCTGCAGGGAATGGCACGCGTGCTGCCCTGGACGCTGAAGGGCTCGTGGGTGGCTGGTGCCTTGGGAAACACCATACCTACCCAGCTCCTTACAAAGTCGGGAGGTACCGCTGCGTGCCATACAGAGTTTTTGTTGAAAGGCACCATCTCACCCTTTTTTTATATTCTCGACATTTTCTCAAGAAACACTGAACAATAAACTCTGTGAATTACGGACGCATCCAGAATCGTGCCAAAAGGTAAGAGAATCCCAAGCCTATTTCCTCTGACTCACAAATCTGCACACAAATAACGAACACCTCTGGTGCTGCAAGGCACTTATCTCTATCTACTGTGCCCTTGCCAGCTGACTATTTCCTAAATATTCCAAAATAAAAATAAGAGCCAATCTTTCACTCTCTTTCTCCCATCTTCTTCTTGCAGCAGGCAGTAAGAGAAATGGCTTAATTTGCAGAAATATTGGATTGGTGTAGGTGTGTGTCAATATATAGGCCCATAAGATGTGTTTTATAGGTATAAATATAAATACATATATACTTTATATAGATATATAGATCTGCAGTTCTGTAGGTATATATAGATGATCTAGATATAGGTATAGATATAGATATAAATATACACATGGAGAAAATGAATTAAAAAAAAAAAAGTACTGTAAATGTATATGAATCAGTACCAGAAAATCGTTCTGCATAGTCAGTTCTGCATTTAGAGCAGGTATGCATGGGACAAAGCCCCACGGTGTACACGCACTTCAGCAAGGCTGGTACGTGGCATAGTGCCAGTGGTGAAACCGTGCAGGGATGCCAGCCTGGGTTTGAGAAACAGGGCAGTGACTTCGTTGCAGTGATTTTCCTCGGCCGAGCTGACTATGAATCGCAGGAACTCCGACCCTAGCGGTAGCTCTTGTGAGCCAGCTAGAGTTTTCTAACCCTGAACTGGTTTTGCACGGACGTACAGCATTACCTGCGGAAGTACTGGAGTCCACAGACATTTTTATACGGGTCAAAGGCAAACCCAGCAGCCTAGCTCTCATAAAAGTTCTGGGTTTAGTGGTTAAATCAACACTGGTGATGCTGAAGCATCTCACGGGTGGTTCCAGTGGCGGGAAGCTGTAGTGTTGCAAGGAGTGCTTCTTGCATGGGGCGAACCTGCAGGTGGGGCAGGACCTATGCCACAGCTCACTAGCTCGGGGTCTGATCTGAAGAAGTGTGGAAGACACTCACCTGCCTCTTTACCTTTATTCTTAAGACAGGAGTTTTGTGACAGTGCTAGCTGAATGGAATCTTAGGTGTATGTGGAACTTACAGGCACAACCCGAATACAAATAAATCTTTAAATAAGAATAAGGCTGCAAATGAGAGGAAAGAAATACAAGTCAGAAAACAAAAGTATGGACAAAATACCTGGAAAACTTCCTGCTTTTGAAAATCCAAATATATAAGACTTTTTTTTTAGAAATCTTCCAAACTTAAAACTACAAAAACTACTTCTGCGTTGCAAATGAGGGAGTAGGCTAGGTTGAATGGTAGTTTTTGACTTGGATTAATTTGTATCACTTTATCTATTTGCTGTATTGAATATAAATGTATGTTGTCTCATTCATCTTGCCTCTGCTAAGGCTTCAGTCAATCTGTGTTCTCAGTCGAAACATGAATAGGATACTGGGGTTCCTGTTACTACCAAGTGAACTCAAATTTCTCTGGCTCATCTGAATTTATATCAATTTGAGGAGTGCTAGCATTTAAAAAAAAAAAAAAAATTAACTCCCCTTTTGTGACCTAGGTACTGTTTGGTTTACATTTCTGGGTGAGTTTATGCAATTACAGCAGGGGCTAAACAGTTATCTTCCATCACATTCGCTTCGTTTGTCAGACTGGTATCTGATCCTGAAACACAGTGGTTCTGATTGCACATTGTGTGGTGTTTCTAATGCATGACTGAATGCTTGCTTTGTCCATCTTTTCCCTGTGAGCAGCCTGTTTTCTTGTTAACCCTTTCTCAACGAGATATGTGTCGAGTCCTATCCTGGAGGGAAGGATGAAGTCGACCAGATAGTTATTGCAGTCATAGCGCAGTCACAGTTAGGCGTTCGGCACCTTGTTGACTCAGTTGCAGCACTATAGATTTTCCCACACTGTTTACTTGACACTTGCGAGTCCAGCCTGTACCAACTTCTATTGTATTAAGCAAACACTCCTCCTGCACTAAAATTCCACCCATTGTGAGCACTAAAGCAACAGGATTTTCTCCAGTTCGCAGACAGCAGAACCTATTGTTATAAGAAAACTCTCTCAAGATGGAATCTGAAAAGAATCATATGACCCAGAAAAGGATTAGCCTTCAGGAAGTCTTTGGGCTTTAGCATTTTGTGAAGGCATCCCCAGAGAGAGCAGAAAATAATAAAGTAAAACATATTTCTGGACTGAAGCCTGTTCCAAAATAGTTTATAGGCACTTTCAATTGTGTGAAAAAAGAACACGTAATGGTTACTAAATGAGACCATGACTTAGGCAAGGGAGATTGTGGTGATTTAACACAAGTGAGGTCAGTAAACTTTAATAAAAGAATGTTTTTACTAAAGGGAGGAAACAAAATCATCTTTGTGAAAGTAACTGCAGTTTTTACAATACAAGGCAATTACATCACATACTGTTACACACGCAACCCCTACTGCTTAAATAGTCATTGATGATTCCTTCTTAGAAGATATTTCAGTTGTTTTAAGTTAATTTCCATTTTCTTCAGCACATAAAATGGATGTGTTGTCATTCAATTTTTTGAGTCATGTTTACTAATTTAAAGTGTGTTCAGCCTGCCTCACCGTGGTCTTCATCACCAGGGGCTGCAGGGGAATCGCTGCTCCGGCGCCTGGAGCATCTCCTCCTCCTTCTGCTCTGACCTGGGGGGCTGCGGGGCTGGTTCTCTGACATGTTCTCACTCCTCTCTCCGGCTGCCGTTTCTGTGCCACAGCAACTTTTTTCCTTCTTAAAAATGTTATCACAGAGGCGCTACCACTATCACTGATGGGCTCGGCCTTGGCAGGTGGCGGGTCCATCTTGGAGCCGGCTGGTATTGGCTCTGTCGGACATGGGGGAAGCTTCCAGCAGCTTCTCACAGGAGCCACCCCTGTAACCCCCCCGCTACCAAAACCTGGCCACACAAAGCCAATACACATGCCAAAAACCACTCCTGAAGGAGCTCTGCAAGCTGAGCAATGGGCAAGCAGCAGAAGTATTGTTATGGCTCCCCATCTTGCTTCTACTAAGTTAACACAAGCAAAGTTAAAATAATTTAAGGCAGAAGACAAAGATCAGGTTGCACTCTCCGCCTCTCTCTCACTTCCCCGGTTTCAGCGCTGACCTCCACCACTGTGCATATGCAGTAAGATCCTATAGTGGGAAAATCTTCGATTTCTTTTTGTCCCCCGAGAATCTACGTACAGAGCCTGTTAGCACAGGCCGCGCAGAAGGTTGCCGCGCTCGTACGCGTGCTGCCGCTCACCCTGTGGCCAACGGCCCGGCGTGCCCCTGGCTTCGGGCCACCCTTTCAGGCAGAAGAGGTGTGTGGTGTGGAACCCCCAGGCCCCATCTGGCCCAGTGTGCAGCCTCCCTTTCTTTCCACTGGCCAAGGAGGAGGACACACTCTGTCCATACCAGTTCCAACACCTCCGGTTGGTACTTAAGCTTCTAGATATAAAATGCACTTTTGTTTTTATTCTTTGAAATCCTACCCAAAGCCTAAAGACTCTCTTAGGGCAACTGTGTTCATTTTTAACCTTATAAATAATTTTATATTACTCACCGAAAGGTAGGAATCCAATTTTCTTATACCACTATTTTGAAGGTATTCAAAATGGTTCATATTATAAATCTTGTTGAGGGATACATGCCTGGGGTGTGATGAGGAGCCAGCAGGGTGAAAGGAAATGTAGCTAAAATAAGCAGATGGGTGGACAGATGGGCATGAGAGGAAGAAGTAATATTAATCTGCAAAATAGATAATAAAAGTTCCAGGAAGAAAAAAGTGAAAATGAAAAAGTGATGGTCAAAATATAAAGAATGAGATAGTTTACTCAGTAGGCTAGCAGGGATTCAAGGTTTCTGCTGCACTGAAAAAGAAAAGGAAAAAAAGGCATCTTGATCCTCATTTTAACTGTTCTTCAAATTTGTTAATGTAAAAAGACCGTATTTCCAGGCCACAGTGCTCAGTTGTGAATGGATATGTTTGTGCTAATTAAGGATAAGACAAATGTTTCTGAAACTAATGGAATGCTTTGACTTCTCTAGGCTTAGGGTGGGCTCTTGAAGAGATTGACGCATTGAACTCGGGGCAGGGGCGTGTGTCATATATTCAGCAGCTGTAAAAGTCTCATGATTTATTATAGTGCCCTAATGTGAAAAATAGATCCTCTGTCCATATGGCGGAAGGGCTATATCCAGCTAGGATTTACAGCTCTCTGTAGGTATGGACTTGCCCCTTTCTGTAGAAGCTCACATGCCAGATTTGATGCCCCTGAAGGATCAGTTAAGTTTAGCTAAAGAATTTGAGAGTAGCTAGTATTCTTTTATAAGAATACATTAAATATAGCCTAAGAATATATAATCTAAGTAAGTTTTTATGGACAAAGAGATCCATTTTTCTTCCTTTTCAATACAGTACTGGGTAAAGAAAGAAATCTCCACAGAAACATTGGGATTGATGAAAACAATGGTGGATCTCTTCAGTTTTATATAGAGCTACTTTAAATGAAAAATACATTCATAACACTTCTTAATCTAATTTTCACTCTTGCTGGCCAAAGGAACTCAAGGACTTTTCAAAATCAGTGTATAAAATATACTTCAAAATAGAATAGACTTACCTATGATAAATGGAAATAAATTTGGGAAGCTCTTGGGATCTCTGAAAGAATGTAATAACTGCGTCCATTTCTACCTGATTCTATTGTTCAGGTTTTATGGTATGGTTATGCAAGACAACTAACAATCTAAAATCACCAACGCTAATGAATGGTATGGTTAAACGAAGCCACCCAAAACCTTTACTCCACCCAAACACATCTAAGAAACTCGAACACTGCAGAATATTGCTAGACTCATGCCTGTCCCATCTTCTGTTTAAATCACAAAGGAAATGGATGTTATGGCCAAGGAGGTATTTAGCGAGCTTGCACACATTATGGCTTTGCTGAGCCACGACTTAATAAGTACTCACCTTAGGACTGCTGGCACTTTACCCTCAAATTATCTCCTCTATTAATGGATATAAAGAGGAGCAGGTCTTTTGCTTGACATTACTAACCATGTTGCTGAACTTCCTCTCATTTAGCTAACATTTTGGTGAATAAAACTGACCAAAATTTGCCTTATTTTTCTCCCTTCAGGCAGGACAAAGTATGAGTGGAGTTAAATACAAGTACTGTAAATACAATAAATGCACTAAACATACATGGGGAATGTGGTGAATAAGATTCTGTACTTAGCTATGTAATTTTTTTTTCTTTTTTGAGTTGTTTAGATCTGAAGAAGGGTTTTTGCCTGAAAGCTTGCCTAATCTTTCTGGTTACACCATTTTATTTAATAGAAGATATTACCTCTCTCCGTAAGCCTTGCCCAGCCAGTGCTCATGACTATTCTGTCCTGAGGCAAACATGTTTTAGCAATCCAGCCTTAACTGGAAGATTCATGTCCATTGAAAAATGTATCATACCGAGAACTATGTAACTGCTTTCAGGAGACAGGCGTCTCTACTCATCTACGGGCCATGAGAAACTCCTGATGACACATAGGGTAGTAGTGAGCCCAGCTAAAACCTTCCCAAGTCCCATCTCATAGAGTAAATCAAACACCTTCATCCAAATGCACTCCTGAAATGCTCAGTTGCAACTAAAATTTACTTCTTAATTTTGGATCACAAAGTTCCTAATGCACCTAAATATGATCAGAAACAAAGTGGCCCGGTGAAAGAGATGCCTATGCTCTCTGGAAATCGGAGGTGTACAGAAAGGCACCTACAAAGCCACCTTATGGTGTAGGTATGGGCTTATACTCATTTATATAACATTAAGTTCACATGGTTTTGGTGCCTTTTGTACATTATCTTCGTGATTATAGCATTTAACCAGAGAAGGGGAAAACAACTTGAAAAGGGGTTGAGCATACATCTCAGCATACTGACCCAGCCAGTGAAGTATGCTGTGTGAGAGCTAGCTAATTCATCTTCACAATCCATGTGTAAGCAACCTGTAGAATTACCATTACATATGGAAAAATGTATCCATTCTTTTGAAATACACTGATTCTGTGTACGTGATTTCTAGATGAGTATCCTGCTGAACAAAAATATTTAGCGTTAGAATTAATAAAACCAAAAAGGCACTGAAGTTGAATTTTCTGTTACATCTCTCATATTTTGGATTTTCTGCTGAAATGAGAATAGAATCCAAACCAGCTTATGGTTTTGCAAGACTGATCTCTGATCCGTCTACAATGTAAAACCATGACCCTGCAAAGAAGGGGTCTGCATGCTTACTATTAGTTCCATAAATGTCAAAGGGTTTATTCATGGTGTGCATAGATATGCAAAGGCATAGTCCTTTTCAGGCTTAGGGACTAAACTGGTAGCATTCATGGTTATCTCTGTGCTTATGTTTGCATTTTACTTACATTTTTTAAAACTTTTTTCCTTTCCTCTTTTTTTTCTTTAATTCTGCATCAGATAATTTCCATCTGCTTTGGCACATATACAGATCTGTCAGGTTTTATCCAGAGGCTCGAGGGAGATTTGCATAGAGCTGGAAAGAGATCGGGCAGAGATAGGCTGGCTTTTTTCATTCTCCCATTTTACATTCCCCACATTTTCTTCTTTCGCTTTTTTCCTGATGGGTCCCTTTCCCTTTCCATGCTTTCAGTTCCTGCCTGTGGAACTTGATTTCTTCACTTTCCCAGTCACCCCTGTCCTTCTATGCAATCACCAACACTCTCTACTGTCTCTGTAGCACACAGTTGGAGGCAGATACATACGGTGATAAGTTATTCTCAAGGAAACAGTCATATAATAAAGGCAGTAAAGGACAATTCATTGCTAAGCTTCCATCTAGGCCAAATTGCTTCAAAAGCAAGAGGAATGGACCAGTAGAAAACAGCATAATGATCTAATCTGTCGAGGTGTGTTATGAAAACAAGGCTGGGGTGGGGGACATAAGTAGACTGCATGTAAGATGTGTAATAGCTCTCCCTTTGAGCAGGCACATGGACAGGTTTTGTTCTTTGGTCAAAGAAAAAGGAAGAAAGGCCAAACACAGCGTGAGAGAAATCTTGAATGTGGAGGATTGGTACCCCAGGTAGAAGATTTGACAATATGAAATACATCTTGAGAAATATTTCCCTTTACAAGTGTTTTCTTCCTTTCACTTTCAGTAATCTACACTGGTATAGAAATCTTTAGCCTGATAACAGCAGCCTGTGCTACGGTGTCCCACCAGTTTGACTTCCTCAAGGCTAAATTCCCCTTCCATCCCGGCTTAGCTCTGAACCATTCACAGGAAACCACAAGACCCAACAGGTCTGTACTGCAAAAAAAATCCTCACTAAAATGGTTAAGGGACAACATAATAGACGAGTATACACTTACACATTATAATCACACTATGGGTTTCAAAATAAGCTGTAGCAGCTTAAAGTCGTATCCTCAGTAATGATAGTGGTATGAAACTTGTGCATACCATCCTGCCATTAAAGCAATTTTCTTTTCAAAAATGGCTGTAAAATCAAAGCTCAGTGTTTTGCTTATGAGACAACAATGTTTATCACTTCATAGTACTGTTTACAATTGTACACCTTTACTAATGCATAGAATTTATTGACATGATTCACATAAAGATGGGTATTTCCTCATTGCTTCCCCAGACCCCCCTAGCTACAGATACATAGACTTTACATCAGTAAATGCCTCTGAAAATCCCATATGTGTGTGACCCATTTCACTGCAATATAGGATAATGGTATGATGTTCTGATGTTCATACAACTTTACACTTCTCTACTGATTTAGAGACAAGGAACACATTGCTGTATAATTTTCACAATCGAGAGTAATCTCTTCTATGTAAGAGATTATGCATTTCTGCTACCCAAAATAGTGGGTCTTTTTCTCATCTATTGTGAGACTTTTTCCAATGTAGATGAGCTCTAAATATTTCAAAATAGCAACCTAGAGACTGGCATAGGCAGCAAGTCTTTCTGTAAAACTAAAATAATTCAAATTTGCTATTCTCTCAGTGGCCCTGGCATTTCTATTTTGTTACCAATTGGATGAGAAATGTCAAATTCTTGTGCCTTTAATGTCCATCACTGCATTGAATAAGACGCCTTTCATGTTTATTTAGGGTCTGCTATTTATGTTACAAAGCAGTAACTACTGTAAAGATCAGAAGTGCATGCTACAGATTAATGTCCACTGCCTGGATCTAATGCACCCAGCAAGACAGACCTGTGCAAAGAGCAAGTCCCTGCTAATATCTGTCAAACTACTAAATTATGAGATCTAACAGAAATCTGCTCTTCAGTCTTTTATAGGTCATTAGAGTGATGTGTTTCTTGGGTGGAAACATCTACACTTCTTCCCAAAATACATTATTTTTCACCTGATTATGAGTGTAGTTAATGATGGTATAAAGACAACAGTAGCTTTCTTTCTGGAGTCACTTTTCTGGGTGAAGGAGAAGGAAGAGGGTGGAAGGTGAGACGAATGGTAGATAAGATCAAGTATATTGTTTCTGTTACTTTTCACATGTAATTAATTAGGAAATTTACAAAGGGCTAAAGAAAGCCACACACAGATAGGAATAGAGTTGAGAAAAAAAAAACCAACCAGCTTGGGGACAAACTTCCATTTTATAGACAAATCCTGAACTGCTTAAAGGAGTATCAGCTAGAAACAGTATAGTTTTAAATGCCATTAAAAGAAACATCTTCTTGTTGTAAAAGAACCTTCACTGGTAACTACGCCATCAATATGAGCAATATAGTCTATATTTTCATGAGATTAACAAGAAAAAATGATCAGTACTTCTATATGACTTTTTACTATAGCAACTATTACAGTTGGTTTTCACACTTTTCCAAAGGATCTTCAAAGGTACCCACAAGGCGTATGTTTAAAATAGGATTTCATTCAATATTTTGTCAAAGTTGTTCCTCCTTCAACAGTTATTTCAGTGGGAACAGACTACTCTCAGTGTCACAGAGGAAACTTTCAGAAGCACTGACTTACTTGGGAGGATGAACATACATTTCCTACACTTTTTCATACCTTTTCTCGAAGTCACACATACGTGACTTCAATTTTTAGGTAACTGACATAGTGATAGGAAACTTCATTTCCAGAAATGGTCTTTTTAGTGCTGTGGGACATTTATGAATGTTGTTCCAGATGTATGTTTCAGAACACTGAAATTCAGAAGGATATTTATATTTGGTGATGTCAGTAACAAGCTTAGGAATAATTATATCTTTCAGACATCTGTTTTTGAAAGCTTATTTGCCAGACATACCACACTAACTGGAAGACTGATCCAGTAAAATGGGTGCATTCTGGCCCCTAATCCAACAAAATGCTTAATCATAACAACTTAATTTGACTTGCAAACAAAACTGCTGGTCCAGCAAAACAAGTCTATGCAGAACCTTGAGATCTTGAAAAGCCCTATTGTGGAAAAGCAATTTAACTTGTTCATGCTCCAGGTTAAGCACTAATCAAATCAAAGTCATGAGTGCTGGACACGTTGGAAAGTTAATTTAATAATTGACTAGTAAAATTATCAGTGTTAATTTTACAGTTGCATGTGACCATTTTACAAATACAGAGATCAGTAACAGGAGCAAGAGACTGTAGAACATGGGCCTATTGCAGAATAAATTCGGACAATACATATACCTCTTCAAGTGACCAAACCAGCTGTTGGATGAATTATAACATGTATTTAATGCTGCATTTTTGCATAAGAAAATAAAAGCAACCAAACTGGATCATATCAATGGCTTAGTTGACATAGGTACTCTGTCTCCACTAATGACCACTTGTAGCTAATGTTGTGTTTAGGATAATACAATCCTTACCCCGGCATTTCATCCCAATTTCTAGTAATCCATGGGTCAGGAATTTCTTGAGGCAGAGTTTCTATAGAGCTGGGTCTGGCAGCCTTTGATGTTTTGGGTTTTTTTTTTCAGAATTTTATTTTTATTAATTTTTAACGTATTAACTTTTGACAGCTGCATTGGTACTGTCATCAACACAGTTCAGGATAACCCTATGGTCAAGCTGATTAGCAAAACATTTGGAAAAAAGTGAAGTATAACAGGACTGTAATTTCAGTATGGAGGTACAAGCTGCAGTGCAGAGACATTCCTTTGAGGCAGCTTCATAAATTTGCACGGTTATTTAATTCCTTTGTAGCTAACATGAAAGAGACATGAGAGCTGGTTGTCAAACAAAAAATTTCTTTCAAGGAAAGAGAGGATTTTCACACGTTTTGTTACGAGAATGTCACACCTGAAAGGATTACATGTGGCATCCAAATCCAGCTACCCACCCTTTTTCTCAGCATCTCTATAATGCTTTCTTCCACCCTGCCATTTGCAGCTGAAGCCACCATCATGTCACACCTCGATGTCCGCAGCACCATTTTCTCCCTAAGGTAGCTATTTCTCAACTCAGTCCAAGCAAACTGAGATCAGCTTATCAGCTGAGCAGCACACCCGTCTCCTTGGAAGTGTGACGTGGTTTTCTCTTCCCACTCTGCCAGAATAGCACTGTTCCAATGCACTATCAAAAGCTGGTACGATTTTACCTCTCCCTACTGACCTACCTTTGTCGTGTTCTTCTCCACCTCTCTGTCAGTGATAACAACCTCATCTTGTCCCCATCCTGTTTTCTGGATGTGGCCAGCCTACCTTCCTCGCTATTCAGGAAAGATGATCTTTCCAGAGCTCAGGCAGAAATACGCTTCACAGCTGGACTTCTCCATATTTAAACTCCTGTTGAAGACCCCAAGGTCTTCTGATGTCCCTGGACAGAACTGGGTGGGAGAGTGCACCATGCTGCAGGATTAATCACGACAGAAGTCACAAGCCTGATAGAAAATATGTATTTCGGTCCCCTTTTACCATGCCCTCTGTATGTAAGTTGTGTGTTCACACATCTGCATCCTCTACTTAGTGAGTCCCAGAGTTCTTGTAAGTGGTTAAGAAACAGTAGAAAGGACCTAATGACAATGTATAGAACTTGAAATGACAAGAAGAGGAGACAAAATAATCTTCCATTTTGGGCTTCTGAAGAATCTTCCTGTGCTAGATCTCTAGAGATATTCTTTCTGAACTCTATTAATATACTTAAACTAAGAACTAGCCATAGTTAAAAAATTTCTGACAAAATATTTTTGGTTGAAAACACAGTTTTGAAAAAATGGAAATTACAGTCTCCCCATGCTCCCAAACATTTTATTTTCATTTCTAAAAACCAAAACCTGAAAGCAACAATAAGATAGTTTCCAATTTTTTTTTTTTAATGAAAATTCGTAAACTTTTTAATGTAAAAGCAAAACCATGCTAAACAAAAGCCATTTTGGAATTATTGGAAGAAATAAACCTCTCTTACAAGTGATACTACAAAGTTATGGAGGGGGTCAGAAAGACTGGAAACACAACCCATCTGTGCCAGGTGTATAACAGTGCCATCCAAAGGTTGCAGGAAACATTTACAGGAATAGAGCTAATAGCAGTCAGTTTAGAATCCTCTAATATACGCCTTTTAAAAGCTGTGTCTCATCTCTCAAGACCATGTCTGCTTGCCTTGGAGGTGAAAGGCCAGGGGATAATCTGCTGTACTGTGCCCTGGTTTGAGTTTCTGAAAACATCTTAAAGTCTTGACGGGATTATCTCTGTTTAGCCCTAACCCTACCCCATGGAGAACACTGCTTTGTAGAGACTGCAGCAAAACTCATGTGATGAGGCCAGTGAAGCTTCCTTGGATCTTAGCCAGTTGTTGAAAAAGTGCTGGTTTTGCTAATACATCATATCATATCGTATCATCATATGATAATAGCAATATTGGAGCAAGTTCTTTGTTATATAAATCCTTGCTGACTGAACAGACCTGTATTATCCAAATAAAAAAATGTGACTCATGTTACATTATTTCTCCATCTGCTTTTCCTAGTAAGCAGGTAGTTAGGTAGGTGCACAAGTAATGCCATTCCCTCCCTTACTCTAGCATCCACTTCTGTAAATGCTTTCATTACGACTCCCGTCTGGTTCCTTCTGTCAGTTGTTTTAGAGACATAACAGTTTTTAAAAGCAGCTTTAAAAAGCTTTTAAAAAATAATGAGAGATACTTTTACGTTGAGAAAACTTCACAACAGTCATGCTTTGGCTGAAACCCACAATCTAGTAGTAGGTCCGTCACAAGAACTGTGCGTCTTATACATGTATGTGTTCTCAATTTGCACACATCAGTGACAACAATAAGGGACAATGGATTTAGCACTGGCATCTTTGTCCTTGCAAAAAGCACACTCCTCCTGCTGACTATCTCCTCTGTGTTTCAGGTTAGCAAATTCTATTGACAAGGTTTTCTGTTTGGATGGGCTGTTTGCATTAGAAGGGGAAACAACTGTCAAAGAAGAAGTCTTAACAGATACGCAAAACTAAAAAAAGCTTATCGTGGATTAAACTTTGTATCACTTTGTCTGGTGTAAAAAGGAGATAATAGGAGACATGGGGATATATGCAATGAAGAGAAACAATACGGAGTTTCTTAGGGGTTAATCCAGGTCTGCAGCTGAATACAACAGAGTTAATCTGACCAGAAGAGGCTTTAGGCTAAATTCTGGGGGAAAACTTGTCACTTTATGATCCAGTTGTACTAAATGAAAGGCTCTGTTTACAAAGAAGATTTTGGATCTGGGATCCATTGGGGCAGAAGTTACCTCCATGATTTCTTCCTTGTTCAACACACCAGGGGACTTGTAGTCTGATAAATGATTTTTCAAAGATCTTAATTGTTACCTTCTTTCTTTTTTCTGAAAAAGAACAAGTGTTACGAAAAACATACTTAAGAAAGCATACAACTTTGACCTAAGGGCAAGAAGTCTTTGATGATAAAGACTTTGCAGTTTGTTTGTCAAATTTTGCACTAAACAATGGAATCATCTTGTTTATTTCTACAACTGAAGACAAAGTAAAATGACAAATTTTCATAACTTGATAACTATGCATTTAACAGATTCAGGTTTTATTGATTCTCCAAAATGAAAATGTGGTAAGCAAACACATTAGATTACAGCACATATTAGCTACTGAGGAGAAAAATTCTAAAATAAAAGTTAAAGGCTAAAAAAATATATATAATTAAAATTTACTCACAATCTTGTAATTAGAAACTCTTCTATAGTACTTTAAACTCAGTTGTATATGAAGAATCATCAGAATCAACATATGTCCTCACTGATTAAGAACAAACTAAGAAATGTAGTCACACGGTATTTTTAATCTCATTAATAATTAAAATTTTAATATGTTGTAACTTTTTAATATAGTGTTACACAGATGGAAAGACAAAACTACATCTGTGACACTTTAATGTAGAAAAAGTCTTAGTGGGATATTGGTCTAAAAGTTAATAGACCTTTGTGTGTAACATATTTTTTTGCTTTTGCAATCAAACATTAATTAGAATACTATTTTCCAAAAATACTTTTTATCCTGTACATAATTAACAAAAATAAAGAAGTGAAATTTCACTGACTTGTAAAACATGAGTCCTAGAGACTGAAATCTCTGATTTTGTAAGAAAGAGTGAAAAGTGTAAGACTTCAAAAGAGCAAATGGTTGATTATTCTTGAAGTAAATATACATATTTGAGTAACACACTCTTCCCAATTTGGACAGTAGCTGTCACGTATATAAACACTTCTATCTTTTGGCACTTCTTTTGAATACACAAGTGTCAAAGTGTATTTGTTAATTACAAGGCATGATCTTGCCTTCTACAACACAAACCCAACTTTTTTAAGGAACTTAAAATCCAAGGAAAATGTTGTATAATGTTTAGGACAAGACCAGCATTCAGGCATGTATTGAAAAGTAAAGAAAGAAGCATCAGGCTTGGTCTTGCTTCCACTTAAGTGGCTGGGGTATTTTGTCGGAAATCAGGAACCCTTTTTTCTTAACAAGGAGACGTAGTTTACACCACTCCTCATGGAGCTAAGCATGTCACTCTGGCTGGCAGGAGCGTCCCCAGTACAGCAAGAGGAAGGGAAGGAGCCCTCCTTGTGACACCCTTACACCAGTGCTACAGGCAGCCTTCATCTCCTCGGCTCATGATTCCTCCTCTCTGGGACGAGGGCAGACAGCAAAGGGTGAGGACTATGGCCTGACTATGACTGTGCTGCTTCTCATAGTTAATGAAATTCTCTTTCTCTACAACAGCTGAATAAATTGTCTGAACTGTGCTTTCAACCCATCAGTAAAAGAGACACCAGGCATGGACATTAGCATTGATATAATCTCTAAACACAAAGGTAGTAAAGTGAACTAGATCAAGGACTTTAAATAACTCACCAGAGCAAAAAGATATGGTCGATGGCAGATAGCAGAGAAACAAATGGCTGGTATGTCTTGGGTACCCAGCTCCAGCAGTGAGTTCACAGTTCAAGAGCCTAGTGGAATGGGAACAGGGGAGGGGGGGTGCTGGTAGTAGGAACCTATTTCTAGCCTGTTGGGAAGATCAATTGCTAAAACCATAAAAACCCCTAATTCTTCCCTTGCTTTTTAATTAATTTATCTACCCAACCTTCCACTAAAAGGCAACGTGTCATTGCATCTGCAGTTGCAGCAGATTTTTAGTCTTGCATGTGGCTGAAGCAAAAGTATGTACAGAATTACTTTGTGAATCAATAAGTGGTGAGAACAACCACTTCAGTGTGTTAACTATGTCCTCCATTTAGCTCTGTGCTCAGATGAGAGCTAATTCTAATTCTGACCCCTTCTTAGGTGCTTGCTTATCCCTGTTGACTTGATAGACACCTATGTGACCAACTCAGCCAGATAAATGAGGTCTGATAACTCCACTAAGAAGTTAAATGAGGTTAAACTTTGTTCTGCCATTAGACCAACACCTAAATAATTTTGGAAATCTTTATCTGTTCCTCAGCTGTAAGACAAAGAGAACATTAAGGAAAATGGGGGTGGGGGTAAGGATGAAAGAACATTGAAGCATCCAGAGTCCAGAGTACTGAAGACTACAGCATTATTATAGATTCACTGCTACTACATAACCATAATATTTTACCACTTCTGATTACCTTTGACTCCTGTGTTACTGGCCTAGATACAATAGTGTAATGAACTGAAAGACAAATAAACTACAGCAACAACAACAAAAAAAACCCACATGAAATACTGCTGCTTTGTTTACATGCAAGAGACAGATAAGAGATTTTCCATAACAACCATGGGTAAAATACAGTTTGTTCTACAACTGGTTGTCTCGTTTTCTCTCTTTTTTACCCTATTCCTCTCCAAACCTCCTTCATGACATTGCCATCTATTCAGTATCCCTTGGAATTGCTACTCCAAAGGGAACCGGGACTCTGTATGGGATAAATGGCCATGGTACAGCCAGAGGTGTGGTGAATTGTCTTCCAGAACAGAGTTAGTGGTGTCTAGTGGAATGGAGATGGAGAATGACATGCAAGAGAATTAAGGAGGTGGCAGAAGGGACAGGAGAGCTGTATGCACCAGCACTGAGCCTACGTTACACACTCACACTTCCATTAAGGAAATTAAGATCCTGCACCATGCCCGCCTTCCAGGCAGAGAATACACGCTGCCAGTTTGAGGTAGATGGCACAGCAGGTCACTAGCACAGCCAAGGAAAAGGAAAAAAAACCTGTGGGAGCTGGCTACAGATGACAGGAAAAGTTCAAAAAGACCCAGAACAATCACATGCGTTGAGTATGTTCTGATTTGCCAGCAAAAGGCACATTTGGTGGCTCTGAAGATCTTCTAGCCTAAGGTTGTCTTTTCTTCTGCCCGACACAGATACCAACCCTGGAACACCTACTCCTCTTGGAAGACTCACACTGGTGCCCAGGAAGGAGGGTATGCTGGGACAGCAGTGGAGCGCTGGGCTCGGTGACGGTGGAGGCCGTGAACTGCCTGCTAGTCAGCTGGTGAAAGAAAGGCATCTAGGACTGAGAACACACTTGCTAATCTTAAGGAGCATGTCTTGCAACAGCCTTTGATCCTGGCAGCCAGGTGATGTTTAGGAAGGCCACCCAGTTACGTGGTGACTCAGGAAGCTTTGTTCCAGCCACCTGAAATCATGCCTAGGGAAATCACCCAGGCATTGAAAAGCCAGTTTCTAAAGTGCGCGTAGGTTCATGTACTGACACAACCAATGCCAGGACAGACAAAGTAGGTTCATTCAAACTCTCAAAGCTTACTAGAATACCTTGGAGACCCGTGATCAAGCTACCTGGAGCCAGCCTCGTCCCTGTCATGTCCACACAAGGTAGGGGCAGAACTTAAATACCAGTTTTCTTTCTACTAACGATCTGAGTGTGAACTGGAGTCTGAGCTAACAGAAACAAACTCATATCTCTATAAATCCTAATCGTTTACAATATCAGTAATGGACTGAACAGGTGCCATGCTCTCTGTTCAACTCCTTCGTCACCAAAGAGTATCTCCTCCTGGAAGGTCGTCACTAATGTATGACCCACTAGAAAGGACAGTCACTGAGCATACCATGTTATTTAAAGGGGTAAATAATATCTGATACATGTCTCAGTATTTCATGGAGGGCCTTTGGCTTGATTCCTCCATGCTTTGCATTTTGGTAAGGGCATTTACAGATATGCATAAAAGGAGAGGTAGACGGCAAACTGAGTGACAATGGTAAAGTATCACATTCACTTTAGTGACATGTAAACAATCTTCTGGAATTTGAGTCATAGCAGAATCATGTCTCCGGAGGTCTGAAAGATCCCAAGGTAGGCTCTGAAAGAACTAACAGTAAGAAATATATTTTGCTTAGAGCTTCTGGAAAGTCATTGATAGGAACTAAACAAAAAAGAATAATGCTTTTCTACCTTCTGCCTTACAGGGAGCTGTTTATCTGTCACATTCTAACAGCCTCCGGCATCTCTAAAAAGACTTTGTTAGAAGGGGTTTTCTGGTTGAGGTGTAAGACTGTTACACAAAAGATACAAAAGGCTTGATTCTCTTTTCCCTGCTAACTTTACTGAATGGCAAAGAAATTACCACAATTTGCATCAGTGTATGCAAAGGTGGAATCAGCCAAAAAATTCTGATCCAACCAGGAATCGATCAGTAGGGAAAAAAAAACCATACAGAGAAAACACACAAGCAAGCATGCAGGTACAGACCAAAGTGTTGCATATCTCAAAACACATATAACTTCCATTTGGAGGCTTTTTGCATTTTGGGGTGTTTTTAGCAATGGATGAGTGAGCAAACCAAAAGCCTTGATGGGCAGATAAGAGTTGAAATGGAAAAGGACAGTACTGTTAAGATGAGTTAAAAGCTCTTTTTGACCCTATCCTTAACACCATCTTCCCAAATGCTTCCCCTGTGAACTTTTTGTGTTGTATTCAGTTTGCTGAAACAGGGGATAGAGAGGCCAAGCCAAGGATCTATCCCGCTTCATTGAGTAAAGCTACCCTACCAGAGAAGGCGATGGGTTAGAAGTTAATACAAATGACAGTTCTAAGACAAAGTTAGCCAGCGCCTTCCTGTGGAGCCCAGTGCCAAGAAGGGGACCCCCTGCTGATCCCACTTCTTTACATTTCCTTTTGCTCTCTTTCCCCTTATCTGCAGGTCCTGCCAGGCCAGGGGATCCTTATTAAAATACAATGTACTGTCACTAATAGAAGTGAGCAAAGCCTCATTAGCACAAGGGTTAGAAGAGGACTAGCTCTAATTACAGCTCACTTAGAAGAGACAATCAAATGAATAGATAAACCCTTCAAGAGAGAAGTCAATTTTTTTCTTGCATTTGGCCAAGACTGGATTTCTTTTATATACTCCTTTAAAAGGAGTCGAATTCATCTATTGACAGTTTTTTCCTACAGAAATTCTTTCTTCATATAGTTTCCACCAAAGGACATTTAAGTTGGCTGGGTGGGTGGCTAAGGGGCTGCTTGTGTTATTCGTGCCTGTGTTGGCCAGCAAAGGCACACTCCACAGCACTCGCTACCTCCCACCAAAGGTACCCCTCGGGAGGGGTAGGCTGTTCACTGGGATCCGTCACAGGGGAACTCTTCTTTCCCTGAGCACACAATTGCTAATCAAATGGTCCATTGCAATGTTTGGAGTGCAGTTGTCACAAAGCAGGCAGGTTACTGCTTCTCCTCTGGGCAGACATACCAGGAAAAAAATGTAGAAAAGTAATGAGCACTGCGAGTCAAAAATGTCCCTGAAACATAGGGACTGTAGTTTTTACATCTTTGGTTTCACCTTCTAGCATCCCTGAAAGGCTGGAATGAAGAGCGCAGGCATAAAGAGGTTGGGAATGAACAATTTTTTGAGGCAAGATGATTTTTTCATGATTTTGTGGGGAATTCCTCAGATTTTATAAAGCTCTACAGATTTTTCCTATTTTTCTATGCATGGTTTTAGTCCAATTGCTTTAAATTCTTTTTTAGTAGTAAAATTGCCCCAGCAGTAGGTCCCAGCTGACCTGGTTCTGTTTGAGTGCCTGACCAAAGACATCCAAATTCTCCCAAGCTCTGCCTTTTAGGATTTTTCCCTGTGCTTTCAGGTTCTCTCATCCCCACAGAAATACTTGTCAGACATCATCAGTACCACAGTTGCCATAAGATATATATTTGGAAAATATTTTTTAGACACACGGGTTGTTACTTTGTTATGACTCATGCTAGTTATCAGTCTTTTAAAAAGTCTTTATAATGGAAGTAACTTGCAAGGACATGCAGGTTTTATGCCGTGGCATCGACAGGTGAATTTACCAGAGCAGGTGTTACAAAGGTACCACTTCAGACTCATATTGCAAGTTATTTGGATGTTTCTGGATCAAACCAGTGGTCCATCTAACCCCGTCCTTTGTCTCTGACATTGCACTTTACTGGTCGTAAATTCAAAATGCCAGGGGACTTTTTCTAAGTCTTATCTGTTCCTCGGCCATTGGTTTATGCTGTGGTATCACATCCTCTGTACGCAGGGTCAGACTGCCTTCTTTCATCTAATTTAGGAAGCCTACACACTGGCTTTCCTAAGTACAGCTAGGAAAAGCATTACAGCAGAGAGGGTGAAAATACAATGGCCGCAGCCCCCTTTCACTGATTTATAAACTGCTTGCTACGTGAAAAGGAAGAGGACTGTTTTCCTTTTGCAGCCCTGCTTTGACATATAGGGAATTCTCCTCTGTGTCCCCACCTTTCTGCTTCACCACCGCAGTACTAGCCACTGACTTTGCTGCTCAAGTACAGCCTAGTCTAACAAGGATTATGAGAGGTGGGGTCTTTGGGGGTTTTTTCCAATGTGAAAAGTTATCAGACTTACTTCCCAAGAGGACCAAACATCTGCAGGACACTCAAATATTCTGAGTGCCCATCTAAGACAAATAATATTCTTATCTAAAACTGCACCTTATTACAGTGTTTTTATAGAAAAGAGGTTTTTTTAAATTAAAATGCTACAAACAATAATTAGTTATAGACTATTTTGTGGATAATAATAGTGCTTTCATTACAAAAGTTGTCTTTTGGACTTTTCTTGTCTTTAAAGTATTCAGTGGCTCACAGTCAGTGAGCATAACATCTAAATGTTTGAGTCAATCTGAGGCGAAACACACAAAACTGATTACACAGGCTAATCAAGCAACACCTTACTAATAAATAGAATTCTCTGTATGAAGAAATATTGCACTAGGACTTTAATCAACTTGCCTAACACTATTTCTAAAGAAAAAAAATTCTAGACAGCCATGAAAGCAGTTTGTTACCATTGAAGACAATGTGCCACATATCCTTTCACGAACTGAAGTAACCAGCACATTCAAGCTCTAGATCCATTTGCTGCTAAGGCAAATAATTCCTTGCAGTGTCATCTCCAACACTCCCTGCAGTCTAGCTGTTAGCTATTTATTCAAAATATCCTCTCAGACTATATGAGAAATTATGGCCCCTTTTTTCAATAGGCAAATTCAGATACTTGTTATAACATGGTCATAATTTATAGGGCTTTTCCCCTTTTTATTTTGTGTGCTTGGAGTGAGTTCTTTCTTTGTGCTAAGGCTTAATGAAAAAAAAATCAAAACCAAATCCATGGAAGTTAACCTTAATGCAACAAATGATCAACACTGGTTGAACACAAAACCGTAGATAACTGCATCAGCTGGAACCTTTAGATGGCAAAATGTTCATAATGAAAGAGTCCAAAATTAAATTGTTTTTCTTCAATTATAGTTATATTAAATTATTCTGTGTGGTATACCAACAAAATGAAATTAATTCTGTTGGAAAAATAAAGTCTGACCACAACCGGTCTTGAAAAAAGAGAAAGAGAAATCGAAAAAGGATTCATTCTTCTTCAAGTACTGAGAACCTTCTTTTAAGTGCTTATCAATATGGAAGTTAATTTGCACAGAATATTATCTATCAAAAGTCAGAATAAGATTCAAACAAAGGGTTTTGTCTTTAAACAACAGGCTATCAAACATTGTTCTGTGGAAAACTTAATTTTGCAGTAGTTTTAGGGGCTTTTTTTGTATTTCAGGGGAGATTCTCAGCTGGTGTATAGTAGCCTCATACTGCTGATATAAGAGGATCTAAGATGGTTTTCACAGCTTTGAAGCAGAGATTGATCCATACATCTAGCTGAGAAAGTTGATATTTTTCATTATAACGTTCGCATAAAAGACATGCCCTACTTCATATATTATTTTAAAATCTTTATTTTCTCTGTAATTTTCCCCAGGTCTCCCTGACACTTTTGCTGCCATCAAGAATAAAGAACTGGAACAGAATGTTAGCAGTTCTGAATCAGTACCACTCCACAATGATCTTTAAAAATATAAAGGACAGATATTTCTTAAGCACCTTAAATTCCATTAGATGTCAACAAGAATTTGGAAACTTTCAACATATTACAAGGGAACAGCAGTGCAGAACCTGAATAGAAATGCAGAAACTTTGTCTCTGTTATTTATTTTGTTGTATTATTATTATTATTATTATTATTATTATCTTTTAGAGACACCAAAACTACCCCCACTCTTTCCAAAGGGGGGGGTGGCATCACGCATTTGGATTTCTAGTTCCACCAAGTATAAAGCAGAAAGCAGAACAAACTACCCCTTTTTTATGTTTGTAAGAATCCTCCAAAACCTCAGCTACATTACAATGCTGCCATATCTTATTGTTCTTCTCTGCATTGCTATCAAAATAGATAACTGCAGGAGTAAGTTGACCTTATGTTGCAGAAAACTTTAAAAATGGGAGTGAAAAAAAATCAAAACTCTTTGTCAGACAGTCTAAAACATCAGGTTCTGAGCAGCAGGAATCATGACACAGGAAGAAAGCCAGCAGTTCAGAGCCTAAAAATATCTTTCCTCTTCCACTTTGCTGTGGTCCTATTATAGCTTAAGCAACAGTCACTGTTTTTTTTTCTCTATAACCTTTAGCTTAATAGCTGTCTCTAAAGACTTCCTTTAAATGCAAATACACTCTTTACAGTAAAAGTCATGACCCTATACCATATTACACACTGTAAATCCAGAAGAAAGCTATCAAAACCTATGAAACTATGTCCATAAAAAGGTATAGTAAATAAGTAAAAAATCAGGCCCAGTATATTAGTAAGCTGAGTAATATTTTAATGGCTTACATTTTGCACTATTAATAATGTGGTAAACACAAAAAACAAAGGCATTTTTATTTTTCAGTGAAGTCTTAGAAGTTGTGTCAAATTATTACAATCTCCTTGGGAAAGAAAATTTATTCCTTTCTGGTTTTATTTGTCACTAGATCTATGTGGCAGAGGCTGCAAATTTTGCACAACGCCTCACCTTTTGGGGGGATCTAGTAAGACTGATAAAAGGAATACCTCCTTTACTTATCCGGGTGTAAGGATCTGCTTGACTGTGCAAATCTGTGACGTGCCGGCGGACTGCTTTGCGTGCAGAGGTAAACTACAGCTCGACCAAGGCCCCAGAGGTGTCCGCGGCTGGGTGCACTGGGGGGGACTGGTGGCAGGGATGCAGGAGCATTCTGGCCTTCCCCAGCTGCCAGCAGCCCGTAGCTTTTGCTGGCATGCAGCAAAAATGTAAATCCCCCGTTACGGCAGAGACAGAGGGGGAACGGTGCAAAGGTTATAATTTCTTGTGCTGCACACGCCGCTCTCCGGTTACGTCAAATCCCGCTCAGCTGTCATCGACTGTTTGTCCAGGGCTGACTCATGCTGAGAAGGGAGGCAGGACAAGAGCAATTACAATTTAAACTAGGTATAAGAAAGACGAGTCTAACTACTGTACTTCAGCAGTAAGAATGTGAAAGACATTCCCCTTGTTGCAACGGTGTTCTGACAGTCCCAAATAAATGAGGCCCCTAATTGGGATTTTTCGAGTCTTAAGTGCCGAAAAGGGGATTATGCCGTAAATACTCCATTCAGCTACTTTCAAACTGGGGTGAAAAATCATGGTCCAGGCATACAGAGATATGGGAGAGACGATTTTTCAGGCTTGATAACTCAAGCGGGCTTGCTGAAAGCACAGTGGGCCCAGTCTGGAGAGTTACTGCGGTCTCTCAGATCCCATAAGCCTCCTGTGAGCCTTTCCTCACCCCTTCCCCACGGATTTCCCGCAGGATTTTGGAGGCCGAGAGGGTCAGGCACCCGAGCGGCCTCCGCAGAGCTGCGTGGCCCGGGCACGGCCGCTCTCCCCACCTGCTGCCCCCCAGGAGCAGAGACAATCTGAGGGGGGCCGGGGGGGTCTGCCCTGGGCGGGGGACGCCTTCCCCCGAGGCCCACCTCGGCCTCCCGTGCTTGGACGGGGCCTTCCGACCGCGGCAGGGAAAGGCAATCGGAAAGAGAGACGGTTTCTTTTTTCCTGTTTTTGTGTTTGTTTTTCTTTTTTATAATCCTAAGTAAATCTTTGTTTTTACTGGATAGCAGGGAGGCCAGACTTTATCAAAATAAGCTAGACTCGGAGTTCTACCTGGCCGCTAAAGCAACTCGGTCATTATCTTTAACCTTATCAATATCCTGAATGTCAGCCGAACAAGGCAGCTAGAAAATTTCAGTAAACAGAACAGGGAACAACGGGGAGGATGTGGTAATCTAAATCAGAAATCAATCATCCAAGAAGCTTTTTCAAATGGAAAAGGAAAAAAAAAAAGAGGCAATCAACTGCCAGCCATTCTCCCCCCACCAAAAAAAAAAAAGGGTTTTTTTTCTCTCTTTCATGTGCACCACAGTGTTTCTGCAAACAAAAATAATAAGGGCTCTCAGGTCCTTCAAACAAAGTGAAACATAATCCCTTCACAGAGAGTGCATCAATAAATGAATGGACTTCCTCGGTCTGTTTAGAAGAGCAGTATCAGCTATGCTTGGGGATCTTAATAACACTCTTATTACGAACCAGAGCAGTTGAGTTGATTTGTTTTTCCTGTAACACCTGAAGCAACAAAAGTCCAGTGAGAGCACAAGAAATGGTTTTTCTTATGTCAGACTTTGAAAACCATTTTCCCTCCTTGGCAGCACCCTGTCAGTCAAACTCCACAGGAGAGGGAAGGGTCGTCTTGCCAATGCATTTTCTGAAAGGAAAGAAGTGGAGCTGCATGTTACAGAGAAATTAATATGCCATTGAGAGCAACCTCCAGGAAAAAAAAAAATCTGATTTATTAGTTTCCAAAATTACCTTTTTATGATGGGAATTTCATTTTCTTAGCAAAGCCACAGCCTGTACTCTAGTGGGTGTAAAATCCAGATGCTTGTTTTTGTATTTTTTAAATCTTTCTTGCTTATCTAGATGTACAGATTTTTAAGGCAGGGACATTATATAACCAATTGTTTTGAGCTGTTCTCACACAACTGGCACTTGCTTGAGCTGACAGACATTACCACAATACAAAAAAACGCAAACCAGACCTCTAGCTGGTTAAACAAACACAGCTTCATTAAAAACAATAGGTCCTCATCTATATCTACCAAATAAGCAACAGGACCCTGATTTTCCAAATGCTAAAAATTATGGTTTTATTAATAATTTCTTCATCTTTATTTTATCATAGGTAAATTGTAATACAAATTTGTATCTACTTCCAACCTCCTCTCCTTCACAACTAGTTATTTAGACTGAGAGCCCATGTCCAGTCTTTCACTACAAAATAAAGTTACACATCAAACCACATAAATTCGGAAGCTTACTGCTTGGCATCAGCTCAGCTCCTGAAAAATGCAAAATCTTGGAAACTGGCCGTAACTTACAGGTGAAAAATAATTGGAAATCTAACTCCCAGAAACTCAAAGACAATAAATCAGCACCAAGCTATTAAAATCCCAGGTAATGTTCCCTCACTTTTCGCATATTCTTTCAGTGGCTCTACTACATCAAATATTAGTGCTGCAAATTTAATGTTGATTTAATGCTGATTAAAGGTATGTCTCTTAGTAAGCAATTCCATGCTATAAAAACAGATCGGTAAATTGAGCCCATTGTTACTGCAGCCCCTTCATCTACTCAGGGAATTTATTTCAGATTAGCCAAGTCCCCTGGACTCAATATCCCTCTGACACATATACTTCAAAGATGTTCAAAAAAAGCAGTCATTACTCTACAATCTCATGGCCTATTTGGGATCTGGACAACATTGGTGTCTCTGGTTCAGTTTCTTTAAATACATGCGGTATGAGGACCACTATCAAATTATTTGTCTTTCCCCACACTGCAAAATCAACTACTGTACTTTAACATCTGGAAACGGCGGGTTATTTGTAAAGATGCCTTCATTCAGCCACAAGTGCATGTTACACCTCTACATGGAGCAGGATACCCCACAACTTTCTTTTCCTCCAACAGCTTTGCAACATCTGAATCTTCACAGCTCGCTCCCAGTAACTCCCAGAAACGCCGCTGTTTCACCAGACTGGGGTGATCTGAAGATTTCAATTCAAGGAGCAGCACTTCTGAAGGAGTAAAGTTATCTGCAATTTGGGTAGTATGTATAAAGCTGTGGTATATAACTTGGTGACCCCATCTGTTCCTCAGTAAATTATTCTCTGGGAAGTTAATTCTCAAATCCACTATTTCCTGAAAGCAAAAGACGTTTTTCTGTTTACAGATAGACTGCTTCCACAGTCACAGGTAGCTCAAGATAACACTATGCCTGTGGTTAGTTTGAACATCTGCAATGTAATGTGGTTCCATAATAACCATTTGTCACTATTGTTTCAACACTGATAAATAGGACATTATTAACATCTAGTTGCTGTTTACACATCACCACTACAACATACGTCACTTTTTTTTTAGATTGCAGATGAGAGTAAATTAGGAAAGCAATAAAATTGGGATGTTCAGTTCTTTGGAGTAGGTATTTTATGAGCTGCAGTTTGTGGGAGCAGTCACAGAATAGAAGTCAGAGACAATTTTGTTTGTTTGTTTGTTTGTTTATTTTGTTTCTGGAATTGCAGAGGAATAAAAAAGATGTTTGGTCTTTGATTAAAAATACTGCACTCAAATTATTTCAGCAGATAAATGTTGCAAAATACCCCAAGACAAAACAACTATCTTTTACATAAAAATCCTATAAAACCCTTCTAAACTTTTCTATTAAAATAAAAAGGATATACCATAGTTCTTACCAATGAGCATTGACAGAGCTAATTATAGTACAGCATATTAAGTCTTCGGTATACCTGAGAAATCTCACTTCAATTAATGAAATGACATGGATCTCAATTACCACAGAATTTATTCTGTGTTTAATATCAGTAGTCCTGAATCTTCCAGTCCTTAGTTGTTCACTGCCACTTGCAAAATTAACAAACAGTCAAAATGTTTGAATCTGAGAAGCTATGGGTCATGAGCACGGTAATTTTTTATCCATGAAGTCTTTGCAAAGAAATCATCTTTTAAGATGACTGTGCTATATCTTCAGCGAATACTTGACAACCCCAAGCCTCTAATAGTTATATTGCTAAAAGAAAGAGGTCGTGCACTTATTAACACCTGTCCTACTTTTCCAATCCTATCATTTTGAGCTCTACCAATTGTACATTACAAATGTAACAAGTGGAGAAATCTGCACCACCCTTAGTGTAACTCTTTGGGAACATTTTATACTTTGTTAAGTACACATTATTTCCCAAGCCATCTGTGTCAGCAATTCTACAGAACTTCTATAATTGCCATGTTAATAATTTTGAGTGCAGAGATATAGTATTTGATTGAGGCATTCCTTCAGTTTGGCTATCATTCATGGGTTAATCACATTGCTTCCTTGTTTTGCGGTATGCGCACAATGGACCATAATGTAAAATTAAAAGGCAAGACAAGAACTGGTAATCCAGTAATAAAATTTGTTCTTCTTTGCATTCCCCACACAAGGCCATATGGACACACAAAAGCCTGAAGCAAAAATGATCAACTGCTATTGAAGATCTAACACTGATTGCTAGCAATAAAAGTGCTCCCTGGACAGACAGCAATAATAAAACCAGGCCACCATTCAGGGTCCATCTAGCTATTGCTTTTAAAGGTAATTGCTGCATCTGCTTCTTGAAGTAGTTTAAAACCAATGTAAAGATCTTGCTTCTGTCCCACTGAATGGCAAGCAGCACTGAGTAAATAGTGAAAGGGTTTTGAACACAGCTATACTGGAGTGCACTACCAGGTCAGAAGGGAAGGCAGAAACAGCTGCTTTTTCAATAGACTCATCAGAGCTTCTCCATGCTCGCTGCACTTGCCCACAAGACTCCAGCACAGACTATTGTGTCGTATTTTTTTCTGCTGTGGGAACTTCACTCTTAAGAAACAAATGGACTGGCTTAACTATTAAGTGTCAATCAAATTGACGGGGCGGGGGGGGTGTGGAACAATTTTTTAAATGTAATTAGCTTTCATCCTGTGGTCATTCTGTGCATTTGCATGGTTCAGATTGCCTTGTTTAAGTCAATGCAATTCTGATGAGAAGCTGAGATGTATTTTTCCACCTTAGCACCTTATTTATATATTGTAGTAGCACTAAAAACAATTTCTGCTTTTGCATGAAGATTGGCATATATATCTCCAATATAGAAGGTGATAACTGTTATAATCTGTTGTGCTATATACATATCCACTGATTTACATCAAACTACTTGTTTGGAGTCTGGATGAAACAAAATAACTCTTTTTTCTTTTCGGTAACACTTCTTGGATGTAAATAAGAATATAGAGTATTGGGTAGTCCTTCATTTTCCCTCTGTTATTCAGACAGTAACATTGGTCTTAATAAATACTTTTTGCTTTGTGTTTATCTCCTTAACCTAATGCCATGGGAATAAGATTGCCTTACTCAGAGATAGAGGGAACATCCAGGATTCTCACCTAACCATGGAACCTATTTCACATTTCATTGGTTGTGTGAATGAGCTGTGAAAATTGCTTCCTGTTTCTCTAAAGTATCAGGACAGTGGTTTGCATGGGAGAGATTTCTTCTGGTTATGTGAAATAAAACTCATCCACTGAGTTCATTTCAAAGTCTTAAAACTACCATGCATCTTGTTAAGTTTGAACAAATCTTTTCTGCCCTGTGAATACCCGCTCCCAAATCAGAGGCATTGCAGTTACCTCTTGTTCACAGCAAGCTATCTATATAAGGAAAGAAAGAAAATTAAAACAAAACAAAACAAAACAAAACCAACAGGAAAATACACAGCCTTACTCTTTTCTGATAAGTGTAGTCTTGGCTTTCCCAAATTGAGAGGAAGCTGCTTTCAGTGTATCAGGGGACACTTCAACAAGGACAGTCTATTTTAGTAAGAAGCTGGTTTTGTCTAACATTAAACACACAGGGAAAAAAAATAGCTTAAAAAACAGTGGTGGGAGCCTAATTTTGAAAGCTACATCAAGCACTTCTCATCATTTTCTCTACCAGTGTCCTTCCACCTTACTGAGATATTAATCAGATTTGAAAGCATCTAGTAGGCCTAAGAATATTTAAAACCGATGAAATGTAAAATCACAGATTCTACTTAAGTCCATGAAACTATATCTATTTCAACTAATACTAGAGTACATATGGACTATGTATTTACACAAGAGTATTCAGGTTTAGGACTTTCAAATTATTTTTACAAAAGTAGAAACAAAATTCCTGCAAAACATAGCGCTCAATTCTGTACAATTGAGTGGCTGAGAGCAGTGAAATTTGGGAAAATATTTATATGGAGACCTAGGTTCAATTTAATCCCATAAAAGCCAAAGGAAGTCAAAGCAACTGTGAATCCAGTCCTACCTTCAAAAGTGTGTGTACAGTCCTCAGTGAGCAACACCATACCTGCGGTACTCCTGCCAATTAGCATGTACTGGAGCAGCCTTAATGTCTTCTATCTAATTTTAGTTCTGAGGGGTTTACTTTTTACTTTCTCAGGTGGGTTTGTTGTGGGATTTTTTTCTGTTGAAAACCAGTTGATTTTATTTTTGAACAAAATCCATTACAGGCAGGAAAGTAGGTGCCAAAATGGTTCATCCTCATTAGTTATTTTATAGCCTGAGAGATGGCCACATAGCTAGAGGAGTAACGCTGGCACAACCCTTGCACAGAGGAATGTCAGAAATTCTGTAGTCCAAGCTTTGAACTGATGAATCCTGCAATTTAAAA
>JAVJGG010000008.1:925088-955233 GCA_035590195.1 Aviceda cuculoides
GGGGGGAATCTGAATAATATGTATTAAAAAATATAGTTACATCATCTTTCTGTGATATGTCACATTGACAGGAGAGACTCCTGCTAAAAAGGGAAGAGAAATTTTATTCTATGTCAAATTCAAAATCCTGCATCACAGACAGTGTGAATAACAAAACAGTATTTGAATGTTTTAACCTAATACCAAACAAACTAATGTCTTAACCAATGGGTTAACCAGCAATTGACTGGAAAAAAATCTCAGCACTACAAAATTAAATTATGGGGTAAAACTCTTTTTTGACCATTCTACCTATCCTTAACTATCAGTGAGGCATGAGTTCAGTGTTGTGATGAAGATTTGCCCACCTTTTACTTCCTTCTTTGCAAACCTAGATTAAGAAAAAAATGCCTAAAATACAATAATCATAGAGATAGAATTCATATTTTCAATAGTAAAAATGAAGGCGGCCTGTATGTTATTCAGGAAGAAAGTAGAGATTTCTCCTCATGCTACTCAGACCAGCTTTCCCTTGGCATAAAGCTCATCATCTCAACAGAGCATCGGGAACTGAAGCAAACTTGCCTTCAGCCAATTTCCAGACAAAATGCCTAGAATCACATGTAGTAAAGTTCAGCAATTCAAAAACATTTGGCATTAAGCCTAAAGATCCAATTCTTCAGGTGTGACCTATAGAGGAGGAGCTTCCAAAGGAGGGTCTTGCAAAGTACTGGCTACTGCAGTACTTTGGTTCTGTGAGTAAATCTAATAATAGAGACAGAAAGTAACGTGCTGCTAGTTGTGTGTCTGTATCTGTGAAAGAGTGAGAGCGTGAGGTGCAAGTCTTGGGGAGTGGGAAGGTATTATTCTGTTTCTTTAACCGAGGAAAGGAAATCCAGCACTCCAATTCTCCAGTGAATAAGGCTTATTTGATTCTAGCAGAAACAACTGAAATTTCAGTATCAGCAGAGCTACTATTTTTCTTTCAGAATTGCTGAGAATATCTAGCAGTGAATAACTCTTAATCAGACTTGTTTATTCACATTAAAAGTCAGTGCAGGTCACATTGTTCGCTTGGTGCCATTTGGTCTGCGCTTAGTCCTTCCTGAACAGGAAGTCCTTAAGATTAAAGATTGTATTTTTATGGTCCCATGCCTGCCTACCCCCAGCTATTACCTGAAGAGCAATGTAACCAGGACGCAGTTTCTAGAAAGGATATTAACAACCATTAGTGTGCGTGTACGTCAGGATGAAAAATAGGAGGAAATCAAAGTAGAGCAATATGGTGAAAGCAAAATTGTAAGAAACAGCAAAGTGATTGTTCACAAAATTGGGAATAAGGTGTATTCAGACAGAGGTATTTTCTATCCAGAGGTCAGCAGAGTGCTAGATCGCTAGAATGTATTTAAATGCAAGCAGCAAACGTGATTTAAATACCCCAGAGCTATTTGCCGCTGGACATATATTTATGTCCATTTTATAAGGTACAAGGGATCTAAAGTGCTTGTTGTTCAGGAAAGCTAGGCTTTTCCCCCAGCATTGCAGAAACCATGTAATGGCACAAGAATGAGAAAGAAATCTCTAAGCAGAGTGAATGGTGTGTCTAGAAAGGTCAGGAAGACTGCTTGCTTTCATAAACTAATCATTCTGGCAGCTCTGTTATTATATGGGTGTTCATGTTTCCATATTTCTCCTTTACTCTCTATAAATTACTTAGATAATTAACTTGACAAGATCTTAGAAAAAAATGGAATCAGCATTTGAAATTAAAACAGCTATATACTATTTCAGTACTAACGTGTTTTGCCATTATGCTTCAGGAACGAAATCCAAATGATCTTTCTGAGGAATCGTTTTGTGACCAATATCTGTGTAAGCAAACTGAACGTGAATACCCACGTTCGGTATTGAATCTGAGTGTGGGGTGTCCTTAAGGCACCATCTGAACCGGCGGGGCTCTGGAGCGACAGCGGGAGGTGCCTAGACAGAACCGCGGGCTGGATGTTCGGCTCACCTAGTGCCCAGTGCACGCGGTGGGACAGAGGCCGCGGCCAGACGGACGGCTGGAGCTCCTGATCTCTGACCACACCGGATACAAAAAGAGCCCGGGGCTGCAAAACCACCTGTACGAGCCCTGGGCATTGCCAGGTTGCATACTGTTTAAGTTTGCCTACGTCAGGAGTGGCTATATGAACATACTTCTGTTAAATTAGCTAGCATATGTTGATACAGAGTTTTATTATTCCAGATTTGCAGTGACGGTGGGAGGACAGCCAATATTCAACCCAGAATAAAGCTACCTTGTAATTCAACTATCATTTTCAGTCAGCATTTCCACCAAATTAAGTAGTCCCCACTTCCCATCACCACAGTCACCACTTCTCACTCCGACACTGGTTTCTTCCTTGTGGTAATACCATATTTATTCAGACACCCAGTAAGTCCCAGTTTGAATTAACCGACCTTCCTTTCTTTCTTTCTTCCTTCCTTTCTTTCTTTCTATCTTTCCTTCGGCTGTACTGGTTTTCACCTAGGTGTGTTCCCAGTGCTCTTCATTAAAGAAGGGAGGTTGCAGAGGAGGGGATGAGCAGCTGAGGAGTGCAGGGCCAACTGCATGAATGTGGAGTAACCCCATTTAAGTGGTGCAGGCAGACAACTTCATTTAATATGAAACCTGCTGGTATGGAGATAAACTATTGATGAGAGACAAACTCTGTTGGAAAACTCTGCAGGGCAGAGGATTTATCTGCTAAGATGTTCAGGTGGTTTTCTTTCTCTCTGTGCTTTTGGAATAGTACAAATAAGAAATAGAATGAATGAGTACTGCTGTATTCAATTTTACAAGCATTTTTTCAAAATAATTTCTATCACAGTCCACATTTCAGCCACTAAAATCTGTCTGAAGACAGAACTTAATGCCTTGATGAGTATTGGAGTGCCATATTTACCTATTAAAGGAGTTAGAGTACGATTAGGGAAGTCCAGGGGCAAATCTAAAAATACCAGTCTTTCCCAGAGAAGACATTGTGCTAGGAGCAGCAAATCATTTTTCATTCATTATGTAAGAATAATTTCCAGCTCAAGTAGTTCCACAGAAACGTTACATACCAAGGCAGAAGAATCCTGTCTTCCTTTAAACATCTTTGTGAATGTTCAGCTCAAAATAATAGTTTGTTCTTAAGTAGATGTAAAGGTTTTAATGCTACAGATATTTATTTGCATTTAAGCATCTCAGACTCCCTTTTTTGCCAAACCTTTGCAAAGAAACGGTTTCACTAAGCAAATGGATGAGATGAAACTTTAATAAATTAAACAAGTCTAACTTAAAAGGGTTATTTAACTGCAGAAGTTGTTTGTGAGGAATAAAAGGTTTTAATCAAACTTGCCATCAACATTTTCAAAAGGAAAAACCATTTTTCAGTTGTGGCTTGCTCAAATTCTTTGAACTATTAATGTAACCCTGAGAAACTGGCTATTAGTCTCAACCAATTGCTGGACATAAGACACAACAAAAACAGGAAAAGTTCAAGAGTCTCTGTTGACTTTCCGCTTGATTGTAACAAACTACCCACTTTCTGGGTTTTCTTTTTTGAAGTAGAATTTTATACAGCAAAGCCAGGCTTTGTTGTTTTGTTTTGGTTTTTTTTTTCCTTGATACACAAAATTCCCACCAACCTGTTCTCTCTCTTTTAGTTCAGACACGAAGGACTGCTGTTTGTATTTAATGCACACACTGCCAACTCCGTTTAATTCAAAGACACAGCTCCAGCATACCTGAAAGGAAAACCTGGAACATCAGTGCATGGGTCAGAAGCAAATCTGGCTGGTAATTACAAGATGTTGTGAAATATCCTGGCAATTAAATAGTGTCTACCTACCTAGAGACAGAAAAGTACCACAAGTTCCCGTCACAAACTTTTTTATTGTGCAGTACATTGCTGAAGTGTCAGCGTGTAGATAGCCTTAAGTAAGGACCACTCAGGTAGCCTTTTCCCCTATTGCCAGGGAAAAAAACAGCTGAATAAAATATTGTCCCATACATCTAGAAATGCTAGGGGGTAATCCACTAACATTAGTAAACTCTCACTGCAAAACAGAGAAAAAGAAAGAGAGGTGCATTAGCACCAGGATATTCCACGCTGAGGCAGTCTGACTAAGAAACAATATCCCATAGAGCAGACACACACTTCACACAATATTCATATACTCAGAGGAGTGTTCTTTTATGAGTGCTTTAATACTTTGGGATTATGTGTGTTGTTTTAGAGCTGCATTAGTCACACCCCGGGGAAATGTGAGCTTCCACGCCTGCCCACTTCAGTGCTGCGCTAGCTTGACCCACAGAATTTACCACATTAAGAGAGGATTTAAATCTTGATTATTTTCACCTGTTCATTTTCAATCTTTTTTTTCACCTAAGAGGCCTGCCCTCTTAGCACGATACCATTCATAAAACTGGTGACCTTTGCCTGGCTTCTTGATTTAAGCAGAACGGGGGAGCAAAGGGACTCTCATGAACTGGTAAGGTCCTAAAAATATAAAGCAAAACTGTTGCCAATTCATATTCAGGTGAAAGGGTTGAGAAAAGCTCGCTCTTTTCCATTCTCCTTATAGGGGCGGACACAACCGTGTCCGAATGCTTTCCTGCACCATCCTGCTCCCCACTCCAGCCCTGAGAGCTGGGGGGAGCAGCACCCTGCCTGGTCCTGCCAGTTTAAGGGCTCGCAGGGATTCCCTGCCGCCCTGCGTGTAGAGAAATTGGAGTTGCTTCCCTGCTTTCTGTGCAGAGACAGAGAAAAGGAAGCAGAAAGAAACAAACATCTGATCGGCATTTTTGTTCCTAAACAAAACCATCCTCAAATTTTCAAGAATGCTTAAAGCTTCAGACAGTTATTTGGAAGACGAAGCTGGTCACCACATCCCACAGAGATCTCCCCAAACCCCTCTGCTGTAACTGCATGGTTGGAAAAGCTGTTCAATTCTGGCAATTGCAACCTGGTAAGATCTGGATTCCCAGCCTTGTAACCTACCAAATGGTGATACATCGCTTCATTCATGTTTTAGATAGCAAGGAAGAAAAATGTGTGGGAAAACTGAGAGGACACGGAAAAAGAAAAGATGGAAAAATAAAAGAAGATAAAATAATAAAAATGTGTTCAGTTAAATGAAAGTCCTCTGCTTTCACCTCTTTACCTTAGAAAATTCACATTTTCCTGTGACTTTTCCCCTCTTAACATCTTTTATTCCAAATTATATCAAAATAGTATAGGAAATTTTAAAAAATAACAAAACCTCAACCTTTCTCACTGTTTCCAAGCCATATCATCACCACAAAATACACTTTAGAAGGACTCGAGAACTTTTGAGTATTTGCTAACATGAAATCTTCAGGTTCACTATTCATCACCTGACACCTAGCAGAGGTTTAGGAAAACCCAGTTAAAATTAGATCAGGTAGAAATAAACAGGGAAGGAGCGTTTGCCCGTAGTAAAGACAGCGGAGTCAGTGGAGAAGGTGAAGGTCAGTGGTCAGAGGAGCGGAGGGATGGTAATATGAGAGCGCAGTAAAGGACAGGATAATTGGTCCTGCTGTGGTAAGGCTGATAATGATGTAGTTAGTGGAAATGGGGAGAGGATATTTAACAATCAGCATAAATGAATAGATTTTGGAGGGTAATCAAGAATGCAATTGAATTGGGAGGAGTAAGGGAGGAAGAGAGAAGCCCTTAGAGGTTTTGGAGAAGATTTATTTGAACTGAAACTTCAGCTGATTTACATCTCAAGAGAGAACTATAGCTTAATAATTCAAAATATGCCTCTTCTTTAATATTGCAGAATACAGTGACAAATGTTATTACACAAACTTCTCCTTAAATGACTATCCCAAGATATCGTTAATGCAGTTCACAATATTAGATTATCTATATTAAGCAATCACATCCCCAGCTCAGGCCTGTGGTAACACACAGTGGTACTCTTCCATTTGAGACCTATTGGACCTTGGTAATTGAGAACCTGTAAGGCAAACAAGTAATACAAGAGATTTTTTGCATCCTTCTTTCTGTTTTTTATTTTAGTTGAAAAAAAATGTCAGCTGTTAAATACAGTTATCCAATTTTCTTTTCTTTTTAACGTCTGAAGAGGTGCCTTGACTAGATGTGTAATACAGGTTTAATTGAACACAATACTGGATTCTTTCTATACCCAACACTTCCTTTTTCTTCTAATGGTCTGCTTTTCTCTTCTTATAACTGTTTCCATTTCCTCTTGATGTCATTGCCACTGATGTTATTCTCTCAAGCACACTTTCACTATTTCAGCTCTCCCAGCTGTCCTTGCTATTGTTCTCCTCCCCCTTGTATTGCTGTCCTTCTGTATCCTATGACCTTATTACTGTGCAACTCCTAACCTTTTCTTTTGGCAACCATTTCCAGGAAGGACATGAAGGTACTGAGCTGACCTGCAATGAGCTAAATGTCTTAACTCGCATTACTGACAGCTAGTGCCTGAACTATAGGATTTTTATGGTAGAATTGAGGAGCAAGCAAGTACAGTAAAGAGATCTAGCCAGTGTTTTACTGCAAGGATCACTGTTATACTGTGTTTTATTTAAGGTTTTAAATTATGACATGGAAGATGACATGCTTAATTCATCTCACAGATGTAGCATACAGGCAGCCTGAGAATTACTAGACAAGAATGTGATCAAGATACAAGTCTGATAGCATCACTGCAGCTGAATTAGAATATGGAGAGAGAGTGGTGACAGAGAGGAAAGACAAACTGGTAAGAAAAAAAAAAAAAGGCAGAAAACAGATTTTCTCTGAAATGTCTTCTCATAGAAGTGACTTCTTCCTACAAGTGATAAAGGGCAAAAAAGGTGCCAAAACAACCTTCTCTGTTTTGTCCCATCCATAGCTCCTTCCTGGTTGTGCGTTTTTTAACAAGTCATTTCACTTCTGTAGTCCAGGGTCCCTTCAACGCTGCTACGATTCTGTCCCTGGTTATCCAGGGGATAGATATGGTTAGGAGCCGTATCAATGAGCTCCATCTGTTCTATGATGGCAGAGGAACAAAACAGGATCTGCAGAATTAAGGTCTTTAGAAAGACCATGCCATGCACTCCTCTCTAGCAGGCTCCTCTCTTGCAGCTGCTCTGCAAAATATTTGACTAAATGTAAAAGTGCACAGATGAAAGATCATCTACCCATAACTGCCCTCCACCTTGCAAAAGCAATGAAAAGTTACTTTGGTTCCTTCTGTATGTAAGGACTTCAGACATGTGGATAGCCCCCTAAATCATGGACTATTTCCAAACATTTGGAGTCTACATTCAGTATGAGGCTCCATATACGTACCAACGGGAAGTGGTAAATGAACAGGCAGAACTTGTGGCAAAATACATACCTATGCTGAAACTCAAAGATGATGTCACAATTCGTGCAGGCTTACCAGAAACAGTTCTAAACAAGATAGGTTGATGAGTAATAAAGGTGGACCAACATCAGCATGGTTCCCAGGTTGGCACAGAGTCCTGAGTGAGTTTTGCAGATGCTGCCAAAACCCTGGCTTAGCAACTACACAACTCAAGTTTTCATGAATACATTTCTATGACTTGCAATCACATCTAGAGTTTCAAGATGGGCATAGCTGTTTGTGTAAGTAATTATTAAAGACATGAAAAGTGAACAAAAGTTATAAAAAATACACAGTCTGGACAAGTAACAGAAACTCAGTCTAGGGAGAACAGCATCTCTTCAGTGGAAACCTAGGAGAACAGTAATTTCAGCAATTTTGTGGGTAATGAGGCTTTTTTTTCCTGCTCTGTTGTCATGGTTGCATGCTTGCACGTTCATTAGTTTGTCCTTTGCTAAAAATAACTGGTGAAAGACAGAAAATACTCTCCCATCTCCAGAGGGACTTCAGTCTTTCTCAGACTTGCTTCCTCCTCCCATCAAAAAACCCACCCCTAGGCTAACCTTGAAGTCACTGAAGTCTAATAAAAGGTAAAGAAAAAAAAAGTCTGTATTTGTTTATTGTGATATTACATACTTTAATATTCTGATGTTGTTCTATAAGTGAATAATTTTCTTTCAGTAGTTGGTTCATTTAACTTAGGAAAAGTTAGAAGAATCTTTTTGGTAATTATTGCTCAGGCATTCTGGCAAGTCCATCTGCAGAGGCAAAGACAGCTGGGCGTAAGGTGCCACATGAAAATACACTATTTATTTTGCCTCATTTTTAAGTTGTTTTGTTTTGTTTGTTTTTTCTAATGGCTACCCTACAATATGACCTTTGGTTGTTTCAGAGCAATGAAGTCTGCCCTCTGAAAGTTCAGCACTTCTCAGCCCAGTGCAGTAAAGTGTCTATCACATTCCCAAGCAGGACACAGATAGTAACACAGAATCTAAAGCAAAAGCTCAAAAGCCCTGCTATAATCAGGGGACTTTAAAGTACCCAAGAAGTCAGACCTTGAGTAATGCATAGATGAAGGAAAAAGGCAGCTTTCACTGGGAAAAGAAGCTGAAGAATAGAGTAAAAAGTAGAAGGAAGGAAGTGTGAAGGCTTTTGAAGTTGAGCCACAACTCAGCTAACACTGATTTACGCACACAATCTTTCTTATTCTTTCCCACAATAAATTGCTATTGCATGACAGGTTCTGGTATCTAATGGCTGCACAGAAGGAATTCTCATGCCATTTGCTTTTGTACTAGGTAAGCCTCCCTTCGAACTCTTCCCTTCCAAATTCCCAGAATTTTGAATCTACATGCAAAGTTTGCAGGCAAAAAAAAGGCTAAACAAATCCGCTCGGAAATATTTCTGCAGAGTGATGTCATTCTGAGTGTTACCTCCAGATTATGTCTTCTATTTTATTGGATGAATCAGATCCCTAACTAGTGTACAACTGGCATACTTTAATCGTATTTTCAGGTCTAACTTACCATGTCAATATAGAAAATGTAGTCCAGTATCTATTTTGATAATAGGAACATCGGGGGGAAAATCAGTAAATGTACTTTTAAAAACTTGAAGCCTAACACAAATGTTCCATATTTAGAGATTATGAGAATCTCCTGCATTCACTGACATAATTGTAAATTTCTCCACACTGCCAAAAATCAGGCAGTCACAGCAGAGTTAATTCAGTAAATAATCACTCTCGTATATGTAACCTGAAAAAATGCTGTAATTCAGAACTGATGCCTGAGGGCACACACAAATGTTGCAGTGTCTTGCTGTTGTATTCAGAGTATTTGGTTTTGCTAAACCTTATGTACTACCAGTTACAAGTATCCACTGTCTATAGCTGGTAAGTTCGTTTACCTGGGAAGCACTGTTTTAAGTGAGATGGTGATCAATCACAAACTGTCTGAAGCCAGCGGTGCTTGTGAAGGATCTGAGTGAGACTGTGGAGGAAAGTCTAACAGTATCAGAACTTAAAGCTCACTGAGGCAACATCATAACATCTGCTTTGCAGGTGGGGTATCCGAATTGCTTACAAGGCCATGTTAAGAACCACGTTAGGAAACGCAGCTCGTGACATCTCAGCTGTCCCAGAAAGATTATGGAAATGCACAGGAGCCATTAGACATGAGGCACTAGACACTGAAATCCTAAAATCAGTAAATTTGCCAGGTAGTCAAGCAAGGATAGAAAAAACATGACTTGACTACTCAGTCCAGTGTCTAATATTAGACAAATAGCCTAGGAAAGCAATCTTTCCTTAAACAAAAAATTTACAATGCTCTTGGCATTGTCAGCCTAGGAGCTAATGATTGCCACAAGTTGGATGTTAAAAAAGTGGAACATCTGCTAGCATAAAGAAACAAAGTCCTTGTGACAGAAAAAACAGTGGGAGAAGATGGTTTATGATACTCTACTTACATTTGAAATAACTTTTATCTAACTACCTGAATAAGTGAGACTCCAAAGGCAGTGAAGGAGAATATGATCTTCTATCAGTTTGACTTTTGTTTTTCTAAGTGTGGAAGAACAGTCTAAGAAAAAAAAAATTAAAGTACAGTTGAACACTTATATATATTTATATATATATGCATGTGAGTGTGTGTATACATAAACATAGACACACTTCAGCCAGTATCACCACACTTGGGCTACACCTATCAAATTCCACAAGCGTTTCTGATGACGGCAATTTCAAATCCTTCCCCAAACTGGAACAGAAATGCCAGTGCATCATTTTCCTTCTAAGCCTTTCCTCCAGTGTCATGACACTTTCGTGGGGGTGCCTGCACATTTGGGTAGCACTTTCTGTATTCCATTGTACAGACCCTTAGTGTGAGTAGCGTGACAAGCACAGTCACCACCAGTAGTCACAGTCACTACATATGGAGACATTGGTAACCTCCCCAGCTGCAGCCCAGGAGAGAACACAGACTGCATCTTCTCCCTCCCCATGTCACTCGCACACACTGGGCAGGGATGGACTTCTGCACCAGATGTTGCTCTGCTCAGTTCAAACCCAGCTCAGTTCAAATCCTGTCATTCCCTTCCTCATTGTTACTGGTAACTGCAGCAGACATGGGGAAACAAAGAACTTGGTTTAGATACCTTCTCTTAATTGAATTCATGAGTTACCATGATGTCCAAGTCCTATTTAAACTGAAAAAAAATATCTGCACCATTGCAGAATCAATCCTAGCTCTTATTAGCTCTTGCTAAGCATAGGGAAAAGTTAGTCCAGAATGACATTTTGCAGTTTAGGGAGGTAGAGAGGGTCATCACTCTGGATCCTGCTCCTGTTCATTGGAGGAGATGCTTTCACTTTGATCCCAGAATGGCTGTATTACAACAGTGCAAATTCAGTGATAAAATCGTCATATTATTGCAATTTAAGGTAGGTGAATCAGCTGAGTCATGGTAAATCATTACATACTCTTATCCCAAAAATCTGATAAAACATGTTCACTTAAATTTCTTATCTGAACTTTAAAGGAATGTATTCTCTAATTTTGTCTTGGAAGCCACAAAAATTTATTCATAAGGCTAAGTCCTTAACACGCAGTCACACCGTTGAAGAATGCACAGCACTCAACCTCTCACACAAAAGCGCCTGCTACACGCTGTGAGTAGTATCTTAAAAAGCTGTACCTCTACCTAATCAGCACTGCTGCCGGTTCGGGTCTGCGCATGATTTGGACATGATTCTCAACAGAAAGCATTTACTAGATGTTAGCACAGCTGACAAAAGTAAGAGAACGGTTGTTTTTGTGGAGCCGGCACTGCTCTGGGACACCAGGCGGAGTTTTAGTACCCTGGATCAACCACAGAGCTTCCCACAGAGTTTCCATTTGACTTCAGGCGAGATTCTTCACCTACCCTGTGATTCAGTTCCCCAGGCACAAAATAAAGACATTTTCTTATCTCACTGGGATGCTATAATGACAAACGGAGTAACTGTGATGTGCTCACATGCTAGAGCAGCCAGCCACGGAAGTACTTAGACCGATAGTAAGACATACAACCCAAAAGTTTAGCTCAAATTATCTGACACATTCTAAGGGCTCTTATCTTTAAAGGGAAGCCTTTCCATAAGCAAACCAAATGATCTAGTCTCAGGCTAACTAGGCTAAGTGGGATCTTTCTTCTTTCCTTTGAACAGGTTTCAAAGTAAAACAAGATAAGCAGGAGCTCCTTAGAGGACCTCTCTTCACAGAGAGCTGGGATGTGACAAGAAGTGCAAAGTATCTCTAATTTCAGGAGCAAAAGCTTTCTTTTGGAAGGGTGAAATGTAGTGTTTACATCCACAATAGATAAAAGAAAGAAATTCCCCAGTCCTCAGGGGATGTGCCACAGGGAATTCTTTTCCCTTTGTTTTTCCTTTTGTTTTAAGTCTCGATAGATGCCAATCAATGAAATATGTATCCTGTAGGAATTTACTGAAGGATTTCTGTAAGGGACTAAACCATACACCTTTGCTTTCTCTTCAGAGATGGATCCATTCATGTGTAATTTATAGCTGCTGCTAAATAAATGAATCACCTTGAAAATTATTTTTTATTAATCACTTAGCCCTAAAAATATACTGCTAGTATGTTTTTACAAGAGTTGTTTTGGCTGAAAATTGATACTTATTATTCTAATTTAAATGCCTGTCATGGGTTTTTTGACAAAATGATGACAATATTGAAGTGTAAAAACACATTTATACAAAAAGTATTTTTAAAAGACAGGATTTCTATCATGTTCTTAAATATGACTTATATTTTGTTCAATAATAAACTCATTCTACTCTTCAGTAAGTAATGCACAGCTTAACATTTGTTAAGCACATTTTCTTTAGACAGAGAAACAATTCTCTCAGTAAATTTAGCAAGTTTTTCTATTCTGAGAACGACTGCAAGCTGATTTTTCTTTCCTAAAGTAAGGCATTTTCCTGCACTGTAGACTGAGTCTTAATGATTTGTTCTGAGTATTTGATACTCAATACCGAGGCAGTTCCCCATCCCAACTAATAGTACATACACTATCTTCTCTGCAATGATGCACAGTAATTGTGCGTGTGCTCAAACTCCCGTCTCAGTCAGTTAATCATTTTTGTACCAAGGCTCTCTGGAGAGACTTATAGCACCTGTCTATAGTCCTCTCTCTATAAAAACAGACTAATAGCCATCATTGTTCTTCAGCACACACTGAAGAAAAACAGTTACAGCTTAACAGGTCAGACATGCTTGTATGTTATCTCACAAGTTCATGTCCCATCAATACCAACTGTGAATCAGCCTCATCGCCTGACATATTTACTGTTGTGCAGGTAATAATAGATCGGTATGTCATCCTACCACTGCTTTGCCACTTGGGTGAATTCAAAGTGCATCTTTTGAGGTCACAGATCTATTTTTGAGATCCCAGAACAACAGCATGAAGCAGAATACCCTCATGTAGATGTGTTATTAAGCCAGGAAGAAATTTCAGCAAAGGATGATACAGTCCAAGTTACAATGAGAGATGCTGCTTTTTGCTATTCCTCTTTTTTGCAGGGGGAGGGGGTGGAGGACAGGGAAGAGGTGTCAGAGAACCCATCTGCATGAGCATGTTTTGATAAGTTGCTCAACACCTTTCAGTCTTAAAAAAAGGCTCAACTCTCTATTTCTGCCCCAAATTTCCAAAAATCAATACAGCAGCTGTATAATAGAACATAATGACAATAAAAACAATGTCATTTACAGAATTTAAGTACCTAAACTTGACATACTAAAATGGGAGCATTAGCCTAGATCTGGAGCAAAATTTTGCCCAGAATTTACCAAGATCTGTAAGTTGTGATACCTCCTGCATTTACAGTTTGCAGTGAGGAACATGACATGCAGCACTTGGCTGGTCCAAGAATAAGAAAGTTAACTATCAGTGTGGGTCAACAGATCTCAATAAAATAACTAACTCTGACTCAGCCTGTGTCATTTAGGAACACTGTTATGCACTGAATAATATAAATACAAGGGAAGAATACACTATATCTTCCTTTGCCTGTCAATAAACACCCTCAGATATATAAGGGGGGGAAAAAGGATTAAAAAAAACCAAAGAATTTTTATTTCAACTGTAAATCTCCTAATTTAATCTCCTAGCATGATTATGCTATCTAGAAAAAAGTAGTAAAAGGTTTCTTCCACTCTTCCTTCTCTCACATTGCCCAGATTTCCTAAAGTAAAAAAGTCTACTAAAAGACATAGCTTTTCAGATAAATCCCTTGAAATACAGATGTTTCTTATAAAATATTTAAATTTAGAGTTCAATAGGGAGCTTTACCCCAGCTGTCTCATGCTTTTAAAACTCTGGGGAAAAGTTGCCCTCTCTATTAAAATCCATTAAATTAATTTAAATGTAAAACTCCTGTAAATGAATTGCGTGTGCTCTTTTGAGACGTTCCCGGCCCTGTCACGCCGATGGCCCAGGATACGTGAGTTCAGCCAGCTCAGCCTCAACCTACTGCAAAACCTCCTGTAAAAGCGGCAGCTGGCGGTGATAGGCCTGACACCCAGGAGGAAATTAGCATTGCCTAAACTGAACTCCTCTAATGAAACATGATGTAACAATCACAGGAACTTTTTTCTGAGAGTGACAAAGTAAGGCCCTGAGCTCCTCCACCTTCGCTCACCCCCTAATTGAGCGTGGGTAATGAATATACATGTTAACCAGCTCCATTCTTCCTTCTGGGTGTCGTGGCGGGGCTGCCCGCGGCCTACGTGGCCTACACGCCATTGTTTAATGGAAGGGTGCGGGACAGAGACTGAAGGATTGCTACCCAGATGTTTCAAGCCACCCACAGAAAGTCGTCAATGCGCTATAAATTTCTGAGGGGAGAGGAAGATTTGCAAAAGAATTGGAGGCGACCACGGGGAGAAGGCTGAATAAAAGGAGCTCTGCTGGTGGTATGGTACCAGTAGATGGACAGGCTGAGGGCTTTCCTGTGGCAAGCTGTTCCCTGCTAGCCATGAATTTTAACTAGCTGTACACAGAGTGATTGCTTTACTTGTTTAGACTTCTCCTTTTATTGACACACAGCCGTGTAGTTAAACAAAGGTCAGAATTACCGAAATACCGTAAACTGCCTACACGCAACCATTGAGAAAAGGAAGCGGCTGGCTTACTGACATGGGGGTTTTTTAAATCCTTGTGCAATCATGTTGGGGATTTTCTTTTCTTTTTTCTCTAAATTCCACACGGTGTTAACTTTCATTAGTGATTACATTTCTCTCTTTATGTAAATAATACGTGCTGCATTTTTTACATTTGTTTTAAGTATAAATTACAAAGGAGACAATGCTAATCCTAGACAACTTAGGAAAAAAAATTAAGGTCCTGATTCCACCAGTTTTCTTTGTACTGAGTATAACGCTTTCCCTACTAAAGTTCAGCCTGTAGGCTCTCAAACGCAAGAAAAGGCAAGCAGTTTTATTTCATCATAAACCAACCATGGCTAAATTGTACCAGTGCAAGCCATGTGTACATGGATGCCAGCACATCTTGCACCAGTGGGACTCGGCTGTCTTCCTTTCCTCAGGCCTCTCAGCTCCTCAGATAACCTACACTGCCTCCCACTGCAGTCCAGTTTCTCAACCAGCTTATGCTATACGTGCCCACTAATTATCCAGTGATTTCCTGTCACTTTTTTTGGCAGCAGCAATGGGGCAGGAGAAGGTCACTGCCGCCCCTTCCACCGGAGGTGCCTTGAGAAGGGTGAGGTGTGTTCCTGAGGTTACAGTCAAAGCAGGAATAGCCACACCTGACTCCAATTTTCCTTAGATTTTCCTCAGGGGATTTATTAGAGAACAGAGCCTCCCTGGCTTTTACTCTGGTGCATTACTTTTCTGCATATCGTATTGCAAGAAATTGTTGCAAAGGAATTTGCCAGCAGGATTATCTTCCTGGGGCTTTTCATGCAGGAGATGGCCCTTAGGTTTTAATTTTTAACTCAAGAATCTTAAAAAGTATCTGAAACTAAAATCAAGGAAAACCAGCATGATATCAAAGTTCCCATAGATGAACTAAAATTTTAAATACAATACAATGTATATTAAAGGAAATTAACACCGAGACAAACTCCTTCTGGTATAAAGTTCTCCAGATGATCAATAAAAGCAGGGTGTCGTATCACAGAAGTTTGACCAGTGTAGCTGCTGAGGAGGCCTGCACAGTTCATAGTAAAAAAGCCCTTTGGGGACAGACATCCTTGTTTCTAAAGAGTGTTATTTATCATCAGAAAGGCAAAAACCTATTATGAAACACAGTATCTGACATTAGGGCACATGCATATGCACAAGATTGAGATACTATAAAACACCTGACTTAAAACTAAGGAAGTACATATTAGAAGTATTTGTTCAATTTACAGCAAACACAGATTGTTCACTTCATATGAGGTCTCAGCCTGAAGCGGCCATACAAGACAACATGATTGCATGACAGAGCACAAGTGTCATGCCAGCAACCAGTGCCCTTTGGCCATAACACTTAGAATATGATCAGAAGGTTCATGGCCAAGATGAACATAACCAAAGATTCCAGTTGTATCAGATAAACACATGCTCTTTGAATTTTCATGGAACACCAAGTCAGCTGATATTTTAAGTTAGAAAAGGCACAGTCAGCACTGGCTATGTGAGATTTACTTTCCTTCTTCAGGGCTAAAAATCCTTTCAGATGTCACTGAATATAAACAAACAGACAAATGAACAAACCATTAGACTGGATCTTGAGGACAAGTAATTTATAGTATTTGTAGTCTTCAAGCCCAGGATGCTGTGATTGTGCTTGCTGTTCCCTATCCCATCATGTGTCTTCTATAAGCAAATTCAGTGGTTGAGGTTGAGTTTTCAGGTTATTTTTAAAAGCTGCATTATGCATTTAGGGTAAGATTTTTAAGGACAAGACATTTTGAAGTACATTATATCTGACTCAAGCTAACAATGAATTTCTCTGTGGTCTTACTGGATGAAAAGGAAGTCTTGGGTGAACCTGTTCTCTTTAATCACAGTGAAATAATACTCTTTGATTTTCAGTGCATGTCATTCACAGTTATTTATAGGACAATGCTGGAAGTCAAAACAGTCATCAAGGGTTAGTAGATATTAGACTTAACATCATACGTTTTCATTAATGGGCTTAAATGAACAAGTAAAGAAATACTCCAGTGATTAAGGCTATTAGAAAACTAGTCACTCATATCAGCCACCAAACACGAGTCTCAAATTTCCACTTAAAAAGTATTTTCTGTCTTAATGAATGATTATTTGGTCACAATATGATTTTCTGAAAACAGCTAAATTATGATGCATCGCTAAGTACTGATGGCTCAAAAATTTAATTGCCTGTGTCAGACTCTTTTCCTAAAAATCAGGCACTAGATTCCAAGCAGCTAAAACTATTATTTCTACAAATATAGCTGGTTTTAAGCAACATTACAGTCTTTTAAAAGCCCATTGCCATCTGCTCTGTCAAAGTAATAAATGAAGAAGTTGGATTTACATGTGGCACTTTGTTAAATGAGGTAAAGTTCAGGACAGAGTTTCACTTCCCAGCAGATGGGGATCTCCCAGCAGGGATGGAAGTCAACAAAGAGGGTAGCAGGGGGTTTCCATAAATTCATGTGATCCCTGGGCAGAACTAAATGGATTAAATAACAAGGACTCTAGGAGTTAAGCTGTATCTTGTTATACTAAGATGTCTCTGCATATTAGGTACACAACAGTTATTCATTCTTTCTTGATACAGTAGAGAAAATGTGCTATCCTTTTTTCTTCGAATTTTGAGCTTGTTTTGCCTTGTGTCTTCTTTTGGAACTGCAAAGCACAAGACAAACTATAAATCTCGTCTACACAATAAGATATTGAAAAGTCTATGTTATCGTAGAGAAAGGCAGAAAAGTATCTGTGGGTACTATTCAATGGTTTCACTCAAGTGTCCTAAAAACGCTACCATTCATTGTTCATTAATATTCACATCACAGAGACTTATTGTTAGAGATTGTTAAAAGTCTTTTCTTATCTTTTATATTTTTCACTGGAAAAGTGGACAATTTTGCTACAGAATTTTCCCTTGTTTTGCAAACTTTTGTTTATCACCCAGATTCATCACAACTCAGGAATTTAGCAATTAAATCATAGTGTGTAAAGAATGAAAATATACACTGGAAAATGCTTGGATGTATCTTTAAAGATATTTGTATGTATGTGGGCAAAGAAATCTGTATTGAGAGTTTGGGTTTTATTTTAGGACCATTGAGCTTGAACAAAAAATTGAATTGCCAGAATTATAATGCACTACAGTAAACAGATATGTTTGCCTTTGAATAGACTTCCATGTTTGTCTTTAACAGCATTCCAAAATAAGTCTCTTGAATTTTTTATGCTTTGTCTGACATGGCTTCTGACACTCCTTGTAACAAACACCTGATCTGAGAGTTTTGAGCTTGGTTTGTTTGTTTGTTTGTTTAAATTTACTTTGGCTGAAATCATTCAGTTATTTGCATTGTGGAGCTCTATTATCAATATCACTACTTCCTTTACTAAAGCATGGCAAGGTTGTTCTTTTTTTCACTGTTTCATGGCATTGGATTTTTCAGCAGATGAAAACGAAAATTTGCCTGCTTATGGTTTCTATAGGTCATATAAACTGGCTATTTGCAGTGTTGCTGATTTGGGATGTTGCATTTCACTTAATTCCAACTGAGACAAACACAAAAAAAGAAAAAGTGTTTGCTCCTGTAGCAGAAGTAACAGACGCTTGTGTAGTCTGAATGGTATTTTAATTAAGCAAACTTATTTGAAATTATACTTGGTGTTCATATAGAGAGGTGTATGGTTTTAGGCATAATACAGACGTATGCACATCCACACAGATGTATACCTGTACACGAGTTTCCGGTGGTTTTTACTTAGAGACATCACTACAAGGCCTATGTCACCCGATTGCCTGACTGCTGAAAAATAGTTTCTTCACTTAGGAACGATGATTGATTAAATAATATAGAATAATTAATATGAATATTAGAGATCTTAAAACATTATTGTTTATGTACTTTTCTGTTATAACAGTCTTTTGTACATTTTCTGAGACAAAACCTTGATCATTTCCAAAAGTCCTTTGTTAGGATGACAGACTAGTAATTCTACCCCCATCAGCCGTGTTTTTCCCATATTACCAAGTCTTAGCATGTAAAAGAAGTTTAGGGGAGGATCTCTTTGTCAAAATGAGTTAACTTCATCGTAATCTCAACCAAAATTCTGGCACACATTCATTTTCACATCCCTAAGAGTATGGCAATGTGAACAGCTCTTAACTTTGAACCAACTGGCTTTGGGTCTCCTGAGAAGAAAAAAAACCAAGTTCAACAGAAGAGTGTAAGATAGAAATAGATTGTCCGATTTCTGCAGCAGTAGGACTAATTTCCTACTGCAGAAACACCGTGAGCCATTCAGTTCCCGACCACATGGTAGGATATCACCAGCTGATTTGCCGATGAGCATCTACAGACAAGGTAAAGGTTAGGTGGGGAAGCTTTGAACCTCTTCCACGTTTTTGTTTTCACACTCAGCTGGACTGTCTTTTATATGTGTCTCCCTGCTTCCTAGCATTACCCTGGTTGTGAGTGGATGGGATAGCAAGTACAGTTTGGGCACTGAAATATGTCCTTTTGCTCCTATTTTGTTTGCAATATGCATAATTATTTCAAAGAATATTTTTGAAAGCCTCAGCTTTTTTTTTAAGAAAGCTGCAACAATAGAGAGATGGGTCTTTCATTTGCTTCCCCTGAAGTCAGCATCCAGCTCCTATTGTTTTCAGAAATGAAGGATCAAGTTCATGACATGTTTACAAGACAATACAAAGGGAAGGCAGAAAACATAACAAAAGTATAAATATCCCTATATACCTATCTATATATAAAAGTAAAAACTTTTAAAGCAGTCTGTTTGTTCCTCTCTCAAGAAATACACACATGGTCCTATTAACATCTGAATACGCTGTATCACATTGTTTAACCGAAAGGGAAGAAGAAAAGCAACAGAAAGTTTGAGAACACTTGAAAAGTGCGATACAGGATTGTGTAGCATTAGAGAAGGGAATACTGAAGACAGGCTTGGATCCTGAAGCCATTTTGTGAAAGGCTCTTTGTGTGGACCTCTTCAGAGAGCGTGGGGCTGTCTGAGAGCACCTCCCTGACTTCAGAGTGTACGTGAGCTGCGGAGCTTCGCAGGAACCGCAGCTGCGAGCTCACGTAGCAGCTTAATCCCTGCACGCGCTTAAGGGAACACGTGTCCTGAGGTCTCTCCAGTTACTTTTTGGAACCTCTTCCTAGTCTGATTGCATTTTTTTAGCGGTGCCCTGCTTTCACCAGTCTCAAAAGCCCATGCTGCATGATCACGTGGTATTATTCACTGACATGGACTATTTTAAAGTGACTACCAATTTGTCAAATCCCCAGGAGTGCCAGTGGCTGTCAAAAGTGCCAGGAAGCTTAGTTCATGTCTGAGTGTCATAGCACTTACCTCTTCATCACCCTTCTGTCTTTTGTAGTTTTTTAGCCCTCACCATATATCTTCCAAATATGTATTGCAGCTGGGGAAAAGGGCAGCCATGGGTTATAGTTGATAGTCCCGGTATTTTTATACTGCGATGTAAAAAAAAATTAATCCTGTCATCTTCCCCTCAGAAGAGCCATTGATATCATAAGTAAGGCTACTTTCAGAACTTGTGCAGATATTGACTCTCATTTCTTCTTCTGATATCTTGCCTTAAAATTATTGAATATTAATAGGGCAATCTAATTAATTTTGTTCAGAAAATAATGAATTTAAATTCTACCTCCCTTCCTTCCAGCTCCAGGAAAAGACAGGTCTTGTTTATATTTTCATCAAGCTATTTTTAAGTGCCCTAGGTTAAACCCACACAAGGACTCAGGCAATGGTGAGAAATGCAGGTCATCTCTTCTAGACACCTTGCCTCTTATAAGGATCCACCACCCTGAGTCAAATGAAATTAGGTGTCTTGTACAGAACACATGAACAGCACATAGTTTCAAAGGAGTCTCCAGAAAAAGCTTAGTCATGAGGCTACAGATTGCTCTGAGGTGACAGAGTTTGGGCATTAAGCAGGTCGTTTAGATGTTAGACAATGTCAAGACTTAGGTTAATACATGCGCAGACAGGGGCAGGGCTTTAAGAACCATCACAGACAGATGCCTACCTATTTTCATCCTCAAGAACTGAGACACAGAAAACATATTCTTAAGGTTCTTAAAAATTTGGGTTAGACCTCCAAATTAGTCAGCAACATCTAAAATCTGTCTTAGTGTTTTAAGAGAATTAACCTTAAATTGCTTCAAATGTCAATTGTTACTTGAACAGAGGTAAGCTGTGCAAAATGATCCAAACATTGCCATTTTAAGGTGGAAGCATGCTGTTTCAATATTATTTCCAACAGAAAGATTGAAACAAAGAAACCTACTTTTTAAAGACAGCAGCTACCCAAACATTTCTTTGGTAGTTTAATTATCTCTTATGATTTTCCCTAGGGTCAAGTTCCCCTTTACATAGTACATACAGTACTACGTTGAATTTGCTGACAAACACTATATGCAATGTGACAAAGATGCAAAACAAAGGAGTTAATGTGATCTTAAATGAGATGTTCACGGAAGACCTTTTACTTTTTAGTTGGCAGATTCCATTGCTTTGACTCAGTGCAAATCTGTAAAACAAGTTTCAGATGTAACCTACATCATGGTGTCAGGTTAGAAGAAAAATATCTTGTCCAAAAGTGTGCAAAGAATTAAAACAGTATTTTCCCTCAGCTGGCTACTTATAAGCAAGATGCTGAAAAGTAGAATTATCACTTCATGGGAGAAGCTATTTTAAATCAGTTTTTAATTCCATGGTGAAATAAAAGCAAGTTTTACTGTTCCAAAAGATAAATTTCATTTAGAAAAATAAAAACCAGATTTTTTTTAAGTCATCCCAAAGTTACTTTCTGAAACCATAAAGTATATATTTTAAACTTTAACTTTTTACACAGGAATTATGAGTAAAATTGATTCCACTTCATACATTGCAGATCAAGGACAGAATTGATTCAACCATCCTACACAGCATTCACGATTTTTCATCCAAAGATGGTTACTTATAGTTAACATGAATTTTCACGTGCAGGATAAAATGGAATAAAAACATATAAACATTTTTCTGTAACTGAGGTAAGCCTTTCGTCATGAGCTTTCCACCCAGCATGGGTGACCAGAACCTGGGAAATGCGATTGTTTCATTAACATTGACCATAAATATCCATTTACACAGATCTAAGTTCAGCACAAATCTGGTAAAGCCCATGAACATATTCTGGATTTTCAGCAGCCTAAATGACAGTAGAAGTGTATCCCTGGCTGCCCCTGACAGTGTTTCACTTAAGTGTTATTTAAAACAAATTTTCAGTGCAATAAAGCCTCTCCCCTCTGCAAATGTAAATTATATTTAATATGCCTGGGAACAAGGGAGGCTGCCAAAGTCTGAGGCAAGCCAGCCTTTATGACTTCAGTCCGTTCTCAGCCCTTGATTACAATTTGATTTCCTTTGGCATCAAAAGACAAACTATTTTAGTGAACAATGTTCTTCCTTTACCAAGACTGAGCTCTAGTTACTTGGCAGAGGGCCGATTTACTTGCAGACAACATGTCCAACCTCCCAGCAATAGCAGACCCGTGGACTTTGATTTAAAGCAGCACAAAGTAAGAAAAACAGAACAGAATGTATATTGCTCACTTGAGAGGCTTATTGTTTAAACGGCCTACTTATCATTAGACTGTGCTCCAATCCGCAACACTTTCTTTTGTGTACTTTATGTCAGACATATGGCCGCCTTGGGATGCTGACAGCAGTTTTAACACTGCTGCACTATACATACTACTTGTAATTTGTTCTGTCTTATACTCAGGGCTTTCTTCAAAGAAGAAAGTGAATTTTAAACGCTGCTGTTAATAACTGTAACCGTCTGACGAGAAGATACAAGAGTGATGTGCTTGGAATGATGGCAGAGTTCATCCATCTGCAGAGAGCCTCATAGATGTTAAGGCAGTCGAAATGACGTATCTACTATAGCAAGAAATGAAACCCACAAAGGCTTCCGAATTCAGTGACACAAACCAAAGTGTTCCCATACTCTTTACTCTCCAGCCCCTCCATGTCACCAGAAAAAGAAAAGGAGAAACACACATTTCGAACAGACACAAATTTCACTCAGCCTTTTTGTTTACCTCCACCTTTGGGTAACCATATCTCTCCCGCGGGCTTGCAAGAGCGTGCTTTTCCCCTTCTCATCACTATCCGAGCACCAAGAATGCCCTTTTACCTCTTTTTCTGTTTATTTGGTTTACTTAAGTACTTAAACCTGATACAGTGCTCAGGAGGGAAGAGCGGGTGAGGCAGGACTCAGACCAGGGTTTCCTTGCTCTCTCCCCCCGAATCTTCCCTGTGGCCAAGGTGCCTCCTGAATGGATTAGGCTCCTCTTTGATTTCAGCTGAATTCTACACCTTACAAGACCTTATCAGCTCCACTGAAGAGTAAGAAGCTCCCAACAATTATGTTCTTACATTAGAAAATGACGTTTCATTTACAGGAAAAAAAAAAAAAACATGTAAGGAAATATCCTGGTTCAAGGACTGGTTTGTTTAAAAAATTCTCATAGAAAATATTGATAACATCAGAACTTTATTTCATTTTTAATGATTTTTTTTTTAATCGAATGTGGAATAAAAAAAATTACAAGTCTGAATCAGAGCACAATACAATAGTCTTTGGGCAGAACATATCCATTGGTCTCCCATTATTTTGTGAAAATTTTAGTCAATTTTTGAATTAAAAAAAAATTAAATCTCAGGATTTTCCAAAAAAGAAACATTCCAATATTTAACCACCTTCACTCAAGATCAAAATCCAGCTGAACAGAAGAATGAGATTATATAACCTAACCTCCTTCACTACTATAGGAGAGGCACTAGACTGAAACAGAAGTGAACATCACATAATTATAATACCAGGTAAAACAACCGAAATAATTAGAAAAATGACATGTTTACATATCTTGCTGAAAAATTCAAAAGCACATTAGTGAGGAAAGGAAGGAAGGCGGAGAGAGGGGATTATATATGTCTGAACTATTATTGACAGCAAAAATGAAATTGTAGAAGATCATTAAGGTCTTGAGCACTGTGTCACTGTCATGACGAATAAAGAATAAGGTCTGGGGAAAAAAAAGCCTTCTGTGCACTCTGAGGATTGTCATAAGTAATAAAAGGAAAGTGCAGCTGGGTGTGCATTCTGAGAACATGTTCATTGTGAGTCTGCTGGAGTAGAACAAGAAGGTAGGCTGGAAGGAAATAATATTATTATATCTCAGCTGGAAAATTCCTGTAATATTTAAGGGAAAATATCAGAAAAAAATCTACAGGGATTTTTTTAACTGTTCCCAGATTTATTGAGAAATAAGTGCAATATAGGGTAATTCAAAAATGTTGAAGGATTATTACTGTGTAGGTTTTAGGATAAATTTCGTAGAAGTGTAATTTATTTTATACGGAATCTTACTGAGCTAACCTAAATGAAATATGAAAGATTTGATTTGCTGGTGTAACTCTCAGAGATCTCTGGATTGCTTGTCAGTTCTGGCAAACAGGGATAACTGGAGAATTGCTACACTGCAGACATATTCTCTTTTCCCTTAAACATAGGGATAGTCAGATACCTCAAAAACTAGCTAAGCAGGATTGTGCACAATTTAACAAGGAGTAATATCCAGGGCCAAAGCTTATGCCCCTGTCACGCTGACATGATCTGCTGAGGTTTCTCTGCAGTGAGACAGATTGTCAGGCATGAACTTACTCTGAGGGCATTTATGTCTAGTTTTCCCTATCAGTGAAAAACCACAGAAAGTCAGAGAAAACATCAAGTAGATGCTTTCTTGGATCACTCACCTGGGCTTTAAGAGACTTGAATCTAAATAATCTCTCCTGTAACTTCGCGGAGGCAGTAATCTGAACTCCTTCTGTAAGAGATTACCCTTGGCAGTGAGTTACTGAATATTATGTTACTGGTCCATGTCATTCTCCCTGTTAGAGAAATTCCATTTTGCTCACTGGACCAGAGATGGAAGGAGCTGCTGTCCCCCAGTGCATCAGACACATACCCAAGATGCTGGTGCAAGTCTCAGCTCCAATGACTACCTCACCGCTTTCGTGAAATAAAACTCCCAACAGCCTGACGGCTGGAGCTCTCACAGACTTCAGTTTGAAGCCCTGTCATCCAAAGAAAGGACTTGGGTACAGCTTGTTACGGTCAACTTGGACATGCTACTGTCAAGGACAAAAACCAGAAATCTGCAGACGAAGAGTGCGTTGTGTGTGTTTTAGGCATCAAGCTCACAGGAGACAGAAGGAAATGAGTGGTGCGTTTGAGTAGCGATATTCTGGAGGCTGGGAAGCTTTTGGTTCCATTAGGAAACCTGCTGTGGGATGGTCAGCAGGCAGAGTGGAGATGGAAGACACCATCCAAGCTGTGTAGGCTGACACTCAAGTGGTGACAAGGTATTGCAGCGGATCAGTGCGGCTGAGGATGACTTTGAGGGTGTCAGTCACGCCTAAAGGTGAACCTCGGCACTTTTTAGGGAGAGCTAGGTGCCTTACACCTTTAAGACTCTGGATGTCAGATGACAACAGTGCCTCCACATACAGAAGTGCAAAGCTAATAAACAAACTTTAAATAATGGTTTGGACAAGGACAATGAGAGCTAAAAATGAGCTAGCTCAATATTCTACTCTGCATCCTCCCTATCTCACTGGTCTCCATCATCCTTAAAAATACTCTTCTCTCAGGCTTCCAAGTCTCATTTGCATTCTAAGCAAAGAAGAAAATTACGGTAACACCACCATTTTAAAACTTCAAATACAAGAGCCAAATTCATCCCTGATGTGATCTCATTAGCTTAATGAGATTACACTGGGGATGTAATTGTCCCAAGGACAAAATTAAATGAACAGTAATATATGTTTTTTGTAAAATCCTGTAATATGCTTTCATTAACTTTGTTCCCCTAACCACATATTTAACCTCTTTTCCTCTCTCTCCACTCACCATCAGTGTAAATGCAGCTCATCACCTAGGTAAGATTAAGCACATTAACTACGTGAAGGAGTCAGCATGCTGAATTTACCTATTAATCTTTTCTCCCACCCTCTTAATGGACTGATTTCAACTCCATGAAGCAAAAAGCAAATACTGCTTCTTCCCATAATGAAAAGTTTAAAAAAAGGCATTAGATACCAGGTGCATTTTTTAATTATTTTTTTTCCTTCATTCTCTCTCCCTCTCTATCTCCTTCAAACTGGCAAAAATCCAGTGCCTGTTTTGCTGCATCATGTATGAAATGTTTCGCCTCATTGTAATACCAAGGCTGCAATCCTTCTTTCAAACTGTGACTATTAATATGTATTTCATCCTCTGGCTTTCCTGAGCCAAAGCAAATGAACTGTGGCCTCATTGAAATGATACGGTCTCTTGACCCTTTGTGCAGTTTAAAATGATGTAACCTGAACCATTTTAATCTGAAGGCTGGAACAAGTCAAAAGCTGTAATGAGTTCAGGACACTTCAAGACATCAGAAGAGCTATCTTGCCATAAAAGATGAATCTTTTGCATATAGAAGCTATAACATCATATACCTCATGAGCGACACAGACATAAAAAAACTGCCCAGTAGTAGATTTTTCTGCCTCTTCCCAGTGATGACTTCAGAGACCAGATCTTGCACGAGGGATGAAATAATTGATAATAAAAGTGACACCAGAGTTAAATGCCTCTGTCGAGTTTTCCAACAGAATAAACATTATGGTGAGGGTTTAAACCTATGCAATTTCTGAACTGGCAGACTATTTAAAACTTTGGGAAAATGCTGCCTTTCAGTGAGCTGGGTTTGTTACAGATTTTGAGAATAATGTGTTTGCCTCTCCAGTCCACTGTAAGATGCCACTTCTGAAAATAACCTTCAGATATGTTTGGAGTTCCTTCCCGCTTCCACTGCGGTCACATGCAGAGATCTCAGGGACTCCACAGACCTCAGAGACAAACTTTGACTCCACTGAAGTCAGTGAAAAAATGAATATAATAAAACTGTACATCTTGGTCTGGTTTTTTTTAAGACCTCTAAACAGTTTATAAAATGGGAGGAGTCCAGTCTTACGAGTGGGAAAACTTAGGGATAATGATCCCAGCCTCAAAAGCAATTAAACTAGGCACAAAAACTCCGTCCCAAATGTCAAATACAAATGATCATCCTATGTTTTTTCGCAGTTTAAGAAACAGCTTCTGCTCCTACTATGCAGTGGTGAGTTAGTGCTCTGTTCTCATCTTGCGAGCTAACAGTCTAATGGCAGAGGGAAAAGGCAAATTAAACAAGGCAGAATGAATTCAGAGTACAGAGCATCCATTAGAGCTGAACGTAACAAGCTTGAATTAAATAATTAGAATACCAAGGAAAAAAAAACCTTCAGAGAGCAAAGGGTGTTCTTGGTCACTGATTGCTATTTAAATTGGTTTGGCCTCTAACGATTTAGAGATGGTCAAAATGCATAAATTTCCCCAAGCTTTATGCGCTTGGCTGTGATGACTGACCAAGGGAAAAAGTCCAATTTGCATAGTATATTTTTATAGATGGGTAAGCCTTTAAGTGGATTAATAAATTTTGGTACTTTTAAAGGCATAGGTTTGTATTAAATGACAGGCATTCAAGTTAAAAATAAAATGAAAACAACATACACACACTGATTAGAAACATGTGCGATACCTATTTACCAAGGTTAAGGTCAAAGAGTTATTATAGTCAGATAACCAAAACATCTGCACAGGAAAAGCTTTCAAATTTCACCGAATTATGTATCAAATAATTTTATGGGTCTTGTGGTACTGTTGAAACCCTTGAAGAGTGGTGTGTGCTGAAACAGCTTGCCAGCTTGGAACTCCAGCTAAAACCCTTCTCATAGTTATTCGTGCACTTTCCGAGTGGGATGCTACTCAAGCTCTTCACTTTAACTCTCCACCCCAGTATTTTTCCATTAAGAGATGGAAATTTTTTTTGTGACATGGTTTGACATCAGAATGAGAGGAACAGAAAAATACTACCTGCCTTCAATCCCCAAAACCTAAATCCTATCACGCAAATTTCACCCCAAAGGGGTTTTTGCCCATAGAGAAACTGTATTAAAGAACAAGTTATGACTGGACTGGTGAGAAATTTTATTTTTTTTTAGTTTCTGGTTAAATCAGAATGAAAACTTGTGACCTGCTTATAATTCATTTTTTATACATTTGTGACAAAATGAAAAAAGAAAATAATTTGCAACTGGATGATATTGTTTTACATGAAACAAAGTGGTTTAATTTTTAAAATCTTAAAAATAAACTGTATACCAAAATATCATTTTGAAATGAAAAAAGTAACTGTTTCAATTACATGATGTAGAAATGAAAGTTATGTTATCTGGTCAAAAAATTCTACTATTTTAGGACAAAGCAATTTAACTAATGAGACAAAAATTCACAAGATGTGACCCAAATCAACATTTTACAACTTTAAAAAGTGAAAACAAATAAAAGTCTTCTGCTGTTATGGCAAACATTAGTTTGGGCTACCTCTGTCAACAGATCGGAATTGTCATGGCATTCTCTTGGATAACAACTGCTGTGTAAATACAAATTACACTTCCATTTCATAAAACAATGTAATTAACAAAAAAAGTAAAGTACCTGTATTCTGCCAGTATCTAAAGTCATTATACCCATAGTTACGGCAGCAGACATGGTCTCAAACTAGTCTAATATTCCCTATCAGTCTTTTGTGATTTGAGTGTCTGAATGACAAACTGAAATTTTCCCTTCTTTTATTTTTTACCAATAAGTCAAGGCACTTGATGCTATTTTTACGTATAGCTTTACTTACACAAAATTACCTTACTCAGGGTTTGACTTTTATAAACACACAATGAAAAAGGAACATGCATTTCCATTACTTAGGGTGCCCATATTCTATACCCAAATACAGAATGTGCATATACCACTCAAAAACATATGTTACACAAACTTTTCTTTCTGAAGAAAAAACATTTCATCAGTAACTGAATGTGAATCTGCAAAACACAGAGAAAGAACCCTCAAAAAAGGAGCCATGCGAGAAAAATACAAAGCACAAGGTATGGGGGTGGCCAAGGCCTCCCTCCGCCCCAGAACCTGACTGAAGAAGCTCGCTTAGTGCAAGCAACACGTCCTCCTCCTTTAAACACCACTTCTGCACGGAAATGCTAGTATTACGGAACTGGACGCAGCGACCAGTTTAGCTAGCAATACCTCGATGGGACCTTTGAAAGACAGTTATGTAACTGAGCTTACTGGTAAAAAATAAAAGAAGGGAAAATTTCAGTTTACAATTATTATTATCAAAATAATAAACAGGTACAAAAAGTCACTGATTAAGAGTATTTAAAAGGAGCTATTAGAAGAAATTTCAGTCTTAGTGGAGGCTCTTGTACTAGCAAAGTTAAATTCAGGAGAATCCACTGCTTGGAGAGCAGTGCCGGGAACGCTCTGCAGGGACGTCGGCGCAGCCAGGGGTCCGGTTTGCCTCGGTACCTCTGGTACCACCACCACCACTCCAGCTGTTCCCAGTTGTGTTCAGTGGGCGCACAGAGTGGCTCCAAGTTACGACAGCAAGCTTTGTTTCATAGCTTGCATTCGGAATGAGATTGCAAAGGGTTAGCCAAGTGTTAGTCAGGTGGTATCTGCTTTGGTTGCGTAAGTTGCTGGGAAAATCTGGGAATCCCTGAGAAAGTCAAAGGAAACTGCTTCGTGGGCGTTGCTTCAAAGGGCTGGGATGGACAGTGTGCTGGATTTTTTTTCCCAACAGCATCTAAACTTATCTCCATTGTTCTTTTTTTTCTTTTTTTTCTGCTTAGTACTAAACCTGGATCCCAGCCAGCGAGGGACAACAATATCTTGACAGAGAACCTCATGCATCCCACACGGGTCATCTACATTGTCTGGGATCCCTGTGCATCAGAGATTACAACAGTGGAAAACAAAAGAATTACGCAACAGAAAGGTCCTGATGAGAGTAAACAAGAGAAACGTGACTAACTGCTGAAGCACTTTCCTGCCTGCAGTGGAAGCAGAGGGACAAGAGGAGGTCCACCCTTCAAATCTTCTCAGACAGTAACATAAAAACACAGCAAATAAGCAACTGGAGTCTCATGTACTGTTGTCCAGTGTTTCTGTTTAGTCAGTACTGTTCCTCAGAGCAGAGATAAAGGACTAATGCGATTTCGTACAAAAACATACATTTGTTTTAAGATCCAGCCGATAACATTGATAAAGCCTTAGGCAAATTAAAAGTGTGTTACTAAGGTCAGTGCCGGTTTATTCAAAAGGGAAGTCAACCATACCCGTGAGAGAGCTTGACTGGGAGGAAGGCTGTGGGACCATTAAAACCCTGACGCGTCCTGAAGGAGGCCGCTTGACCCCACCTTAGCCCCCAGAGCGGGGCGGCCAGCCTCAGCTCGCTCACAGCCCTCGGCACGACCGCCCCTCCGGGCGCCCGCTGCGCCAACGGTGCCCA
>JAVJGG010000008.1:955249-984569 GCA_035590195.1 Aviceda cuculoides
GGCGCTCCAGCCCCAGCGACGCGTCCCGTGCCACCGCGGCCCCTCGCTTCCCACCCTGCCTTCGGCTCTGCAGGCGCCCGTAGCGGAGCGTCCCAGCCCTGAAGGAAGGGGATTGCGAAGTAGGCGGTATTAAGCCGGGGACTAGCTCCCGCTCACGGCCTTTTCTCCTGCAACTCGTCGGCACCAGCGCGTGGCTTCGGCGGGCACGGGTACCTCCGCTGCGCGTGGAAAGGGGAGACCCAGCCAGAAACGGGCTGAGGGTGGCGTTGAACGTATACAAAAATTGATGGGCAGCTTACCATCCAGGAGCGCTTGGAAAGATGCTGCCTAGTGACCTAAGATGTTGGGAAGCCTCAAGGCACACCAAATACTATATTTTTCTTACCTGTCGCTAGGCACGCATCGACTATTTGGTATAGTCAGTCTTTAGGCTCTTGTCCTTTTGGGGGGAGAGAGCTTGCGCTGCCTGGGGATGAGCTGTGTTCTGAGATATCCCTAAGGGCGGTGCAAGTTGAAAGCAATCAGAGGTAGCTCAAGCATTGGATTTAAGCAGAATTTAGGCATGTATGACAAAGATGTAGTATTCTGAAAAGCCTTTTTCAGCTGTTGGCTAATCCTGGAGCTACCTAAACTCCTTTGGTAAGCCTATGGAGTTTTGTGGTAGTCCAGAATGCACAGAGGTATCTCTGCTTCCGCAAGACTAAGTCAACAAATACATTCCTCTTACTTAAACTGGATCAGAATAAAAATATGAGATGCTTCTCTACCTGTTTTGACATCATGATCCAATAAGCATTCTCAGAGCATACCTAGCATCCACACGCAGCATTAGTGTGCGGCTCCCCTTTAACATGAAACCTAATGATTGTTACATTCAGTCAGGATGTAGAAAACAGATTCATCTGCCTCCCTTATTGAACCAGTGCAAATCCACAACTACCATCTCCCCTGGAGAACGCTATAACCACCAGGCTACGGACTATCCAAATAAGGGTCGTCTCAAACCAATGCTGTTGAAGCAGTGCCACTGTGCACCATAGTGAATTGTAGCCAGCAGGTCAAAAGAAGCGTTTATTCCCCTTTATTTGGCACCTGTGAGGCTGCACCTGCACTCTCCAGTTTTAGGCACCCCTCTGCAAGAAAGATGTTGAGATACTGGAGCAAGTCCAGAGGAGAGGCAGCAAGGTGAGTTTATGGCATAGGAGGAGAGCCCGAGAGTACTGGGTTTGTTCAGCCTTGAGAGGAGAAGGTGAAGAGGAAATCTTACTGCTCTCTGCAGCTGCCAAATGGAAGCACGGAGAGGTGACAGAGCCAGGCTCTTCCCAGAGGAGGAGCACTGAAGTTCTCATGCACTGATGGTATGAGAAACGATGGGCACAAGCTGGAAAACAGGAAATTCTCTTTAGGTGTAAGGGGGAAAAAATGTCCCATGGAGGTGGTTGGATGCCTGAGCAGGTCGCCCAGAAAGGCTGTGGAATCACTACCTTTGGAGATACTAAAAAATTTACTGGGCAAGTCTCCCAGCAACCTGATCTACCTGAGCCTGCTGTGTGCAGGCTACTAGAGACGGTGACCTCAGGAAGTCCCTTCCAACCTCAGTTTTGCTGTGATTCTGCGACTCTGTGAAAGGAAAGAACAACAGATGAAGGCCTGTTGTAACTTCATAGTTGGAGCACTTGGTTTGCAGGAGGAGATCTGAATTCTGGTCCCTAGAACCAAACGTCTACTTATATATGTGTATATACACACACAGGTACAGAGAGAGGAGTTAAAGCTCTGCTAAAAACACTAGACAAAAATGAGCCACTCCTTTTTAAAATGCCGTATATTCCTGCCTCCTGGACAGAGCTTGCAGCCTGGGCTGCAGAGTACACATGAAGAGGAGCATCTCTAGAAACCACAAGTGAAGAAACCAGTGAGTGGGATTTGAGACATATCCCCAGCCTTCCAACTCGTTAAACTCAGGCAGAATTACACCCATTTACTGACCCAGGTAGCTCCCTCCCTCTATTCCAAGATGCCCAATATTCTCCATGCTTTTGTGCAAGACGCCTGTGTACCTCATTCCCACGCAAGTCTTTGGATGCCTTAATCGAACCGTTCCCTAGCACTTATTACATTTCCTACAAACGTACTAATAGTCTTGAAAAGTTTCTGCTTTCTGTGAACTAAGTTCACAAGCTTTCACCTGTTCTGTGGTCGATTTCTAATACACTTTACAAAAAAGCATTTTAACCCCCTAATCTTCAAGTTAGTAGATGGTCTGGTATTTAAATTACTGAAGCGGACACTACCTCATTCAGAGGTAGCCCGATCTTTATACATACGTGCCTTATTTGATACCATTGTCTCGTGCAGTCTCCCCATTAGCGTGTATTATCTGTCACCTCTTGCTTTAAAACGCATTCTCTTGAGAAACCGTGAGAGGGAAAGCTAATTTCCAGTTCTGTGCTTTTTTTTGAAAGACCTCACCACATGAGGTCTTTGTTACAGCTGCAGGCCCCAGGTGCTATAGTTACATGATATTATTTTATTATAATCACTGATAGTACTACAGAGTTTGTAAGAAAGAGGGCAGTGCAATTACCAAATTAAGCAGGAAGGTAGTACGGTCAGTGAGGACTGAAGCGTAAGGAAATAGTTTCAAGAAAAGGGAAAACTGTTTTTATATCTTATTAAAAATAGGCATCAGCATTTCAACTTCTTATATACCCGTACAAATAGACTAGACTTCACCTATGCAAAAGCCTGAAAATGAGCTCAGCACAAAAATAATATTTTGTGCATGAAAATCTATTGTAAATAACTTTAAAAAGATTTTCACCCTTGCTCCATGTGATTAATTCCTGAAATAATGCTTCTCTTACTGTTCTTAACATTCTCACCGAGTGTGGAGGTTCTGAACTATATATTGCTCATAAATCAGTACTGAATTTGACACTAGTGATATAAGAAAGTAGAGGTGGATGTATAAGAGATTTCAAGCAGGCAGGAAATGCTGATATGTTACAGAACAAAATAAATTTCCCACTGTGATAGGTAGGTTGGAGTCTATTTCTAAACTATAGCAGAAGTCTCCGTCTTAATGTTGCTAATCATATTAGCTAAATATCACAGCAGGTAAAATGAGTTTTCAATAACACTGCTGAGTAATTTTCCAGCTAGTTTCATGCTTGGGATAATCTTATTTTTTTCTTTGTAAGTTTTGCATGGATATACTGGGGCAATTATCTTCAGGCATTTGGAAACTAAGCTAGCACAGCAGCTTGCCAGTCTGCCTTAGTGTGACCCACTGTGGTGTTTATGTTCTGCATGCCAGTTGTTATTAGCTCACATGTGCGTAGAATACCATTTTCCTCTTTATTGGTTTAACATAATGGTATACCATGGGGAGCGTTTTACGGAAGGGACAGGATCTGAATATAAAGGCCTTCCTTCAAAGCAGGTATTTATTATCCATACACAGGAAATTTCCCTCATTCCTCCCATCTCATTTTATACATGAGCACCAAAATAGATATAATGGACGAGCTTAAAGATGAATAGATAATGGAGAAAATAATTGCAATTATCTTCTGAGCAATCACAGTTTGCTCAGTGTTGTATAAACATTTTCCCAACCTGAGGCATTCGTACAATAAAGGCCAGATTAAACTGCCCACAACAGGAGAGGGTAAAGTTCTCAGTAAATTCAACAAGTGCAGGCACACAGCGCTGCCCGGCCTCCTCTAACACTGTGGGACATCCCTCTCAGAGGTAGGGCTGACCTAAACGTCTCTACTTCCCCACCATAAAGCTGCCTCCAGTCTGTCCCTTCACCTGGAGTCAGGTCAGAGAACCATCCAGATTTAAAAAGAAACCAAAAAACAAGAACAAAACCAAATTAAACCCCAAACCCTTAGAAAAGAACAGTTGTTTCTCCTTTATCCTAATCTAGCGCTTCCTCTGCCTCATGAACAACTGTAGCAGAGCAACGCGGGGAGCAGCGGATGGGAGGCACACAGAGGCAGGGAGGGCAAGGTAAGAGCTGTTTCTGTCCACAAACCCGCAGAAGAACGTGCCGGGAAACAGCACCCAAAAAGAGAGAAAAAAGTGTCTTGTCCCCAGATTCGCCCAGAATTTGAAGTTCTCATTCAAAAGAGAGACAACATCCTAATACGAATGAGGAAATGGAAGCCAAACCGCTTTCTGCGTCCCACCGCACCGCAAGCTCGCATGCCCCGGGCTAGCTCAGGGAAGAGAGCCAGCCCGCGCGAGGGACTACAGTCTCCTTCTTCTGCTCCTTCTCCCACCGGTTCTCCCACAGGAGGCAGAACCCCCTGCGCCGCACTGGGAACACGCAGCAGCGGGGAGGACAAGTCGCCCAAAGCCGCTGGCCGCTCTCGAGACACAGACCTCCGGGTACGCAGGGGGGGGGCCAGCCATTGGCGACTTCCTACGTTAATGCCTCAGCTTATGCCAAAAAAGTGCTTCACGAAGGAGTAAAGAAGTAAAAACTGCAGGGCTAGGAAATATGAAGAGGCTTGCTCGATTGAGCCGTATCAATTTGAAAAAAAGCCACAAAAACCAAAAAACAAACTCAAAACCCCAACATCCACAACTTGGGGAAGGACCAATAATGCAGCAAGAAACAACCTGTTGTTCCAGTCTAACGTCACTGCCTTTCTCCCCTGAGTCCATGAAGTTTCAGTCTAATCATGCAGTTCATGTCCAAAGTCCTCTGTAGTATTTGGCAAAAATGGGAGGAAAATAGATTTTGGCCTAATGTCCCTCATCATATGCAAGGATACGCTTACACGGAAGGCTGCAACAGTGCAATCAGTGCTGATATGCTCTGAAATAGATCATAAATATGTATATATCATTCATTTTATGTTGCGGGTTAAATGTTAAAAACCAACACAAAGAAAATGCTGTAGGAAGCAATTTGAATAAGGACAAGCTAAATTGCTAAACATAAAGAAATTAAGAGATGCTGAAACAAGCATGATTGTAAACACCCAAATGGACAGAACTCCTCTAATTTTGACCCACACCTACCTCTCGATCTCATGTGACACTCCAAACCCCAAAAGCCTAGTTTCCAACAGAGTTGTATCACATGTTTATTTTCCATTTTAACTGAATTGGAATAAAGCAGCAACTTAATTTTTATATATACTTTTTATATCCTGGGTAGTCCATGCAGCAGAAGGACAACTATATACCCTAACTGTGGGGAAAACTTGAGTCAGCGCTTGCGTCTTATTAGATGTCAGCTGCGAGTAACATCATGTGTAGCTTTCTTGATCTCTAAAAAAAATGATAAACAATGACTAGGAAGATTTGGGTTTGCTTTGCCCCACCCCCGCTCCAGTTAAGCCATTCATAACATACTTGTCCCAAGATGTCTGGTCTTTGCCCGAGCCCATGTGGGACCCTTACTCTCGAGGGCATTAAGCGGGTTCTCTACCTGGCGAGCAGCCCGTGCCCGTCCCGCAGCTACCCCTCTGTCTGACCCGGGAGGGCCAGCGGGTTCCAAAGCTGTTGAGAAGAGAAAAATGAGAGCGAGCAGAGTGACGGGCAACACGGTGACAGCAGCTTCGCGTCTTTTGGAAACCAGACAAAAATAGATGCTTGCATATCCTAAATGCCAAAATTAAGTGGAAGGCGACTCTTCTGGGCTTCCGGTCTAAGCGGAAACCAGATGTTCCAGGGTTATTTTCTCTGGCCCTTCAGAGAAGAGTTGTTTTGTCAGTAAGTTGCTTCCTCTGTCACGGCCTGAGACTTTTTCTGCTGGTATTCAAGTGCACTTAAGGCTGGGGGAGGGCAGCCAACAAACCTTTCTCCAGAATTTTGGAAAATCATTATAAAAAACATGTTCAGCACAAATAAGTGTGTGCTCATATTTTTGAATTTTAAATCGGTTTTCTTCTTTCAGATAAAAACAGCCAAATCCTCAGCTTGTCTAAATCAGCACAGAATCATTCAGCAGCACCGTGTCAATTTAAACCAATTGAGAGTCCTTGAATGTAAAAACAGATTATTTCCCCCACACATCAGGTTTGATAGTTGTGCTGGCAAAACAGTGGAAGCCACTTCTTGTTTGAATGTTGCTATTGAAATAAAGAAACTGGTCTTAATTCTCCAGCCTACTGATGTCCTCCTACAGACGATCAGGTGGCAATCCCAGGATGGTAGTGTTGGGAAGGTATTGGGAAGGAAAGCACGTGAAAGGCCAAACTGAAAAACAAACAAACAAACAACTGGGCGATGTTTCAAAAGAAATATTATTTAATTTTATTTAAAAAAAATTAGAAAAATGCTATGTAAAAATCAACCTACTCATTTTTTAAGGATCACCTCTATTATTTCACATAAAGCTGGCACTTAGCCTGCTGATGTTCTTGTTTCTTGATTTGAGACCTAGCAATAGAAACAATCTTGTGATCTGTATTTTTTGTATCATTTGGGAGAGTTATGGGAAAACGTATTGCACGTGTAGGCTCCTTTTTACAGCCATGGGCATTCAGTCTGAGTCAGCTGGGTTTGCTTTTTAGAAAATGGAGGCAATGCTGTGCCCTGTCTTACGGTAACGTTGTGCAGCTGCACACAGGCTGAGCCCACATTACTTTAAAATGAAGTTTGACAAGTGCCGTAAACACAGTATTGAATGAGGCAATGGCAAGACTTAAACTACAGAAACTACAATTCCTCTGCTTATGTTTTAGTGACCAAATTAAGCAGTCTGTAAAGCGTATTCCTATACATGTACCCTTCTTATCATTTGTCCAAGTTAATTTTTTAGGTGAAATTAGCATATCAGTAGCAAAAATGTCAATATAATAAGAAAAAATATTGCAGAGGAGTCATAAAGGTTTCAGTCTTCTAAAACTCCCACAAAATTTTGGAGCATCACAGAGTTTCAGAAAGACCAGGAAAACTGATCTGAAAAATGTTTCCTGACAAACAGAAATAGCCCTGTCTCTACAATGTCCAAGATCAGACCCAGAAGTAATGGCTCTCCTTAAAATTGAATGTAGAAAGCACAAGCAAGCTAGGACAGGGAAAGCATACAAGGAGAAGTATCACTCTAAACTGGATTAAAATGCATACCCATCAGCTCATGCCTCCACCACTAGCTGTCACTGGAGACAGGACTCTGGGCTAGACAGCTCGTTCCGACTGTGGCATCTATACGGCTAAATGCATCTGTCCCTCGGAACGAGTGTTCACCTCCGGGCGGGTGCTGCAGCATTCCTTCACCTGTATCGCTTGGCTGTCCCCATGCAGACTAGACTGGCCTCATCCACACTGCACGGCATTTCCTACGGGTCTCCCCTCTGCCCCGTTTTGGTGGCCCTCGAACACGCTGGTTTTTGTATGCGTGGTTTTTTCCAGTCCAAAGACTTCCAAATGTGAGATCAACACATCTGCCCACCAGCACAGCAGTTATATGTCACATACTAAGGAAGCTGTTGCAGGTCCTGGGGCATGATGTGAAGGCATTTGGGGTGTTTGAGAGTACAGATCTTGCCAGGAGCATCAAATAACCAAATTTATTGAAATCTTGCCTATTTTCCCTATAACGAGAGGCCTTTGGAGTGAGTTGTCCCCAAACCACAGCTGGGTTTTGTCTGACGGAGAGCTATTACGCATACTTCAAAAGGAAGACTCATCCCATTTCACTCTGTGCAGTTTCTTAATACGGATGGAAAAAACAATTAGATTGCAGCTGTGAGAAGGAACAAGGGTATTTGGGACAGCATCCCAGTCACACACCTGCAGTCGGGTCCCTGCTACTGGCCCTTTACCTCCACCCACACGTCCGTGTTTGGTTCATACCTGATAAAAAACGAAGCAGCACCTAGATGACCATGACTTCTACAGGATGCGAATGGGTGCCCTGTTCAAACGTTCAGAGCGAAGGATATCAGGAAGAGGTAATGAGAGAAATAAGCTCACAGCACTCCTTCAGAAGCTTGTCCGATCAAGTCCTAGGGAAGGCATGGATATTTATATATAGAAACACAAGACCACTAAACGGAGATTAGATACCACTATGTAATGCAAATGGATTGAACATGAGCAGCAGCATGCCATGTGAGATTTGTACAATGGAACCACAAACGTAAATATTAAACTTTGCCCAGACAAGCACACCACTGGTGCAGGCAAGTTATTACTTCCCTAAACACTGTTTACCAACGTCTGACTGCAGCAACCTAATGGTTGGTTTGAACATGTATTTTAAAGGTTGCCTTAGCTCAGCTGTTCCAGGAGCCCTAACTCGAGCAAACCCCCAGCCTAGACAAAACCTGCAGCTGGGAATTTTTAGGGAGGGACTTCATGTATTTGTACAAAGCACTGGGGCTGAAGACCTGACTAGGAGCGCTGGTGGGCGACTGCAATTTAAGAGATTCTTATAGTTCTGTTTAATTGCACTGTTCAGGTAAGATTACATTCTCTACTGGAAACCTCGGTTTATACCAATTCGTTAAGCATAAAATAACATCAGTTATTTTTCAAAAATATTTTTCCAAGGTGAGGACTGACAACATTAGTGAATAAAGATTGGAATAGAACAAAAAACAACACAAACCCCCCCAAACAACGAAACAGGAGGGAGGGGGTGTGTGATTGAAGTTAAAAAGTACATAAATCACTTCAGAAATATAATTTGCAAATGCATTGTGTGAAGTAATTAATCAAAGCATGGCTGAGTTATAGTACTTGAGAGACTTTGATCTGACAACTGGAAAAAATATAAAGAAACTACTGGGTATCAAGCTACAGTGTTAGGACATAAAATGTTTCTCCATGCTAGTCACAAGTTTAATTACTTCTTTTTTTCCACTGACAGACCCAAATTAAAATAAATGGGCCACATCGAGACAAATTTCAGATGCATGGAGCACTTAAGAATATATTGTTCCCATAATACAGGAATACTGTGGAATTTATTAATAAAGCTGTTCAGTTTTTTTCTTTCGCTTGGAGTTGTATTGGGAAAGTAAAATGGAATACATAACAAGTACTCAACATTTTCTATTTAGGTGCTTAATTTAGAGATTTTAAAGTGTTGTTTTTATTTTTACAAGAGTATATATGTTTACCCAGATTTACAGCAGCATGTGACAAGAAAAAGTTATGGTAAAAAAACATAGACAGTAGTCAAATATTAACTGAACTGCCTTAATACTGTCATTCCTTACTCTCAGTATGAAGAATTTCAGTTCAAGTAACACACAGCGATTGTTCTGCTAATCTGTATAGGTTTGAAATTGCTCTAAGTGACTTGAGATACTTTTAAAGTAACCAGATGCACTTTGAGAGTGACTAATTGCAAGATTAAAAATGAAAAGATAAAATATTTCTTGTAAAAAGTATGCAAATCTATGCTACAAATGTAAAGATTTCAGGAAGTAAATGGCACTATTGCTAAAGGAAATTACTAAGTCCGTTGGTACTGCTATCAGACCCTGTGAAACATGGCTGGGGCTGGTCCATCGTACTGGAACTCATGCCAGTAAGCACGCAGTCAGAAACCGGGAGTCAGGATCAGCACAGCCAGGGTCGATGTTCCTAGTCATTTGCCTTAAATGAAAAAGCACAAAGCTGCAAAGAAGCGTCACTGTTACATCACCTGTGTTATGGCTTTTAAAACCATAGGAGAAGTTTATTGCCTAGTCTGTATCCAATAGTACGGACGATTATTATGTGTCCAAAAAAAGCAGACATATTAGCAGCAACACGTAAGAGCATTCCCCTACCACCCCAGCCCTGGCTGACAGGAAGAGGTCTTGAATTGCTCTTTAATCTCCACGGTAATGATCTCACTCTTTCCCTTTCCTCTTTCTCATCCTCTCAAAGCTACCTTCCAGTACATTTCTCCCTCCGTTTCACACAGTCTCTTACCTTCTTCTCACAGTTTTCTGTCCTGAGTTATCTGTAATCTGTACATAGCAATCAGCAGAGACAACACGTAACGGCTCACGTTAACGAAGAAGTAGGAGGAAACCCTCCTTTTCGCCCATTGGAGCGGCCAGCCAAGTCTAGATGCTTCTCCGGCAGCCGCCGCTGTTTTTCCACCGCAGCAACTCCGCTGGCGCCGCACACGAGGGCAGGGAAGGAGCCTCGTGCTCCCGTCCCCGCCGGCTGCACCGCGCCAGCGATCGTGCGGTCCTGCAGCCGCGGGCTCCAGCAACGCTGCTTTTTGTGCGTGAGCCGCCGGTGCCTGCTGGAGGCGCAGGAAAAAGGCGAACTCTGTAAAAGGAGGAGAGTAGTAGTTAATGTACTAGCACTTCCTCTGGGAAACACACCTAAAAGCCAGGCAATGCAGAGGGCGTGAGCACCTCGTTTCTGTGCAATTCGCTAGTGAAATTATCCTTAGATAGGACAGTTGTTTTAAAGCAGACCCTTTGTTCTTAAGAGTCTGAGACTTTAAGGTCCCCAGCACCTGGGATGCGCTGGCATCTTCGGATCTTATCTACGTCACGGCAATGAAGGAGACAGAAACCCACGTGGACTATCAAGCCTGAAGCATCAGTCCTAAAAGGAAAAAAGGATAATCTTGCTTTCTACAGTCAAAACCGAAACACGATCTTGGGGAAACAAAATGTCTCAATTGCAGCTGTAGCCACAATGTGCTTTGCAAGCCCCAGCCTCGCCGTATCCTTCCTGAGGCCCTGCTTCCTTCCAGACAGCGGTGCTGCTCCGCAGGCGCCGGAGCTCGGCTCCCACACTACGATCTGCTGAGCTCTCGTGCCACCAAAACTCTGTTTTGCAAGCCACCCGTTCCCACAGCTTTCCAGAGGTTGCCTCGATCTCCTGCAAGGCTGTGAAAGACGGTACAGCAGGGGTGAACGGAAAAAGCAGAGCCTGTTTGGAAATGAAAAAAAAAGAAGAAAGAAAAAAAAAAAAAGAAAGAAACAAAACTCTCGACTCCTTCCTTGCTCTACAAGGATCCATATAAGCAAACAAGGTTAGGGAAGGCCATCCCTCAGATGGGATGTACTCATGTTCTGACAAGTTTCTTTAGAATGTATATATATGTCTAAAATCCTAAGACAAAAGTAACAATTTTCTTTTTCAAGATTTCCTTGTCTTCCACGTAAGTTCACTGAGCAAAAATTCATGCAAAAACCCCTTGTCCTCCCACTCACAATGAGAAACTGAGTAGTTTTCCAGAAGAACTTCATCAGGGAAAAAAGGATTGCAAGGACACTTGAAAAATACAACATCAGACAATCCAGAACATCATGAACCCCAGTTATATTTCTTGGAAATTCATTCTTACGCACTTTCTTCAGTACCTTACACACAGAGGGAAGATTATGTGACTGTAGCCTCCCTCCTCCTGCCTCAATTCCATTTTCTTTCGATAAATGCATTTACTGTGAGAAAACAGAAAACAAGTATTTGATTCAGAAGACGAACCTGGAAGGAGGATGTAGAGGAGCAGGAAAGCAGTGAAAAGCAGGCAGAATAGGGATATTTGTGAATAAAAGGAAAAGGTAAAGGGAAGAAAGGAGAAATGGTGAAATATCACATCAAATGGTAGAGAATATTTTTTTATAACAACCTAACTTTTGTCTTTAAAGGATAATGTCTAATTGTTGTATTAACTATTCATTGGAGCTTTATTCTGTCTGTATAAATAAAACTGCTATAAGCGCTGCTACCTCTGTAGCCACTATTTTTTTTCATTTTCTCATGTTTCTTTTTGCCTGTCACAAAGAGATGTATTATTCTTCTCCACTGGATGAAGCACTCTGAATTTTTGCAAATTCTTATGTTGTCTTACTGCAAGTAATGTGAGTGTTACATATGTCTGCAGATATTTAATCTTGATCTTCCTTCTATTGACATTCAAACCGTGTAACCCTCATTTCTCACACAAAAGTGAACAATGGTCCACAAAAGCAAGCATCTGTTTCTTTCATCACGTCCCTTTACCGGCAGGTTATTTCCAGAATCTTCTGTCCCCTATCCTCTTTTGCTTGAAGGAAATGAAAAATTTACTGACATGACTGCTAGGAATTCTTCTCCTTTAGCAACCTTTGAGGCTCCTTGAAGTTGTTAATTTGCTGTGAGGTATCCAGTGAAATCAAGTCATTACATGTGCACCACCACCCATGGTTCTCCACGTTCTGAATTAAGAACATACATGATATCAATAGCAAGCCTCAAGAAAAATATTATTGGTCCTCCTTTAAATGAAGTCTTCAGCAAAGACCATGTCTCTGTCTCAGGTGGCTGTGGCTACATTTAATTTGTTTCTTTTCTTTTCAAAATTGAGTAGATTTCCAAAAAAATATGTGTCATTCTATACCAATATCTGCAGCTCAGAAGATGTCATTCAGTTTCTACATTGTGGACACGGTAACAACTGAAAATTTCCAGCAGCATGGATCCAGTCCCTTTTAATGTCCTTTTCTCTCAGAGTCATAGCTTGCTCCTCCTCAATACTCTCTGACTGCTTTTCCATGGGGTTCCACAGTGCTCCTCCTTGAATCTGAGGTGCGGAAATGTCTTAAATCTAGTTGTCCAAGAAATAGCTTTATTCTTTCATTTTCTTCATCTGAAAATTCATGGGAAATTGTAAATATAGAATTAAATATAAATTGCCCGGAGGCCTCAGCGGGGGGACGGAGCGGGAGGGGAGCCCCCGGCACGCAGCCGCGGAGGAAGGCAGGTGGCGGGCGGAAACCTTTCCCGAGCCAGGAGAGGAGGATCAGCCCCCCCTCTGCTTTCAGCAGGGAAAAAGGTGCAATTTTCTCCCCTGCGGAGTCTGACCTTCGGCATTCACCGGCACAACGGTTTTCTTAAAATTGCGTCTTTCCCTCACCATAACCTTTCTTGATCGCTGGTAATAAGTGGTCCCTTGTTCGCTGGATTACACGGGGGAAAGGGAGCTAATTACCTCCTCACCTTTGCCTTTTTGACAAAATACATGTGAAATCTAACTTGGTTCAGCAAGCAACTATAGCAAACAGCTAGAGAAAGAGCGAGGACAACACCAGGAACAAGCCGGAGATCCAAGAAGTGCTGCACGTCGAGAGAACTACGCACAACTGCTTTCTGCCTCATTTTCTCTCCTGGTTACGTCTTTACTTGGCCTGTTTGCAGACCAGCGCCACAACCTTCTCCTGCCCCGTGGCCCCATATGCCAAATGCAAACTGTGCCTCGGTCTGTGATCCACCGATGACAAGATCACCACTGGAAATCACATTTCCTCTTTGCAGCTCTTTCCTCATTTATTGCAAGGTGCTGCACTCACTCAACTTGAAATCAAGTAGAGACACTTGGGATGTCTGAAAAGGAAACAGCTAATTATAGAGTAGCTACACATGCAAGTAACAGGGCAAAGAAGTTAATTTTATAAGCAAACCCCAAACCAGTCAGGAATAATTCATCCAGCCATTGCCGTCTAGCAATTTTATAGCAGGTGACAAGAAGAACATGCAGAAGGATTGAAATGAAGGTTTAATAGACATAGGACAGGCTACACATAGAAGTTAGACTGTATATAATTTGAATCATCACCTATCATAAATTTTTAATAAACCAGGATGATTTCTAGAGTAATAACCCTAGGCACGACATGCATGACACAGAAAAAAAAATACAAATGGTTCTAAAATTACCTAATTTTACTTGTCTGGTAATTCTGCAAGTATTATACCTTTAAAAGAGGAAACAATGAGACGTTTTCTATCCTTTTATCAGGAGTTGGATTCAGCCCACTGAATACTGTAAAGTCAATAGATTTTAGGTAAGCTACAAAAAAAAGAAAGGCATAGAGAAAGATTATGAATAAAAACAATACTTGAGACAAATCAACAGTGAATATTGATTATTAAATACTTACCAACTGTTCATGATTAGTCTCTGAAGTTAGAAAATACAGCTGAATTAAGTCAAATGATAATAAAAGTAAGAAACCTGAATAGATGGAAAAAAGAGTTCCTAGGATGGTCCAGGGAATAGAAAGATTTAGATGAGTCTTACTTAATTTAGCAAACCAGATGCTGAGAAACGAGTATACACTAGAGAAGACGAAGAGCTAGCAAAGCTGAAAAACCAAAGTTCGTCCAAGAATGATCAAAAAAAAGTAGTCTTGGGTAAGATTAGACTGGAAAATTAGAAGAAGGTTTCTAATTGCCAGCAAAGTAAGATAGCAGCTTAACTACTTTTAAGATCAAACTGGATAAGTTTATAAAAGGAATTACACGACATGGCTGCCAGCCACAGCAGAGAGCTGTTACCCAGGAGGTTGTAGCTGCTCCCCATTACCAAGGACGTCCTTTCTTATCTCATGTCCTTATCAAACAGAGGCCTGTCGGCACTGGTTGGTATTCCACAAAGAGAAAAAGAGGCTAAATTTGTCAAATGCATTTCAGAAGTAAATTATCCACTGCAAATTATTCACTAGTTTTATTATTCTATAACTCACGTAGTGAATGAAGTTCATCTAATATTAATGAATTCTCTTAGTAGGACTAAATTAAAGATTTGTCGTTAAGCACTCAAATGACACGCATCAGACTTTCAAAGAACACTGGCTACTGTTTACTTCCCTGACATCAAGATTTTGCATTTTTTCTTTTTTTTTCCTGGGACACATATTTTCCATCAAGGATTTATGTAAAAATTTCTAAATTTAGATGTACTTTGAAAGTAAGAACTGCTGAATCCAAAACCTGTATGTATTGACACATCATCAAGGCACTCCACTGACCTCGCAGCCAGCCCCTCTGATGGAAGTTATCTATATATGATGAAATAAATAAATAAATAAAGTTATAGGGAAATATCTAAATTGTGATCCCAAAGTTGTAGATAAGCAAACATGGCAGTCTTATTTACCAGTAGAAATGAAGGAGAGAGCATCAGTAATGAAGAACATTAAATGTTGAGGCAAAAGCAGAGACCACACTAAATCAACTTGGAAAGACAGATATCAAAAATGAGAAACAGAAGCTTTATATTCTGACTTAAAGGAAGGATCTAAAAGGTTGCTTTGACAAATGTTCAACCACTAAACAAAGAATGTCCAAATGTATAGACAAGAAGTTGCAGTTAGCTAAAATTTGAGAAAAGGCAAAGAGAAGACAAAGCAAACTGTAAAAATTTCAGTCTTGAGCTGGAAAAAACAGAATGTTGTTAGTAATACAGGAAAGCAAAATCTCTTCCACAGTGGATGACTTCTGTTTTCATCCCCAGCTTTCAAACATGTTGACAAAAAATGCATATATAAGATGATTTTGTTTTCAATCAAATTTGGGGTCAACCACAAATGAAAAAAAGTACTTATTTGCAGGTTGCGAATCTTAAGCATCGCTTTGAATGGAATTGATAGCAGAATGGAGGAGGATAAACTGGGATCAGAGAAGGGTGCTGAAGCTTAATGAAGGGTCTATTTGTCATCACACCTGGGGATTTGTCATAGCTTCCTATGAATTTACTAAACAGGGGATTGAGCTACAGGTTTGGGGTGGGGGTGTTAAGAGTTCAACCTTTAGCTGTACTTAACTGATAGAAGAGCTTTCAAGGGGAAGTTTTACCTACTTGTAAATGTTCCTTATTTTCTTTCTTATGTATCAGGTGCATATCCCGAAGCTTCATTCAGTCTGCTGCTCCCTCTTCCCAACGGTTGTTTCTATTTCCGCAAAGCAGCAGAAATTTGGAAGGCTCCTTACTGAAACATGTTATGGAACAGCCTTTGGGCAGTAGCTGGAGAGCTCTGAGCTCCTGAAAGCTAGATCTCATGTTTCGTGGGGTACCACACACACGTTTTTGCATGGTTACTCTTTTTTTTCACAGAGCTCATTCCTGGCGTTAGATGGTGTTCGTGATCCAGACCAGCTTCAGGCACGCAGGTGTGAATCACTGAAATGAGCCTGGGCGTGTTATAGCTAGGAGGACTTTCCCCTTGTCCAAATCTTCTGAACCTGCATGGTCCAAAACCAGCCAAGCGGAGAAAGTGGAAGAGCCTACCCTTAGTCAGAGGTACTTAATTTACAGTCATGTACCCTTAAAATTAATTATCCATTTGCAGATACAGGTCTTTCTGCTCTATTGCTTACACTTACAAATTAAAAGAATTCTTTATCTAGCAAGTTTAAGTGATGCTACAGCTCTGCAAGTGGAGCGACACAATCAGAAAGAGAGAGAAGGAAATAAAACCTAACCACCAAAATGAGTCCTATCATTTCCTGGGAGAGGGAAGTTAAGGTGTGGGTCATTTGCAGATTTAGTTTTGGAGCTCGTTGGGAGGTACTCAGCGACAGCTAAAATGGCTGTCATTACAAAACCTTGGGTAGGTGAGATGCATAGCAGATAAAAGTGGTAACTAGTGTCTCCCTTGGAGCACTTTAACAACTCGGTTTGAATTCGTAAGCGGTCTGATTGTACATGTGCAAATGCTTCCATATAAAGGTTAGGCGCCCATTGTTATTGCAGCGTCTGTTCAAAAAGATAGCCATATCGGTTGCTAGGAGATGGCAGACTTCTCCTGGAGAAAAATCACTCCTGATAAAAAAAATGATTTTACATAAAGACCCTCTTAAATATAAATATCTTTGACAGCAGCTATTATTATTCACCGAGTTCCTTCACAATTGAATAAATGGCAGAAAAATATACTATTTGAATACCATTATATCCTAAAGTGTTAAATAGATTTTTCTCCCTTTTCTCCCCTCCCTTTTTTTGTTACTCCGAAGTGATATTTGCTTTCAGCTAAAATTGCTGCCTTCCTTTTTCTGTAGATCATTCCATGAAAGAAACATTTGGAGACCCGAGCTCAAAAATTGAACTTGCTTGTCTTCCCTTCCGACGTAAAACCAGCTTCACTTAAAACGAATTGTACAGTAGCATAAACACTTTATTGGGAAGGAACTTGGAAGCAAAAAGACAAAAAAAAAACCTGGAGCAAGTCTTCACAAATGGATGGCTGGGAGAAGGCAGGTGGGAGGCTCTGCCACATGACAGCAACCAACCATCCAATTTCATTTCAATAATGTTTGCAATTTTCTTCCTACTGGGATGGCTGGAAGTACAGCTGCCCTGTATTTGTGTCCGTGTGCCCAGCTTTTGGTGAAAATGACCTTAACAAATAAAACATGAAACAAACGATATACTTGCTCTTTTAAACTTGTGTAGTCAATAAATGAAACAATAATCTTTCCTAATTTAGTGTGCTTAGACTTGCTATTGTGGACCTGAGAACTCCCCAGCTGCAGAAGACAAAGGCACGCTGCCCACACAATACGGGGCTCCAGCAGCTGTGCCTTCCACTGGCCGGAGCTGGGAGAAATGTAGATCAAATACTGACAATAAGAGATCGATGTTGTAAATATTAGCATGAGAAAGAGCGCACCAAACTCTTGAGTGTCTCCTTTTTTTCTGTGGTTGTAATAACCTTTCTCAAGAATTTTGCATGCAGAGGGGCATGTGTGTGTGCACATGTGTATGAAGTGTCTCTGAATCAGGCGGCAGCATGTTTCCTTACACAAATATTGACAGGAATCCTTCGCTTTATTTGGAATTTTCCTGAGAAAGCTGCAACAATACGGTAATACCTCTTCACTGCTTTTCACACAGTCGTTTCAACTGTCGGCACCAGGAAATCCTTATTGTTTTAATCAATAACACTCGGAGTGATGACATGTTTCTTTTTTACTTTTAGCGACAGACACGGTGCATTTCCTCACACAAAGTTCCCATGAGAGACTTTCATGCTGTGCTCTGCTCAGTATATCCAACAGCAAATATGTATTTGCCAGAGGGCTGGAAGAAGGGGTCACTATTTTTTCCTCTCCCGTTTTTCATCCTGATACTTTATGCTTCATTGCTGTACTTTCAAATTCACAAATGACCCCAGGAAAAGCAACGGGACTACTGTCAGTGGTTATAATGAAACATCTGAGGAATATCTGGAAGATCAGGAGTTGTTCATTTAGTGAAGCTTCGAATTTAACCTTGATGCTGCCTTCCTCTTCCATCTCCTTTCTACGGCTTACACTTGAACAAAAACCATACGGGAATGCTTTAAATGCATTCTTCAATGCTTTACATTAATTACAGACTTGATTAAAGTTATTAAGGTAATTTGAACGTAATATGTGTATACCCAACTAATATACTATGATGAATGTTATTACAGCACCGTACTTCGCTCTGCCATTGGGTCTGGCATCCAGCGCAGACAGAAAGGAGAGGTACGGAACGTCTTCTCTTACGGCACGTGGAGAGCACTCTGTCACCGTGCTGGTGGCAGCAGGGAACGCTCCGTTTCCACCGCCGACAGAACCGGCAGGACCTTCGCTCCCTCTTCCCACAGACCCCAGGCAATGAAGGAATTCGCCACCCGCAGCACTCGCGTCAACGCTCGGGACAAACAGAGAAAACGTACTTGTTTGCATAGTGCTACACGTGTTCATTGCCCAGCACAATGAACAACTGTGCAAAACAAACATTTCTGGCTTCAAACTTTTACAACTTAACACATGCCCTTTAAAGAGCTTAATTGCAGCAGCTGCACATCCACTGATCTGCTGAAGCTTATGTGTTTTGACATCCTCTCCATTCTTTTTTTTTCTGCCTTGATCAAGTAAATTTGTAGCTTCCAAGCTTCATTTAGTTAAGTATTGCAAAGCAAACAGAATATTGCGCTGAGGGTTGGGGTTTTTTTTTTTTCATTTCTCCTCTCTTTCCATGATTAAGACTTCCTGTTTACCTCTCAAAGACCTTGGCATCATCCTTCAGTCCCAAACTTCCTCTTTCTGCCCCATCCTGTACCACTCCAGACAGCAAAAACTTTGACATCAGCTTTAATGAAGGTGGGATTAAAGCCCAAATTTTATTTGTTTCCCCAGGCTCAAGCCTATGAGACGTTAAATGCATTTTCCTCTCATTGATGCTCTAGTGTAAGTGACTGCATCATGCTCCACATTTGTAGTTAAGGCACAAAAAGCCTTTGCTGGTGCAAAACCAATGCAGGTAACTGAAGGAAGTAGCGGTAAAGCGTATTTTAGTTTCTGAAAAGATGCAGGTATGGCATGGAGCACACAAATGGTTGGATTGCCATTTTTTTCAAACTCTGAATTCATTTCTCTGTTTCGAACACAACCAGTCTTAAGAGAAGAACTCAAACAGCCAGTTCAAGGAGGAAAAAATCATTACTGACACTTAGACCTTGCAATAATATAACAAAGCAGTGTAATTTTTCCATTCTGCTAAGTTATAAATCAGTCACTAGGCAAATGCCTGAAAACAGTTATTTTTTAGAACACTCCTAATTAACCATCTTATTTGGGGCAAATGCAGGGCCTTTTTCCCTAAAACAATGTTTAAGAGCAAATACTCACATTTGGAAAGAGTAGAGATTGTGGTAATTTTCCTGGAAATTCCTCCAAAGAGAGAATTTATTATTGCTATGTTGCAAGATTTATCAGGACCTTCTTTAAAAAGTTTATAAACTGAAAAAAGAATTAAAGCATGCATAGCACTTTGTATATTTGAGAGACTTAAATTCAACAGTAGAAAGCATACAATAAACATAAAGGGGAAAAAAACAATACATCCAGAAAAATACCTCCAGCCCTGAAGATTACCTTCACTTTTTTTTTTTAATGCACATAAATTAATTGCTGCTTCATATACAGAAGCAACTTTGGACAATGGGACTGTGATTGTAAAATGCTCTTGAAAGAGAACTGGGTGCGACTTGTCCATGTTAAGCTTGAACAACTTTTTTCTGAAATTCCTTTAAGAAATAAAGAAAAGAAGAAACAATTCTAGACATGCAGGAAATACCTGGTTTTGTATTGTAGTCAATCATGAAAATTAAGAAATACATTTTGAACTGTCTTGAACTACAGCCCATTTGACTATGATAGACACTTGGCTCTTATGTCGCTGGTGTTTAATGCCAATTCTCTGACTAATAAATGCACCTAGCTGGGTAAGACCCAGCTGGGTGCACAGCTGAGTACAGCACAAAACTTTCAAAGCATTAGGGACTGCAAAATTACCTTTGACTTCAGTGGAATAGGACATACTTCACTTAAATAACTAACTCGCAACACTTTTGACATTTATCCCATCCATTACTATCTAATTAGTTGAACTTGATCCAGACAACTTTTAAAAATTGCAATAAAAATAAATAAATCCCCTGATTTCCCCATTTTACTAGCAATAAATAGAGAAAAGTCTGAATTTAAATGCTAACTTTGACCCCTGCTCCTGGCACAAAGTTAATGTGAAAAAAAAAAAAAAAAAGAAAAAAAGAGAGAGAGAGAATCGAGTACGTCTTTTATCAAAAGTCAATTCAAAGCTTAATATAAAGTTCAAAGCTTTTGCTGCACACATTATCATTAAGATGAAATATTTAGTGGCTCTGTATTCCGGTCACCTTTTGACAATAACGTACAACATATCAGGGGAAGCGGGTGCTACAGAATTCAGTCAATTTTTAAAGAATAGCTCATTTTTCAGGAAGAAGGGTTGAAAACTGTTAATTTGTATTAGTGTGCCATCAATTAAATCGCACCTTCCATTTTAAAGTCCTGAACAAATTCTATAAACATTAAAAATTTTAGCTGCTTTGAATCTCTTACAGTAGCTTTATAAAACTTTGAAACATTGCTATTTAATAGCCATCTCCATCTCTTGCCCCAGTGAATGAGTATAACTCTTTGTCCTGGGGACAACAGGAAGTCACATTTTTTGACTTCATGTAATGTTCTTCAGAGACAAGTCACGAATTAGAGCTACTAAGAATATTTCAGGCTTCCCTATGTGATAGTTGCAAGGTGAACACAAGGTTGGAGGAAAATTAAAGTAGAACTGCTCTTACACATTTTTCAGGTTAAAACCTCACTAATATTTAATATTTGAATTTAAGCAAATGTTTAAAAAGTAAAAGCTCTTGTGATTATTAAATGAGCACTAAAGAAAAAACGGAAATCGGATTGCTTAACATCCCACTGCATTCACACGGACATGCACACAGGAGATGTCACATTTTGGAAAGCATTTGCCAAGAAAAAAGCTTTCGAATGCTTATTTTTGTTTGAAACTCTACTCACGGAGTTAATTCGCACCACGCACAGGGCAGGAAAAATCATACTTCTCCGTGGGGTTTCCGAACAGCACTCTGGGGAAAAAACCACTCCGGGACCTTCCTCGCCACGCGCGGTGTCGCACTTCCACGAGACTCCTCCAACCAAAGAGGATGAGGCCGACCCGGTACCGCGGGGGGAGACCTCCGGGAACGCGGCCGCGTTTCACGCCCGCTGCTACCGGCCATGCTCACCGCGCGCGTCTTCCCGGGAGCAGTCCCGCTCCGGGCGGCAGGCTCAGCGGCGGCAGCCCCCGCAGCCGGGAGACGGCCGCCCCCCAGCAGAGCGGCCCGGGCCGCCGGCGGTGGAGGAGGTAACCCGGGGCACCTTTGCCGGGTCTCCTGGTGAGCGTTAGGGGCCCCTCCGTCTTCCTTTTCCGTGATGCGCGGAGAAGAACACGGCAGCTCTTCTGGCCTGCCCGAACGGGAAGTTCTGGATAACGCTTACACGTGCCACGCTTGAGAAGACGACGTAAATCGTAAGAAAAGGTCATTTCTATACACGTTTCCACCTGAATATATGCAGAGCGAAACATTAACTGAAAAGGATGGGAATGAAGCTGAAGTCAACTTACAAAACCAGCTGCATTAACAACGCAAAACTTCTTTTTTCTTTTAATTTCCTCTCCTCTGGCAATAAGGTTCCAGAGAAACCAGCTTCCCAGAAAATGAGCAAGCGAACAAGTGCCTAGTGACTAGACCTACACTGGAAATAAGGACTGCCCAGGTGGGATCTAATGCCATTTTGAGGCTGACTTCACAGAAGAAATGAACCCTTTGTTTAATATTTTAATATTAATTAATATTAAAATATTAATATGCTGACTATGTTTCCCTGTCTTCAGTGATATTTTTTAATCTGAGACAGTAAAATCCAGATTGTTGTGACAATTGTGAGAACAAATTAGTCAGTATTTATAAATCGCTTGGAAGAAAAAGTGCTATTGCTGATAATTATGAAATTGGATGAAATCAGCAAAACATGTTGTGTGGGAAACCAGTTGTTTCCTCTTCCTTTACATCTCCAAGTTGGAAACACAGAACTGCAGTAATCTATTGGTGATGCAGGCTCCAACACTCCAGTCAAGTCTGTTCGACTCCATACTCCTACCTCAGTATCCACATAATTTTGCCTCTCCAGTTTTGTAGGAATGTGAAGACAACTGACTCACTTGCACAAAACGCCAGCATCTGCAAACTTTAATAAGTTTCCCTTTTGCTCACAACCACCTGAACTGCACAAGAAATAACTCTCTATGCTTTGGTCTTGAAAAAATACACCAGATGACTCCTGGCTTCTTAAATGTATAATTCACACCTCAGTTAACCCATATTCCCTTGAAAATACTGGCACTTGATTGTGTGGAATTGAGGGCAAAAACTACTGGGGAAGGGAAGCCTCAGGGGTCAGCCTCCCCTGGAGCCAGCCAGCCCCACCTGCACACATGCATGTACGCACATACGACCCACGCTCCTCACGACAGAGTTGTGTCTTGTTTGCACTTTATTTTATTTTGGTTTGTTTTTACAGTTAAACTGAGATTTGCGTGCACAAAATCACAATAGTTCTTTCTTAGTTGCATAATGAATAAGGGCCACTGTTCGTATGTTTGGTCTTGAGTGACAAAACATTGGTAGTAAAATATTTAAGAATAAACACTGGAAAGAAGGGGTAAGGTTTTGGTTTTAAACATCTGTTTTAAAGTGATATGAGGGAGTGAAATTAAATTTAATAATCTCTCTTCCTTCCTCTGCTTTTGAAATTGTAAGACATTGTGGTAGGACATGTGTTTCAGATCTAGTGTGGTATTCTCAGATGTAGACAATTCATTATCCGTGGTTCTCCTTTTCTGCATAAACCACGATTTTTCTAAGTACAAAACTGCCTGCTAAATTGTCCCCAGGTTACACAACACAAAACAGCATTTGTGTATAATAAGGCATTACCTCCACCTGCTATAGACAGTGTTTATTCTGCACATTTTGTTTTCTCTGTTGGATTGCAGCCAGCGAACTCAATAGTTTTTGGAAAGCAAAGATCTTACATGTCAAAATGTCCAATTTTTTTTACATGACTTTAATCAACTGTCAGCCCTTTTTCAAGAGAGTAGAAGGGAGGTTCTTCCATGCTTTTTAGTGGGTATTTCTCCAGTGAAAAATTCATTTTTAATATCTTTGTCCTATCCTAACTCACATATGTGTGTGCTTAAATCAGGCCACAGGGTGTGAGCCGATTTAGACACCCAGCTCCAGGACTTCTGCACCCACATTAATCACGCACTTAGAAACGCTCATCAGCTGTGCCAACCACCTGCTCATTCTGATTTACACAACGTTTTCTGGACAGCTTTGATTACACCTGTGCCCATCTTTACGCCTATAGCTGTATGCCTCAGGGCATCAGCCTTCTTGGACCAGGACATCAGCCTAACCAGAAGCAGAACTTTACCACACAGAAGCTAAATCTTTTGACTGACTGTCCATTTAAATCACTCAGCTGAGTACAAAGCAGCAAGTGACATAACATTTCTTCTCTCTGTGCAGGACAGAACTGTGCTTAATTAGGCATTTAAGAGAGACTTAACTTCTACAGTTCTTACCACACATGTTATTTTCAAGCAGCTCAGTGATCTGAAACACCAATTAGTTTCAATTCACACCTATTATCCTCCTTTAGTTCACTGCTAATTCAAAGTCCAAATTCCCCTCTTTGTCAAAAAGTGGTAATTTTATCTTTTTGTGTTTCCTCTGAAGTTCTGAAAACTATAGTGCCAAAATGCCATTACTTAAAACTTCATACCTTTTAGGCCTTATACCATTGGCCAAGTTCCCTATTTTCATGTTTTTATGCTCAGCATATTCTCTTGCTTTCCCTCCATTAATGAACATATTGTTTCAAATCCCTTGAAACATATTCTCTCTTCAACATTCTTCTTCCTAAACCAGTTACAGAGTTTTACAGGACACGATAGTGATACTGCAGAAAGGGTACTAAGATGACTGCAGTCTCATAAAACAGTGCAAATAAACATGCAACAGAAATTAAAGCAGAAAGGTGGAAACATCAGATCTTCCCCTCTCTCACACATCACAAGCCATTCTGCAATAGCATCAGTAAAACACTCAATGCTTAAAACGAAAAAAAAAGGAGGCCTTCAAAACCTACATTAGTTAAGGATGCCTAAAAAAAAAAATCTCCATTATTTATTGTTAATTTTCAGATCATTCATATTCACCAGTCAATAGTCCAAAGGGTGAGGAATATTCTTAGCCAGGTTTTTACCATATATGCTTACCAGCCCATAAAATCAGTGATATCTACAGCTCTGTGGACATAGCTCATGCTAGTCCCTTATTTGTTCCAAATATTACTATTACTGAATAGCTGAAAGTAATGGGGGGTGAATAACTTATTCCTTAAATATGCCTTTTGTCAGAATGTCTTTTCTGCAACTTAAATCAGGTCACACTTAGAAGAAGAATCAGAAAAAAACAATCAAGTATCAACATAAGCACTTTAAAAATGCATCTGTTACTACTATATCCCATTATTTTTTCCTTTTGAAAACCAATGTTCATAAATTCTGATGACTTATTATCTTAATTGCCCTTATTAACTCTGTTCAGCTGTTCCTTAGTTTGTGAATGCTTATTTTGAATTTTGTGAGAAATATAAGAGGTGGGGTGACATTTCAAATCTCCTGCTGATGAGTTGACAGTACAGAATTACCCATCGCTACCAAATAACTCTCCCTCCCTATACAATACAAAGCTACTTACCTGTGCACCTGCTGATGTTCTTTCATACACACTGCCTATACAAATTAGCATGTTGCATATACTGCTTCCAGCTACTGCAAAACAAAAAAAACCAGTTAAACATTAATCTTTTCAGTTAAGCTGCCATTTTTGCTCAAAATCTGTTGGAGTGCTTTCACAGTCCAGCCCACCATCAAATCTCTACACATTTCACGTCCATCTGACAAGTTTTACATGTGATTCTCTTTATTATGGTGACAGACTGCATAAAAATTTGTGTTTGTATTTTAAAAAAACACAGGGTTTTGTCCAAAAAGTGGAGAGAGAGTTCGACACTTGATGATGGGATTTGCAGAAAAATATGACGTGAATCTGTTGGTTTGGCTGGAAATCTGGAACTACCTCTGATATGGACTATGGGCATGTCTTATTTTGGCACAAACGTAAACCTCAGTTTATATGTATGCATGCTATATGCTACTGCCAAACAAAATATCTCCAAGCTCTGTCTTATAAGTCTCCTGCACAGTTGCAGTCAAATGTACATATGAAAATCACCCAAAGTAAAAATTGAATTTTCCCTCATCAGCAGCTGAGAGATCTAGCATATGTACAAGGGTCAAAATGTGCAGGTAACTGTGTTAGAGACACAAATAACCCCAATGCCAGACGAAATCTAAAAGCCAGTCTAGAATCCATCCAAGATGGACTATCCACTTGAGACAAGTTTTATTTAGATTTATAAAACTACTTTCTCATATACTCATTTTCCAAAATGGAAAGGCTAGACAGTGCAGAGTAACAGCAAAGTCCCCCAAAACTGTTAAACAAAACTGTCCTCCTCTATGGGTGAATTTGCACAGACCCTCCACAGCATTTGAAGACATCAAAACAAAGCAAGGATAAATCTTACCCACAAATGTAATTAATAAACTTCGTATTTGTATAAGGGCAGTGAACAAGGATTAACAAAAACCAAGCAAAGCACACCTATAAGTCATAACCATGTCCCCAAACCAAGGAGGAATATAACTGCGTTTGGTTTGCCAAGGGTTGACTCTGGATATCTCAACAGCACATTTTCTAGAGATTTTTGTTCCAGATTGCAGTTAAATCTGGCCTATCACCAGGGATTCAGCCTCTCAAGATTGAGGATGTTCAACCTCTAAACAGTCACAAATGCTTGGCTTTTCATCTACAGTTCCTAACTAATATAGAAACATCTTTCACATGTTTAGTTTTTACACAGATTTCAGTACTCCTCAAACTTATTTTAAACCATTTCATAGCTATCCTTCCTGCCTGTTAAACACATCAAGTGCTTCAGTGCCAGCTGGTGTCAGAAAAGAAAGTCTAAAAACAAAACCCGTACTGCTGGCTGTCTTCTATCCTTGCTGGCACCCACTGCTCGAAGACAGACTCAAACACTACTTGTAGCTCCTCCAGCTTTCCTCAGACACCAGAATTTTATAGTGGGAGAGGCAATTAACAGTACCGCTCTTCGGCAAGGGGAATTTTCTGACTTCCTTTCCTCAGTTCTGTTTCAACCTTCAAATCCGATTCCCTTTTGTTTGCAGAACAGCTTTCTATGTAGCAATTTTTTTTTTAAATTTTTTTTTTAAAGGCAACTGGCAGGGAAATGCAAGGTGGCTCCACTGGACTTCATTTTTTTCTTCTATTCTGGTACAACCAGACAAGAGAAGCGGAAAAAAAAAAACCCAACAAAAAACCAAACCAAAAAACGCTGCTATATCGTGTGCATTCAAAACTTTCAGCAGATTTATGCATTCAATCCAGTACTGTCTTCACCTTCCCTTCCGGCTCCCCCAGACTCTGTTCCCTCACAAAGACCCGTCTCCAACCACCTTATTTCCCTCCATGGTCACCACAAGCGCTGGAAGAGATGCTAAACTTCACCACACCAGGCGAGACAGAGGCACACAACTCGACGTGTACAAGGTTATTACAATATTGCGAGGAAAAGAGAGATTACATAAATATTTTCAAACTAACACACCTGAATTAAGCCCTGCTTAGGCATTTAGCAAAACTGATAACTAGATGTCTCATTCACTCCATACATTAAACTTGTTTCTTTTGTCGAAACGATCATTTCTTACAGTCAGTGTGACAATTTTCCTATAGGCAGGAGGTTTTGTACATAAAAACTTTTCGAAAACACTCAGGTTTGCAGTTCCATTGGCTTTAACTAGATCCATTTTGTAGAGCACCTTTCAATGAAGACTATGCATTTTAAAACAAAATCCTACAGGACTGGGCTGTTAAGCAGTAGCTGTACAAAGATTTTAATAAAGTAATTATTTACTATTTTCAGTTGTTATTTTCATAATACAATTTCATTATTAAAAACAAACAATAAAATAGATGAGAAAGAGATACCAGCTCTCCCACCATTAGAAATTTTTAAAATACCTGCAATGCTAATCTGATTACAGAAGAATTACAGATTCAATGTCAACCAAATTTGTGGAAAAGTATCAACAGATTAGAAATTGCAGTATGTGAGTCTCCTAATTTTACCTTCTAGTAGTAAAATCGAAACATCTGCATCTAATATAGTAATTATTTTTAATAAAAGTAATGTGCACTCTTCTTCCAATAAAATGTTTACTATCAGTATTAAAATATTTTCATCACTATTGCTGCTCTTTTTAAGCAATACCTTACATTTTTCACCAAATGCTCTGCAAATAAGTGTATAAATAACATTGATAAAAATAGTTGGAGCTGAATAAAAACATTGGTTCATGTAACTGGTGTTCATGACTACTACTTTTATGAGACACAGAAGCATTTTTTACCTATAAGTAAATGTTTTAAATGAAAAATTCAACCCAAAGCATTATTAAAACTTTAAATCCAGTGTCTTTGGTTATTATTCATTGTTGGAACAAAAAGAAACAATAGTAAAAACTTGCATTGGCTATGCTCATTCTGACAGACACTTTACGAACCAAACTAATAACTACTTTGCAAGCAATAAATTTTGAACTTATATAATACTAGCCATTTTGGCATTGCTCTAGTCACCCTGGTAGAACTGCAGTTGCTTCCCATCTCAACATTTCTGGACAGAGCTGAATGCTTCTACACTTTCTGGCTCAGTTCCATCTGAAGACAGATAACTCTAAATAAACTATCCAAATTAGCGGAGTTAGTATATAACTGTATTATGGAGACGCTCCAGCCAGACTAACTTATCTTTCAGAGAAACCAGGTCCAGTATTTCTGGAGGCCAATTTACTGCGCTTTGTAGACAAAACTACGGGCGAGGTCCAAGCGAGGATGCAGGCATCTAAAGCGAAACACAGGCCAATGCAAAGGCCTAGGTACAAAATAGCAATTTCATATTGAGCTGCCACCCAACTGTCAGGACAGTTAAACTTACGTGGACAAGAAAGAGCACTCTCAAACTTCTCAGCCTATTTTGCAGCAAAAATCCTGAATTTCAGAGTATCGGAAAGAGAGCCAAGAAGGATGGATCTATTTCCTGAAAGTGAAAGCAGGTGGGTGGGACAGGGCAGTTCTGCTGCTCAGTCACCGCTTCGGGGAGTCTTCAAGGAATCCTACAGTACTGGCTACGACATAAAGAGTCAAAAAACCCCTATAAAGTTAAGAAAATACGGCGTAAGTTCTTTTCTGCTGTTTCCAGTAGCCATGCATGGACATCTCTTAGCAGAGGCTTCCAAACTCTGGCTCCCAAGTCAATGGAGGTGCCTACCTACAGCCCAGAAACGGGCAACAGAGGAGAAAGGTTTTCAAATATATCACTGTACTCACCGTCTTCTAATTCATAGCTCTGGAAGCCCTCTGCAAAGCCACGCAAACTCTCAGAGGCTATGTCTAAACAACTAAATTGAGAAGAATTCCCAAGCTCCGAAGTCCACTTATGTTCTCCAAGGTGGCCTTTCACGTAGATGGTGATTCTCTCTCTTCCCTCCTGCTCCCATTTCCCAGTTACCGGTGATGGAAACCTCACTGCACAAGCACAGTTATCTTCCTAAGGCACTGGGACCTCCTTGCACGGGGTACAGGAACACTAGGTGCCCGATTCTGGCCCACCACAGATCTGGGCACAGATCTGAATCTAGACCTGCAAGCGGTTATATTGCATACATAGTTATATATAGTTGCGGCCAACTTCGCAATCTTGCTGCATCTAAAAGAAACACTATAAATGTGCCACATTCTGTACAAATCAGCCTGAATGCCAATCTCAATCTGGTCATGTAAGCAAAGATTAGAGTGCCTATTTCCAAGCCAGATAAAATAAAGCAAAGGGGCCCTCCGCAATTACAAAGTAAGATATATAAAAATATACCAAATATAAATCAGGAGTTTCAATTCAAATTGTTCTAAGTTCCAAAAATTATTATTAGCAAGTCTAAAAATTAAAAAAAAAAAAAAAAAAAAAAAATAAAATTATA
>JAVJGG010000008.1:991489-1005451 GCA_035590195.1 Aviceda cuculoides
CCTCGCCGAGGCCCGTCGCCCGCCCGTGTTCCCGCCATCCCACCCCGTCCCCCCCGTTTCCTAAGGGCTGGCGCCCGCCGCTCTGGCAGCCTGCGCGGAAACTGCGCTCCGCGGCTGAGGCCTCCGCGCCCCGCGGGGCTTTGTGCTGCGGCCCCGGCCCGGCCCCTCCCCTTGGCTGCGCCGAGGCGGTTCTGCCTCGAGCGGAGGCATCCGGAGTTCTCGGCCTGGGGCTTGGGGAATGCTGGGCGACGGTCGTCTCAACAGCGAGGGGTTGGTGGGGTGGGGTGGGTTGGGGTTTTTTTTCATTTTCTTGCCAAACGGGACGGTGAGATCCGGTGTCTTGTTTCATTTGAAACCTTCCCTTTTTCCAGTTTTCCTGGTGGGGAGTGTGGCTATTTATAAAGTCTACAGAGAGATGAATTCTATTTTAATGAGCATTGGATGTGCATTAAGACGTCTAGCAATACTGTTATGTTACGAAGGAGGCCTTTATGCAGCAGAGATAACGATGGTTTTAACAGTTGTGATAAAGTGGTTCTTGTTCTTTGACTGTTACCCTTGCTCGTTGGAGCACTGAATCCACAAATAGCACTTGTTTGTATGCATGAAGCCAAGTAGTTCTGTTAATTCTCAGGTGGAGCTTTGAGTTTTATTTCAGATATATTATTCTAATGAAATATTGATTGTGGTTCAGAAGGCTTGATCACCCCAGGTTGTCGCTTTCATTTTTGTTTGTCCATAATCTCCTTTGCTAACTTTGGAATGTGACAGTGATGCCATCAAAAACTTGGCTAGTAACACAGACACATGTGAAAATGTTGAAGGCTTTTTGAGTTACTGATCCTAATTTTGTGGTTTATAATTTTAATCAGCACCTAAATGAATAAAAATATTCCATGCATATCTGCGATGAAAAATTGGAATGTGCTTAACAATTTGAGAATACAGTGAATAGTTTATCTTAGTCTTCTGGACTCGTTTTAGTTCGTATGTAAGTACGTTTTCTATATGAGTTAGCTCTGAAATTTTAAAATGCTCGTGAAGTCTATCTAGGAGGAATATGACATTTGAGTGATACTGGCAACAGAATAGTAAACTTTCGAGGGAGTAACAATATTGGAAAAGATTGGGTATAGAATTTTGATGCTTCTAGAATAGGCTTTAAATTTCAAAAAAACAAAGTATCAAAACTCAATAGAGTAGAAAACTATGGTATTTGAGTAAGTCTTCTGTAAATCGTGTTATATATGTTAGTATATACTCACATTAAGGAAGGAAGTACTTTCTTGATGACTGAATTAACTAGTGAACAGTTCGTATATTGAAAATGACCACCTTCTTGTGTCTGTTCAAATCTTAATACATAGACTAACTTCTGCTTTTTCCTGTAATGCTAGTCTTCTGTAAAGGCCTTGCAGGTACAACATTTTTTTTTTCCCCTCAGAAATCTGCTGAAACGTAAGCAGTTTCTTTTCTGCAGATTTTATAAAATTAGTCTTTTAAGAAGTAAGTGGAGCATACTAAAAAAACTTTTACATTAATGACTTATCTGTTGCTCTCAAGTCATGGCTCAGTAGGTCAGGATGATAAACTTACACCTGTATATAAAATACTGTAAGTTCATGCAATTTTAAAAAAATAATTAATGGTTGGTGTAAACTACAGAATAATTCTTTGATATTTATATCTGTGTTTATAATTTGATTTTCTTCATAAAGTCAAAGCCATTATATATATTATTATATATTTGTAATAACGTCATAGCCTATGAATGTGAAAAAATATATTCGCTTGGTTTAATGAAATTTGAATGGAATTTGTTGGGGTGAGAAGAATGAAACGTGTGTAAGCACAGTGCTTAATTCGAGTACATCATCAGTTGCTGAGCATATTTGAAAACTTATTTCAGATATGAGTGTCAGGGTTTTTTTGGTAACGATGTACTATCTTTATTCAATTAGCTAACTTTTATTCTAGATTTCCCTGATGTTAAACGTAAAGCTAAAATAGTTGAATAAAACACGTGAACGTGAGCTTTCTGAAAAATTATTTCTGTAGAACAGCCTCTTATGTATGCTAAGCTGTGTCAGTACAGGACGGTGAGAGTACTCGCAGCTGAATAAATACTCATAGGAGGGAAGAAAAGCCTTTAAAAATAAAAGGGTATTTAGCATATAAAGGATGATTAAAAATCTGTCCAAAAAAGATTGTAGGTAGTGGCTTGGCAGCGACATGCTAACAGAATGGGGTTGATGCTTTTTTCTGGATGGTGGTGGTGGTGGTCTAGGTTTTTTTTGTTTTTCTGAAAAGATCACCTCAAGATCTTTTGTGTTGCTTTAGGAAAAGTGAACGCTGACCTAATGCACCACGGGATAAGTTTGCTATCTCTTGAGGAACGTAAGAATAAAGTTTGTCTTCTGGGGCTGAAAGTTTAAGTTGAGGGTTCTAGGACTTCTTACTGAAGGAGATAGACTATCCATTTGGTTCAGTACACTTTTGAAAAGAAGATGCATGAACAAGGGAAAGTGGGACCCTTTAACCTCGGTATTTCACTTGTTTATCTAGGTCAGTAATCCTTACTTCGTTATCTCCTATTGCATGTTTGCAAATTGTACACTGGGAAATCTAAAAGTTAGTAAATCCTGTGACTTTTTTTTTTAATGTCTCTCAATATAAATAAGAAAATGCAAACATTATGAAAATGAGAGGATGTTAGGATGTTATAACAGTAGTTGCTGTTCTAAATCATGGGTTTCTGGTGCTGACAGACCAGAAGATATGTTTATAAAATTGCTCCGTTCTTCACAGAATACTTAAAATCAAAGTTCAGTTTCAAGGTTAAAAAGAACAACTTTCTCCCCAAAGGCCATATTGGTTCTAAATAAAAGTGGTAATGCTGCTGCTAAACAAAAATTAAGACAAGAAGACATTTGAAAATGCTCCCAAAATTCGGAACATGGAGAGCTATAAAGTTTGCAAGGATTTATTTAGTACTTGGTATTGGTATATTTTATTTTGGATAATTACAGTAGAAACAGAGTGTCTCAACAAAGAAGTTAAGGAGAGCTGAGGTATTTGAAATTTGATAAGGTAAATGAATGGATAACTATATTACAGATATAACACCTGGAATTCTTGTTAAAATATTCAAATCACAAATTTTATTGCTTCTGTCTTCTACTTTAGTTATTAGAGATAAGTTTGATGTGTCTGAGGTGGTGGCTTTAAGACAAGGTTTTACAAAACATTATCGCTGTGTGTGACTTAAAATGAGACTATTTAAATTCCTGAAGGGTGAAGGATGGCCAAAGTTGGCTGGGGTCTTTTTTTTTTTTTTTTTTTCCTCCTCTCCTCCCCCCAAATGATCAAGAAGAAGTATGATAAGCTGTCGTCTTAATCATTGTCTCTGGAGATATGGAGAGATGCTAAATATGGTACTGTTTGAATGGGTTCCCTGTGGCCAGAATGCTGATTGCCTGAATATTCACTTTCCTTAAATGTAGGGCAAAACATTCTTTCAAATATACGATCTGTGTGTGTGAGGTACAAAACTGTTTAAAAGTGATTCAGTAGCGTGACTGATGCTGTGTATTTGAAAGAGTTTGTTTTGGTGCAACCATTCATTATTGATTAAAAAGGTAATCCTTGTGTTTGCATTTCATAGTCGTCAACAAGAAATTGAAGAGAAACTCATAGAGGAAGAAACTGCTCGAAGAGTGGAAGAGCTTGTGGCTAAACGTGTAGAAGAAGAGTTGGAGAAAAGGAAGGATGAGATTGAGCGAGAGGTTCTCCGCAGGGTGGAGGAGGCTAAGCGCATCATGGAAAAACAGTTGCTCGAAGAACTCGAGCGACAGCGACAAGCTGAACTTGCAGCACAAAAAGCCAGAGAGGTAACGCTCGGTCGTTTGGAAAGTAGAGACAGTCCATGGCAAAACTTTCAGTGTCGGTTTGTGCCTCCTGTTCGGTTCAGAAAGAGATGGAATACAGCAAATCTAATTCCCTTCTCGTATAAACTTGCATTGCTGCGAAACTTAATTTCTAGCCTATTCAGAGGAGCTCACTGATACTTAAACAGTTATTCTCCTAAAACCTGAACAAGGATACTTTGATTTTTAATGGAACTGACCTACATATTTCAGAATTGTTTGAAACTTTTGCCATGGCTGCAGGATTTATCAGCGGTCCTTTCATTTTTGGGGAAGGGTATTGAAAATCTGTAATTATGTATCCTTCATTTGTTTCATTTTGTTTACATAGACTGTAAGAGGCTTTTGCCTTCAGTCAGGCAAAAAGCAGGGTCCAGCAGTGAGCTGCAGTACCTGTCTTTAACAAATAGGTTTCTTACTCTTCATTTAAAATGAACGTTTTCCTTGAGCATACATTGGACTAATTCTGGGACTTCGAGCATAAGCCCATCCACGTCTTCACGAAGGATCTATGTCCAAATCATTATATCCATTTTTAATAACTACTAACAACTTTTTTTTTCCCTAGAAGTTATAAAAGAGCAGGTTGCCCTTGTCTGAAGTCAAGCTGAACATGTGACTTGGGTTTTTGTGGGTTTTTTTCCGTTTTGGTTCTTTTTTTTTTTTTTTTTTTTTTAATCAGCAGCTGGAGCAGAAGCTGAAAATGTCTTTCTGTGAGACAGTAATTTGCTACTAAAGGCTTTGATGCCTGCCTGCACCAATCATTCCAGGATCCAGAAAATTCAAGACAAACTTTAAACTGTAAAGGAAATTTGTGCTAAATAGTCATAAGTCTCAAATGCCTTTTTCACTCTGTACTTCCTGCACAATTTATTTTAAATTGATGTTTTGATTGGCTTACAAAAGGAAAGACAGTAGCAATGAAGCTTTCCCCTTCATACTAAAAGTGACTTGTCTGTCACATAGTATCTTTAAATAAATAAAACAAACAAACAAAAAAACCAAACCACTGGAACACTGAGTTACAACAAATATTAAGAATATACATTACACTTGTTTTGCAAATTCAGACTTTACTATGAAAGAATTTAAGTTGAATTTAGACATCTATAGTCAGCAAATGCTTCATGTATAGAGGTTTTCATTTGTTCAGATGGGTGACTTTTTTTTTTTTTTTTTAAAGTATTTTTGCTATTGTCAGTGTGATGTGGAGAAGTCCCATCAGTTCTTTATAATGCAGAATAAACTTCCATGCCTGGAGTGAACTGTGCTAGCTAGTAGCTGGTTACTAGTCATAGTAAGAAGTTTTCTCTTCATATGCTTGCTTTGTTCGTATTAACTTTTTTTTCTTACACAGACACAAACCTCTGGCTAACTTTAAATCTTCCAAATACTAAAATAATTCGGATATATATATCACGTGAACTGAAACACCTCAAAAGCTTTCATGCAGTCTTCATATTTATGACTTGCAAAACAGAGTTCCATAAAATTCACCAAGAAAACAACAATTACAAGGCTTTATTTCCTGATCTTGCCTTCCCTGGACTCCAGAATTCCAAGTTCAGACTGCAAATGACAGTTTCAGCTGTCTTAAAATTGTCAAAATATTGAATGTTAAGTCCATTCTCCCCATGAAAGAAGCCCATAGCTCCATGAAGTATGGATTACCATTTGTATTTTTCACTAACAGTAAATGTATTTTTCTTATTAATTGTTTGCCTTAGGAATGATTTACATATTTTTGTTCCTTCTTATCATAAACATCTGCATTCCTCAGCTCAGCCTTCCTTGTATGTTGTTTCTTTATAAATGGTTGAGCTGCTGATGCAGGTATTGCCAAGCTAACAGTACAAATCATTTTAAAGAGGAAGCTGGCGCGTATGGCAGCCGAGGAGCACACTCTGCAGGACACTGGACAAGACAGTAAATATTCAACTTTTAATGCTGATTAAAGGAGTATAGGTAAAGAATACGTAGGTATACTTAATTGGTGAGACAAACTATTCACTTTATTTATATTTTCTATTTTACTTTTTAATTTGGTAAATACTATCCAGTTTTTGTAGTTGTCCTTGTTGATTTGTGTGATATTAAAATTCTAGTAATAAATTGTCAGGATTCTATGATTAGGGAGGGTTTAGTTGGTTGCTGTTTGGACTGGGCGGGGTGATTTAAATTGAGTACTAGAAACCAGTTTTAGTGGCTGCGCAATTTACCGTTGTGAGACAAAATAGGTGGCTGTAAAGCTGCCACTTTAAGTCAGTTCACAGAAGAATTCTGAGAAAGATTAGTGAACATGCAGAAATGAGTATTCTACTTTACTAACATCTTGCCCTGTCCTCCCGTTTAGGAAGAAGAGCGTGCAAAGCGTGAGGAACTAGAGCGAATACTAGAAGAGAATAACCGAAAAATTGCAGAAGCACAAGCTAAACTGGTATGTGAAGATGTAGTTAACCGTTCTGTAGGGGAATACAGGTCCCTCTGCCTGATTTGCAACACAGTTAAACAAATTGACCCTTTCTAGAGTTTAACTTGGCTGTTGCAGGTTACGTCGGTACTGTTGCTCTCCTTCCCTTCAGCATGAGAGACCAGATCCTTAGCAATAAGACCTGTCGGAAGAAATAGTTCAGGAGCAGTTAGTTTAGAGGAAGGTAGTTGCATTCAGAATTTAGAAAGTACATTCTAACTGTATCTCACAGGGCAGGTTGAAGAAAGTTTGCAAACTCATTCAGCTTCTAGAGCAGCAGTGACTAATTCTGTGTTGTTGAGCAGGACAAGTACAAACTGGATTTGAGACTAGTATAATGGTGATGTACAAGTGCTGAAAGGGGCTTTCAGCATAAGCTTAAGATGTCTAACTTATGAAAGTCCAGCTTGTGTTGGTACTCCAATCCTATTTAAGCAGGTGCCTGTCTCATGAGAACATTCAATGTGATTTAGCCGATTCTAATCAGTTAATGATAAGCCAAATGAAGCTGCTTCTAAATCCTGTTTGAACTCTTACTGGCTTCAGTTACCCAAGTAATTACACCATTTTCAGCAAAAGGTGATGCTTCTTAAAACTGTTTGCTTGAACGACATCTGTTTTAGATCTCTTTCTGTTTTACCCTTTTCTCAACTTCGTATGGTGGAAATGGAAGAAATAGAAAACATAAAGTATTAAGTGTTGTAATGAACAAAATAAGCACTGGTCTTTAGAAGACCAGTGGAAGAGCTGTAAGAACCATAAGTCAGTGTAAGAATTGACTTGTTACAAATGAAGTAAAGATGGTTTTGAATTAGGAGGGGGTTTTGAAGTGGGGAGACCTGTTCGAAGGTCTGTTACTTCATTTTATTGTGCCTTCATCTGACGCAGGACAGGTGTCAGGGGAATTCCTCTCTGTACACTGACTTCCTTAATTAAAATGTAATGTGTTATTTGCAAAGCAATGCTGAAAAACATTGCATGTGACCACTCAAGATCTTGATGCATTAGGTGTAGGAAGTTTTCAGTGTTTCTTCTAAACTTAATTCAAATAACCATTTTCTAAATAGCTTCCCTGAAACCAGCTATGGCATCTAGCTCAGGTAGAACTACTTGCATACCTATGCAGGATTGGACGTGTTTGGAAGTTAATGTGGACTTGTAAATTGCTTTTATGACTACAAAATATGCTGGCCTAAATTCTACCATTTTCATATATAGGCTGAAGAACAATTGAAAATTGTTGAAGAACAAAGAAAGATTCATGAGGAGAGGATGAAACTAGAACAAGAGAGACAACGTCAGCAAAAGGAAGAACAAAAAATTATCCTGGGCAAAGGAAAGTCTAGGCCAAAACTGTCCTTCTCACTAAAAAGCCAGGATTAAATTGCAACTCTGAACTCTTAAAAGAAAAAAAGAAACAACAACAACAACAAAAAAAAACCAACAAAAAAGGAAAACAAAAAGAAACTTTGTATGGTAGCTTCATGTTGAAGTGTTTTTGTTTTTGTTTTTTTTCTCTCAAAAATTTTTTTTTTTTTGTCTTTTTGGAAAGTCTGGAAAGTTAGCTTGTTCTAATAGGGGCTGTGCTCTGCAATTCTTAATTTTTTTTAAACTTCCATTAAGTTAAACCCTTATCAGATCATTGTTGCCTTTTAGAGGGTAATCTGTTCTCATCAATTTTGTTTCTGTATTAGTGGTCTGAAGCAGATCAGGTCACTTTATGAATCGTGGATGATCTGATAAGGTTTTACTGACCTGCGCATCAGAGTTTGACTCTGATAATTGACAGAAATTTATACTGGGTATTGCTGACTTTTAATTTTTTTTTTTTTTTTAAAGTCAGTAAATACATGAGTAAATTGCCATAGTATTACTGGACCTCTGTGGTTTATCGTTAAATCAGTGTCCTATGATACTGTCCCATTGTTGCGCTTGATGTTCCTGATACAGGTAAGGAAATAGTTTGTCACTTCTGCTATGAATAGAGAGAGTTCAGTATCGTCTCTGTTAGATTTGTTTTTATTACATTGACAGCATTCAACCAGCATTCCCCATTGTGTAAATAAACCAATTTGCTGAATAAAGTGAAAGTCTTAAATTCATATGTTTAAGTAAATTTTTTTAGTACACTTCTATAAACGGCTATAACAGTGACAGTTCACATTATTAAATTCAAAACTATAGTGGTATTTTTTAAATTTTGCTTTAAACTATTGTGGCTTCTCCTACTTATAATGCAAAATTACACATAGTAAAAAATCCCTGCAGTTGTGAATGTTTTTGATGGCTGCTGCTGTTTTCATGAATGTTGGTTTTTATTCTGACAGAGACTTATTTCAGCTGTAGTATCATGTTCAAGCAGCTGTTTGGCTTACTGCACCCAGACCAATACTTCCATATCTAATCCCCTTCAGTTCACCTCATAATATAGTATATTGTATAAGTTAAGGTCGTTACCACATAATGAATCTGATGGATCCTAAAGGATTTAAAAATGGAACTTTTTTCCCAAAGGACTGGACTGGCTAGCATATTCAAAGTGAAAAACAGAAAGTGAAATTCTGTCTAAATGTATTGTTTTAGCCAGAAAGCAACTGTTATTCATATACAGATCTTGAATGTTATCCATTTATATATACAGGTTTTATTTTGGAAAATGAAACTACAGATTGAAAACTATATATAAAAGTCCCCTTTTTGTATATAATTCTTCTAACAAAACCTGGATTACTATAGCTTGTCCAGTTCTAAAACTTTCTTTTTCCTGTCAGTGTGCAACATCTCTAGTAACCGTAAAATGGAAGTTACCGGTAGTTGCCTGAGCATTTGAATGTCAGTGGACAAAGGTGGAAATAATTCCCGATATTCCCAAAGGATCTGTTTCTGTAGATTTGGCAAATTAAATGTGGGAGCAAGTTGAGTGTGCCACTGAAAGCAGTATTCAACATGCTTTGTATGAAACCTGGGCTTGGGGGCCGACCGATATGTATCGCTTTGTCCAGTATGTCAAGAAAAATGTGAAGACAGTAAAATAACTACACTATTACTGTACTTAAATTTGTCTATATATTGTATTACAAAAGAAGGTTGAAGGTTGCTTAATGCATAAAAGCAAAAACTGAAGCCAAGTAAATCATGTACATGACCTGTTGGCAGGAACAGGCTGTATTTAAAGCTCAACTGATACCTGTATTTCTAAAAGAGAAAACATCCCCTGTTCCCTTATGAGAAACAAGCTATTAAAAGTCAATACTCAAAACAGACCTATGCATTTTTGTTTCCTCTCCTCTTCAAAAAGCTAAGTTCTCATAGATGCAGCTGTGGTACCTAGCATTTTGTTCCACCTCACTAATTTGCTGCTAAATAGTAACATTTGTTCTTTATGCTTAACATTGCGTAGGCTTGGACTCCGAGAGGTTATTTTCAATCGCACCTTTAGGACTATTGTGTGGACAAAATCACAATTAGATGGCCCTTTCTGCCGTTCCACAGCTCCCTACCTGCATGTCCTTCCCTGCTGCCCTCAGAAAAGGAAAAGCAGCTAACATTTATTTTTCTGCTGGGCAGAAGTTCAGTTGGTGGAAACCACTGCCTCTTTACTGTCCTAGAACATGCTGCATTTCTTCCATAGCTTTTTGTAGACCCGGTGCGGGTTGATGTCACATTTGCATTATTCTGGGCTTTGCTTTCTTTTTAAAATTACTGTAGGACTTCAGGGATACTATTGATTTCTAGGAAAATGGAGGTGCGTGCAGTTTGGGAGGGGAGTAAATTGACATTTGGTGGCAAGAACTTGAGATGTTCTTATATCCCCTTAGAACTTGATACCCGTCTAACGCAAAGCAGGTTAGAACATAGGCCGATGTTTAGGTAGTGGTTAAACTGAGTATGAGCTTGGGGTAGGGGGGTCTACATGAGGATATTGACTTGCCTAAAATAATTGCTATTGGAAATTGTGTTGGCTGTTCTAATTTTTCTTTCAGTACAGAGTTTGAAGTTTCAACTTTAAACTTTGGTTAGACAATTTTTGGATTGTTTTGGGGTTTTGTGTTGTGTGTTGGGTTTTTTTTCTTCCCCCCCCTCCCTCCCCAAGGAGGCAGGTGGGCATTTTTTATTGCCACCTACCTTGAGCAGCAGAAGAGATCTTTGTTTTCCCAACCCCGGTTCATAAATGCCCTGGAGACTTGTTTTAATACTGAACAATGCGTCTCTCCGGCAGAGGCAGGAGCAAGCGGAAGGCCTTAACGGCAGTATCCTAGCAGTGTGCTGTTACTTTGGAGATTTGTTAAACTGCCCTTTGAACTTCCCGTGTTCGTTACCGTCATTTTTCCAAGCACAAGTGGAAAGCTGACTGCTGTGAAATGTATTGGAGAGCTGATGTCCTTGAAGCTTAGCAAAGCAGAGGCAATTAGGTTGGCGAGATGTCTAAGCTGCCAAGCAACTGCATACCTACGTATAGACGGATATGTCAGTCTTATCTTACTAAAGTATCAATACTTCATTCGCTCCTATCTTGTCTTGAAAAAGAAGGATCTATCTTTGTTGTCTCTCCTTTTCTCTTAAGCTTTGTGTCACCTCGGACTCCTCAGCCTGCCTGTCGCCCTTGCTGACGCAAAGACCGTAAAGCCCTCTTTCCGATGCTACCAGCGTGCCCTCCTACCGTCGTTCTGGGTGTTCTGGGCTGTTCTCTGCACTTTCACCACACGTGAAGGCATTGGTTGTGATTCACTCTTAACTGCACGGAGGGTCTCGTTAAACATTTTCAGAGTATTTGGGGATGTGTTGTCCCTTTGGCAAGCAGGAGGAAAATGATTAGCTCTGTTGCTGCAGGGTCTCAACTCGGTGCAAGTTCAGGTGAAATTCAAGTTGATAAACACTCTTCAGTCCACATTGCAGAGGTGATTTATTTCTGAAGAGAACGGTGGAGCTGCCTGCGTGCCCGAGGCTCATTCCAAGGCGGGAGGATATGGTCCAAGTGCCTGGGCTGGTACAGTTTCGGAGCAACAGGCCCGTCCAGCTGGAGCGGAACCGCGGCTTTCAGGCACCTCTGTTCCGATTTCACGCCAGTACCACCACATGCGTCCGTGTCAGGGTTGTCCCCCTCTTCCCATCCCACTGTTTTGTTAGCCGACTGAGGAGTGCTGAGCCTCTGTTGACATTTCCATCCTGAACAACCTAGTGCTTCCGATCGTCTTTCCTGGACTGACGTGTCGAAGCGAGGGTTACGCCGGCTCAGCAGTCAGCTCTGCGCGGGGGGGACACAAACCCTTCTAAAGGTCGGTCGTGTAGCAGGAGTTTGGTCCCTGGTCTCGTTTCCCATCCCACATATCTCGTTTTAGACCACAAAATAAGGCAAGAATTTTTGTTTTCACAGAGCAAAACGGAGAATCAGTATAAAAATAAGTCAGAGTTAAAATGCATGGTTAGGCGGTACCAACTTTTTTCTGATTTTTATTACAAGGCTGCTTGAATTTTGTGGCTGTATTTAGGAGAAACCAAGCTCATTTTCTAAGAAGCTATGGTTAACCAAAATTGTGGTTACAAAACAGACATGGAAAAGACCAGTTAACATCTAGATCTATGCTCACTCCACCTGTAAGTGCAGAAAACTCATTGTTACAGCGTGAATGGTATTTTAGGAGCTGTTTCAAGTATCCGGCATACTTGGCCTGTTGTACAAACGGTAAACAATCCCTTTAAATCAGTAAGTGTCAATCGTGCAATCATTCGTCTTTATAAAATTTCGCAATAATTGTATGTGTCGAGTTATCTCTTTCTGACTTTCAACATTGGTAAATTTTCCAGTAACGATGAACGACGGTGAGCTTTTCCACTTCATACAAAATTTCACGTGCCGTGTATTCTCGTTGGGGCTGTTCAGGCTGATGGTTAAAAGAGAATTGGGGGGCGAGGGCCCAATCCTGATCCCCTTCGGATTAGCTGCCTTTCTGTTACAGACTCCGTAGGATCAGAGCCAACATCTACGTGCTTACGGCCCGCATCGCTGTCGGAAAGAAGCCGAAGGGGGTCAGTTCAGCGAGAACCCCGATTCGGGCCGTAAGGCGGCCGGAGGACCAGAAACGGGCGGTTCCGCCGTGGCGGTGGGGGTGCCGGCGTTCTCCCCTGAAGGTGGAGGGACAGACGGGGCTCACCTGCTCGCTCATCCACCCACGCACCCCCCGCCCTCGCCTGGGCGCAGGGGACGGCGGCCCCGCTCCCACGGCCCCCCCGGCAGGATTTGCTCCCCCCGCCAGTTCGTCCGCCAGGAAAGCGCCTTCTCCGCCAAACCCGAAATATCTGCCGGGCCCCTCCACCCGAAACACCCCCCGAGAAGCCGCCGCTCCTTCGCTTCCTAACGATTTTGTGAGTTTTTCTCACTTCTAGAACACACGCACACACCCCCAGCCCCCACGCGTACCCTCACGTCTCCTCCGTGTCCGGGGCCATTCCCGCTGCTGCTCAGAAGCGAGACGGGAAAGTTGGGAGCCGGTGGAGCGGGGGGACGGGGACGAGGATGGGGACGGGGATGGGGACGGGGATGGGGACGAGGATGGGGACAGGGCCGGGGATGGGGACGAGGATGGGGATGGGGACGGGGATGGGGATGGGGCGCGACCGCCCCGCGGCTGCCCAGGGGCTCTGCGCTCCCAGTCCCGACCCCTTCTCGGACCCGCAAATAACTCCACAGCGCAAAAAAAAAAAAAAAAATTAAAAAAAAGCGGCCCCCAGCCGCGGGGATCGGCCCCTCCGGCAGCAAAGGGTGACCTGAGCCGCGTTTCTTTGGCTGCCTCAACCTTCGTGGCTTGGGTTATCTCGGAGAGCAGTGCCCGGGTTTCTCTAGGATCTCACTTAAAAGTGACTTCGGGAACGCGGGTTTCTGTACACCTCCAGCGTGCATCAATAGGATGCCGGGGAGTAAACAGCTGTATTTGCGTAAAATGATTAGCCGCTGGACAATGGGAGTTGAGCGGTATTTTTAGCTGCAGGAGGATATTTTCAGACAATGCCAGGGCTCTTCATTTCCTCTGGTTTACTTAAAGCAAGGATACGGGGAGTTAGAGGTCACAGTTTACTCACAGCTTTTACAAAACACCGCTCGTAACCTTTTGCTTCAAAACAAACAGCAGGAGCGGCAGCGCAAAATTGAGGTAAACCTCTTTTCCACGTCTCCGATTGTCGGGCTCGGAGTTTGCACCGGCTCGCGACTGGATACCCGCCGCACTTTTCCTTAAAAGTTTTTTAACAACCAAGAGATTCCCCCCCCGGGCGAAGCTCTCCTCTGATGCCCCTCGCTGTGCGCGGGTGCCCCAGCGCCGGCTCCCACTCCAGTGCCGTTTCCGTCCTGGGAATCGGATCCTTTTCCAACAGATTGCGTCGCCGGCTCTGCAATTCCTTCCTTACTGCAAATTAAATTTAATTAAGCAGTTTACTTAAAACGTATTCGATGTTTTGTGTGGAAAAGCGAACTGATTTCCTCGTTTCCTTGAGCGGGAGATTTCATTAGAGAACCACCAAACACAATTAACACAAAATCTATGGGGCATCGAGCGCGCCTCACGTCTCCTT